>CM060954.1:93423128-93595628 GCA_030765055.1 Mantis religiosa | reverse complement strand
AGGTATAAACTTCTTGAGAAACTTTCAACTTTCATTCAGGATAACATGTTAAATTGGATCACTCAATTTCTCTCTCAACGTTTCTGTGCTACAAAATACAATGACAGTACATCCAAATTCCGACAAATAAATATGGGCCTACCAAAAGGTGCAGTACTGAGTACAACCTTGTTCAATATCTATATCAATGATCTTCCCTCGGCTGTATCAAACACAGAAATAAAGGCAGCTCTTTTTGCAGATGACATGATCATGTGGACATCTTCCCCTATCGCATAATATGCGTTTCACGTACGGTAACTCCGGATAGTAAAATAGATTGGTGTACCTTGGTCAGGAACTTCGTTATATGTGATTATAAAAAAAAAACAGTCATTAAATAAGTCTTAAACTTGGATTCCAGTGTTATCAGTGTCATCCTTACTCCTATATATCCACGCACACCCCAAGAGAAAACTTGCTGAAGACTGAGGCTAGACCGCGCATCACTTCAAAATTTGCATAACGTTACCGGAAAAGTGGTGACAGGTTATAATCAAAATCATTAAGAGCCATTTTTTAAATGTTTAACATTTTTAAAATTGTTTTATGTAAAGGGTAGTTTGGAGTGGGAGAATTTTTTTGAAAATCATGTTGCAATTTTGAAGATGCTTAACTTAAATACCACCACACAAAAATACAAATAAGATTTTTTCAAAATAGTCTGGAGGGTCACCAAACATATTTCTTATTAAATTATAGATGAGTTGTATTTATTACACATCAGCTTCACTTACCTATCTATATTGAGGACATGTTTTGAGAACTATCATTCGCATCATCGGCTCTAACATGACTACAGCTTGATCCAGAACTACCCACACCACTGGATCAAGCTTTAGTCGTACTAGAGCCAATGATGCGAACGATAGTTTGCGAAACATGTCCTCAATATAGGTACGTAAGTGAAGCTGATGTGTAATAAATACGACTCATCTATAATTTAATAATATTGATATTTTTTAATCCCCGACTTGCACACTGTGTAGGGACCTGAACTCAATGATGGACAGAGATCATCTGCTCCAGTGTAGTGCCCTGACAAAAACAGAAGGAAAACTGACAGCACAACTAGTCACACGTTATTGGGAGGCCAGAAGAAAAAAGGAAATTCTCTAACTCCATGAGCATTAGCAACCAACCAACCATAATTTAATAATTGTTTCGCTTCACTGTGTTGTTCCAATACAGTTAAATTTTGATATATTGTATTTATTGATTATAAATCTTGATATCAACCTCTTAGAGAAGCAAGAATCCAGGGTACTGAAATCAGGACTGCAAGTACAGTCTCCGGCTGCAATGAAGTCAGTCACATAAAGTTCATTAGTGATGCACGGACTAAGTTTTGCATGTAGATGCTGAATTGTGCTGTAATAATCGGTCCTTAACCATAAGAAAGTTCTGTTTAAGGGCTTCACTACCTCCTCTGTAATGTTGACTTGTTAGTTACGCATATTTTTTTTTTTTTTTTTTTTTTTTAATCTTAAGAAAGCATTGTAAAATTATTACAAATGGTTCATAAATCTGTATGTTAATGCTTACCTTATCTACACGATCTGTTTGTACACCAAATTTTCCTCCAAAGCCAGCACTATAATCCTTCTGAGATACATGTTTCTCAACTTTGGCCACATAATCATGCCCTACTGCTGACTGGTCCATCCTAAACAGCAGGCAAAGAAAATTTCACATTTGAAAGAAGGGGAAAAAAATTCAAAGAGGATTCAGCATTGCTGTTACTTCTAACTGAACTTTCAATGGCAGCATTGCATTACCATATAAGAACCACCTCATTTCAGAATACTGTTATTACCTATTATTTTATAACTTGTAACAGTAAACAACTTTGAGATCCTTTGCTCATTCATAACCACAATACCTTGTGTTTCTGCTTAAACATATTTTGGCTTTATATTGTTGGTTAAAAACCTTAATATTTAGTAGGCATGTGCAACATATGATATACTGTAAAAGTTATACACATCTTCTAAGTCACTTTAATTACCCTTTGAGAGCAAGATTCTTTTTTAATCATCCTACTCTAAGCTCCAGCAAAGGAAGAAGAGAAAAACCTGCTGCACAGGAAATGTAGAAGCTGTGCTAGAAGATTTTTGTAGTTGGATAATGCAGCTGAAAGAACTATATAGGATTTTGTTGCAGGTCAAACAGCAAACTAGTCCTCATCAGTAACAATGAAGTTGAGCTCAGTGAAGCACCTGCCAGTGCTGAGGAAAGCACATATTGGAAATTGAAGAAATTTCAAGAGGGCATTAAAATTATTTCAATGACCTTTATGAACTCAAAAAAGCAAATAACATAAAAACATAAGTAAACAAACTGCTTTTAGATCACTGTGACAAAAACACTACAATGTGTTAAGTTCACTGTATTTGTCACAGAAACTGTCAACAAAGAGCTAACTTACATTACTTTCACTTTTACAAATGCACAGAACAAACACTACTGTCTTCATAGCACTAATGTTTCTTATGCCTCTTACAATACCAGCTTGCAGTGCTCATATATCCTCAACATTCACAGAATGACTTGTTCTCAAAACTCTATCTGTTGGTTGACTGACACTAATACTCACTGCTCACAGACTGACATGGATACATTTCAATACATTTCAGAACTGCACCTTACAACAAATACAGCACCAAGAAACACTCAAAATTTCAATAATTTAGAGTCAAAATGTTCACTTTCAGAGAAATATCACTCTTGTCAACTACCTTTTACAATTCAAGCCAAGTCTCAGTTTCAAATAAGTGGAGCATCCCTTATATGTTCACTTAAGCATTCTTTCCAGGAATGCATATACTCTGCCATAATCGTGACTGACTGTGCATTCATTTTAAGAAGAAAATCTTTTGTTTTATGTTTGACTAGCTTATCAGAATACTTACCTGTCTGTCTGAATTCCAAATTTTCCACCATAACCAAATGCAGCCTTGGGCCCTTCCTCTAATTGTTTCTGTTTCCGTAAAGCATCTGCTACTGCTGTTTCCTCACGAAGTTTCTTCATACTGTCAATGATAAAGATGAGTGATATAATCAAGGGATATGTCATATATGATTCTCCTTTAGTTACTTGTTAAATATTTTCAAACACCCAAATTACTGTAGTTGAAAACAACAGTATATTATTATCATTATCTATTACTATTATTACTATAACTATTATTATTATTATTATTATTATTATTATTATTTATTATTATTATTATTATTTATTATTATTATTATTTATTATTATTATTATTATTTATTATTATTATTATTTATTATTATTATTATTATTATTATTATTATTATTATTATTATTAATTATTATTATTATTAATTATTATTATTATTATTAATTATTATTATTATTATTAATTATTATTATTATTATTATTATTAATTATTATTATTTATTATTATTATTAATTATTATTATTATTATTAATTATTATTATTATTATTATTAATTATTATTATTATTATTAATTATTATTATTATTATTATTATTATTATTATTATTATTATTATTATTATTATTATTATTATTATTATTATTATTATTATTATTATTATTATTATTATTATTATTATTATTATTATTATTATTATTATTATTATTATTATTATTATTATTATTATTATTATTATTATTATATTATTATTATTATTATATTATTATTATTATTATATTATTATTATATTATTATTATTATTATTATTATTATTATTATTATTATTATTATTATTATTATTATTATTATTATTATTATTATTATTATTATTATTATTATTATTATTATTATTATTATTATTATTATATTTCATAGCACAATTGTAATGTAATACAGCTTTCATGTACCTGGTTCATGAGTTAATCAAAATAGTAGTTTCATTGTTCATAGGATCCCTAAAAGACAGTCTGTATTAAAGTTAAACATGTCACTGAATCATAATGCTGCATGTTGGCTTAGATTAGAAAGGTAAAATAGAGTGAAAAATTCAATATCATAGGTAGGATTTGAACCATGGATTCACAACATTGCTGTAACCAGCTAAGCTTCATGCAACCTGCCAATACAACAGTGAGCTTCACAGTTGACTCACATTTTCCCCATTTTCCTCATAGTTAACTACAATTAGATCAATCAACACTAATTAATTAAAATCTTTTTTTAAACCACTTGTCAAACTATAAAAACACTTAGGTCCACTTACATTTAAAATTAGGACATGTTTCAAGGACCACGGGTCCCCATCATCAGTTGATGTTTCAAAATAAAAACTTCTATTTTATAATTTTAACTAATTAATTGTTTCTTACACATGCCAAGTATAGGCTAAATAAAATTGTAAACTTGCTACTTTTGGAAGAAAACAATCTACTTGCTAAATAATATTGACCACTGCTGAAATTTGTCATTCATTTAAAATCATCTAACAGGTTGTTAGTTGCACATAAATGCTACTACATATTGCATTGTATTTTTAATTACTTCTAAGAACTATGTAATGGCAAGATGAATTTGTAATCACAAATCCTGTGATTGTGAGGATAATGGGTGTCCAGTGTTGATGCTTTAAGTCCAAGAACAAAGTGAAATGGTAGCAAAAGTGAAATGATACTGTTGCATTGTTGATAATGAACTAGAGAGTGACAAAAAGGTGTTTGGCATGTGTAGCAATGGCCACTTTATTGTATATAATATTTGCAGAATTTTTATTGTATGATATGGAGTACATTTATTCATATTAGTTACACAAATACTTCCAAATTTTGTGCTATCTGGTCAACAAAACAAATTGAAGTGAAACAAGTATGTGATATTTGAGAAATACCAGTGATGTCCAAATTAATTCATTAAACTATTTGCAGTCAGTTTTCATCACATTTAAATGCAAGCGACATAGTGTGATAAAAACCACTACAAACAGTTTTATGAATTAGTGTCAAACAAATGTTATTCTTGCACAAATATAACTATTAGTAACAAAACATCACTTATCTTAAGAAAATCGTGTTAACTTTTCTTTCTAATTGAGATTGATTTCACAAATAGATAAGGCTATAAAATTCACATTAGAAACTGAAATTAATGGATTTCTTTCTTTTCTAGATTTTGAGATGATGATGATGATGATGATGATGATGATGATGATGATGATGATGATGATGATGATGATGATGATGATGATGATGATGATGATGATGATGATGATGATGATGATGATGATGATGATAAATTAGATTTTGGTATTTATAGCAAGTCTACTCATATTGATAATTACATTAAAAATAAAAGTTTTAACCCTTTTTCACATAAATTTGCTGTTTTTAATAGTTTGATTTATAGATTAATAAATATACCCCTGAATAAAGAAGAATTTAATAAAGAATATAAACATACTATTAATACTGCTTTAATTAATGGTTTTAATACTTTATACAAAAGAAGATTGTAAAATTTAAATATAAAAAACTGTTAATGATATTTCTACCCTTAAAAAAATAAAAGACAATTATAATCTTAAAAAATTTACTTACCATCCTTGGGTTAATAAACATTTTCAAATTTTTTTTAAAGAAGTCAGTATAACTTTAGTTCCTCAAAATAAATATAGTATTAAAAATTTACTACATTTCTCTAAAAAAGATAAAATTCCTAATAATAAAAAATCTAGTATTTATCAATTTAATTGTTTAGATTGTGATCAGGTTTGTATTGGAAAGACGAGACGTAATTTGGAAACCAGAACGAAAGAACATTTTTGTAACATTAAGTATAAACAAACTGATAAATCGGCCATAGCAGATCATTTTTGGTCATTTAACCATTCAATAAATCCTTAAGTTAAATTATTAAAACAATTAAATGGTCCGATATATTTAATGGTTTGGGAAAATATTTATTTATTTTAAAAAATAAACATTGCATAATGTGTAGACTATTCCAACCAAATTGAAGAGTATATTGCTGAAATCCAAATTGCTACACAAACACTTAATGAAGAAAATAGAAACACAGTAAAAAGCAAATGCTCCAAAATAGTAGAACAGATTAAAAATGAAAATAAAATTAATTTTAGTAACCAAATTATAAAATCCCTTAAAAAGAAACCAGTTATTTATACTAAAGCAGACAAGGGAAATAAACTAGTAATTTTGGAAAAAGAAGATAACACGAAGAGGATGGAAGATTTGTTGGAAGACAATAATTACCAAAAAGTAGAAACTAACCCATTAAAGTACTGCATTGAAACCATAAAACTCTAAAAGAAAACAAAATAATCAACAAAAAAGAATTTCACAAAATTAAAGTAGATAATCCAACATTACCAAGAGTATATGGGCTGCCAAAAATTCATAAAACAGGGAATGGCATGAGACCTATCACTAGTAGCATAAATGCCCTCACGTATAATTTGGCCAAATCGGTACTAAATAAATTCAATAGTTTCCCAAATTTCGAAAGTGCAAATTTAAAAAACTCTTTAGATTTATTAGACAAAATCAAATATGTAAATTTGGACAAAAATGACAGACTGGTTTCATTTGATGTCACATCTTTATTTCCAAGAAAACCAACAGAAAAATTACAGACTGTATTAAAAAATTGGCTAACTTCAATAGAAATGGAAGCAATAGAAGCAGAAGAATACATTTCTCTAACAAAAATATGCATTGAACAAAACTTCTTCAGCTTTAATGGAAAACAATACAAGCAGAAATCAGGGTTATCAATGGGCAATCCACTTTCACATTTTTTGGCTAACTTATTTATGAGTGCATTTGAAACACAAATTAAAAAGTCCTTACCACTGATCTTCAAAGTTTGGTATAGATATGTTGACGACATCTTTGCAATTGTACCAAATAAACATTTAGATGATGCATTAAAATTACTCAATCTGCAAGAAAGGATTATAAAATTCACTATAGAAAAGGAAATCAATGGACAACTCTCTTTCTTGGATCTAGATATCATCAGGAATGACACAAAAATAAAATTTGGAATTTACAGGAAACCAACACATTCAGAAAATTACATAAAAAATAATAGCCACAACCCAATTACACATAAACGTAATAATAAACAGACTTACACAGAGACTAGTCAACATACCCATGGAAAAAGAAGAATATTTCAAAGAACAAAAAGCAATACTAAACATACCAGAAGAAAATGGATACAACAAAAGTTTGGTGTTGAAGAAAATTAGAAAAGCTAAACTAAAGAAAACCATTAAGGAAGCAACCACATTTACAAAAGAAAAAGAAAGCAACAGCATATTCAGTTCTTTCACATATCACCCAAAAGCATTTAATAAATTTAAAAAAGATCTTCAAGGAACAAAATATCACCTTGGCACCTACTAATAGACACTCGATTTTAAAATTGCTAAATTCAAAAAGAAAAGATGAAATCCCATCAGTTAACAGATCCGGAATATACCAGATAAGTTGTAAGAATTGTGAAAAATGCTACATAGGTCAAACTAAAAGAAATCTAAAAACCAGAGTCAAAGAGCACTTCAGAAACATTAGATTGAAACAAGAAGATAAGTCAGCAGTAGCATTTCATTTTTGGAATGAAAATCATGACATTGATCAAAATCCAAAATTATTAAAAGGAAAGATAAACCAAAATAAATTGACAACATGGGAGAATATATTCATATGGAAAAATAAGGATAATTTGACAAAAAAGTTCATAGTTCCACCACCAGAGAGAGAGAGAGGGAGAGAGAGAGAGAGAGAGAGAGAGAGAGAGAGAGAGAGAGAGAGAGAGAGAGAGAGAGCAGGCAACAACAGATGCCAGTTGGAAAGAGATTGAAAATGGAGGTGAATGCCTTTGAAACTAGTCTCTCATTAATATAAAAAGTATCAATAAACCAACTACAAATAGTTTTTGAGATGGCGTAATGAATTTTGAAATACCAGCAGGTAATTTTGTTTTTAGGTTTGTTTCGTTTTCACATTTTGGTAATACTGAAAAAACATAACATGGTAATATCCATTAATATCACATGAAACAACTGGGAACAACTATTGTATAAAGTGTATTTTTTATATTAACCTGGTTGCCATTCAGGTGTTCAGATGATCATATGTTTTGATACTGTATTGGTACTGATGATGCAGAAAGTTAAGTTTTTTGAGCTTTAGCAATTAGAACTGCACATGAGCTATGCAAATTGCTTTAAAAGGTTAGACTAAGCAATTTGAGTAGCTCATGTAGCTTAACTTTTTGCATCATCAATAACAATGAAGTATTACAACATAAAACCAGCTGAGCTAGATAATGTTCAGTGAGGTCTACCCTGGAGTTGAAACTCCTCCTCTAAAAATAGGGCGCCCCCAAAGCAGCTTTGCAGAGCTTCTCATTAGGGCAATACCTTGAGCCTAAAAAGTCCTCTAGATGAAAGTGGATGTCATGCACGTCAACCCATCTGGGAAGACTACCAATATATTTGGCTGGGCCACCAATGATTTAGCACTCCAGCTACTAGCTATCCAAAGCCGGAAATTCTTTCAGGCATCTCTTAACCTTTCCTGGGCAGCAAAGCCAGCCAAACATATCCAATATCCATGGGTGTTCGTAACCTCTGCCCTTTTGAGACCAAACAATACCAAAAAATCCTCTGTGGGAAAGGCTTGAATGTTCGGCCTGACAATTCCTTGCAATTTCAGAAGTACCACGAATGCTAAGGGTCTGTAGCACTTGCTCCACAGCACCTAAAGGAGTCAGAACCCCTCCCATAAGGATGGTCTGGAAACTGGCATACTTCTGGTAACATCAGAAGTACGAGTGATAAGGATCCACAGCACTTGCACACAGCAGCTGAAGGGGTCAGAATCCCTCACCTAAATGGAGCTACATACTTCTGGTAACATCAGAAGTACGAGAGATAAGAGTCTATAGCACTTGCACACAGCAGCTGAAGGGATCAGAATCTCTACCTTACATGGAGCTGAACTAGACAGTTGAGTCCAGAGGCTCTACTCCCATTAGCCTTGAACCCGTAGGAACAAGACATGGGCCTCCTTCAACCAGGGAGTATCCGAGCTGTCCCAAAGGGCGCTCGGCGTCCTCCGAGGTGCTTTCCATAGGGCAAAACCTAGAGACTAACAAGCCCCCCCCCCCATCTGGTCCTATGGACTCAAGACGGGATGGAAGTGGATACGCCACTTACGCGCGTCAACACTCAAGGTGAAGACTACCGAAAAACCTCGGTGGGGCCGCCTGGTGATCTAGCACACCTTCTACTAGCTTTGCAGGCTAGTACCCGGGAGACTTAATGGCTTCCCTCAACCCCGTCCGAAGACGTACCCGATTCCCATGGGTTTCGGGAACACACTGCCCCCTCGAGTCCATCCCAATCCGAACAACTCCCGAAGGAGGGGCTCGGCTGTTCGGCCCGAGGTTCCTCTAGTAACGTCAGAGGTACCACGAGTGCTAAGGGTCAGCTGAACTAGACAGCAAGGCAAGTATGAATAATACATCAGTAGTAGTTACCAGCAACATAAATATTTGGAAGCATAATTTTTCATAGTTATATTCTGTGCCAGGCCACTATGTAATGATGCGATCACTTTGTTGCCAAAGATTAACATGGGAGCAGTACTTCTAAAACTTTGGTGTTCTGTGAATTTTACTCACAATGCTGTAAGAATTTGTAAGTTACAAATCATGGCTCTAACTAAATGATAGAATACAGCTGCTTCAATTATATTATGAAAGCAACAGGAGTTTTTCTCAAGCTCTAAGAAAATTTAGAACTCCTTAACAAATTAAGAGCAGGTCCATGTTCCATCCATAATTATGGAGACTTAATCAGAAAGTTTGAAGAAAATGGTTCTGTTGCTGATAAGAAAAAATCTGGAAGGCCAAAGATAATTAATGATGTCCTGTTTCTGAGGTGCTTCATACGAAAAATGACGTAGAAATAATAATTATATTAGTGTTACACAGGTATTCTGGCAACTTGAAATGGATAATACCATGGTTTGGAGAAATCTAAGAAAACATCTTGGTCTGTATCCATTTAAATTGAAATCAAGTTTGCACTCAAAGAAAGTGACAAGTGGAACAGATACAATTTTGCTTTATTTGTGCTAGCAGAGATTCAAATTAATAATAATTGGCTGAATGGATAAAGTACACTTCTCTTAATAGGAAGTTAGAATTAAAAATTTGGTCAGAAAAGGATTCTTAAAGTTTTAATTCCAGAAGGATTTCATAACTTAAAAGTTACTTTATGGTGAGGCTTTAATTCACAATTCATCACCGAGCCTTACTTTTTCGAAGAAGACAACAATGTAATAAGACAGACTGTTAATGTAAATGGCGAGTGCTACTTTTGCATGCTACAAAACTTGTCATTCCTAGACCAAGGAATCATGATATGGAAAACATTATCTTCATGCAAGATGGCTAAGGCATGTTGGCCATGGTAGCTAAGTGGTTAAAAGCAACCAGACAGACACTGGGAGATCCATGGTTCAAATCCTGGCTATGGCACTGAAATTTTCAGTCTATCTATTCAAACTTTAGCCTACACATGGTTAGTGTAGAGAAATGATTAATTTTCATCAATTAACCTAATACTGATTAACTATGAAACCTGGGACTTAAGTATTTAAAGCATTGTAAGTTGCCACAAACAATGTGTATCTCATTGTATATGAGAACCCCTAGTGGTTTAGTGGAAAAAATACAAGTCAGTTGGAGAATTTAATGCCATGATGGCTGGCTATGGTAACTCACTGGTTGAGCAACTGGATGGAGACCAGGAGATCCATGGTCAAATTCCAGCTATGGCAGTAAATTTCTCGGTCTCACTCTACCTATCCAAACCTTACCCTACACACAGCAGATTGTGGAAAAACAATGTTCATCAATTAATCTAATAGTACCGAGCGGGATGGCTCAGGCGGTTTCGTCTGTGGCCCGCATTCGGGAGGCCCAGTTTCGATTCCCATGGCTGACCTACCATGGGTTTTTTCAGGGCCAGTTTGCCAGGAGAATGCTGGGTAGGATAATTACATCCTCCGAATTTCCTGCCCCTCCATTTCATCTACATTATCATTTCACATCATCTCTCATCTAGTGGTCTCTTTCAGGGTAGAAGTGTCGGTGAGAGTTTTGGCCGCCCTCTGTCTCCTCTTGCCTCATCTTTCCTCCCGGGGTTGCCCTACTTGGGGCTTAGGTACAATAAACCACAGGTTTTGGTGCCAAATCCCCTCTGTAGTAATCCCAATCCTAATCTAATAGTGGTTTAACTACGAAGCGTGGGACTTATGTATTTATGGCATTGTACAATGTCACAAACGGTACATATCTCATTGTATATGAGAACTCCTAGTGGTTTACTGGGTACAAAATGAGTGAATTGCAGAACTTAATGTCATTCAGGCATGTTAGCCAGCTTAACTCTATGGTTAAGAGCAACCAGACAGAGGCTAGGAGATCCATGGCTCAAATCCCTGCTATGGCATTAAATTTTTCAGTCTGACTCTAGCTATCCAAAAATTGTATCTCTTGTGTTTCTGGTAAAATAATATTACTTGTTCAATAAATTATAATCCATATAACCTGATATTCTGACTAATCTTCCATAACTCACAGCTGAAAGCAGTTTAGCATTGTCATTGTAGGTGGCGCTTAGTACTAGTTTATGTATAGTGATGTTGCCAATAATGCATGAAAAAAGCTGCCACACTTGAGATTTAGTTTCACATATCCTACAGTGGTGTTATACTGTTGTTTTGCAGCAGCTGCCTTTGGCAATGCTTCCTTTTATAAAACACATTCAACAGCTACACCTTGCAGCTTATTGTTCCAGATCAATGGCAGCATGTTTTATCAGATTTTAATTCTTGCACTTGGGTCAGCAGCCTACTATGCGCATACACTCTGATAGGAAAATTGTATAGTTTATTGAAATTGCAACATGATTTTCATATGAAAGAAATGGTTATTCAAAAGTTAGTGTGGGTAGAGTATGTTACAACCTTAAGAAGTGCTCAAATACTCTAGAAGTATTGTTATCTTATGCGACATAATTATTTTATGAGACGTAATTACTGTTGTATTCTACAAGATATAAAAGACTGTCATTGATTGCTATTTACAACATATTCAATCTATAAAGTGAGAAGTACTCTGTTGTTTCTTTTTCTGTATATTTTTTTATTTAAGTAAAATATGATCCCCTTTAAACATCACTTTGAAATATTACACAAATAAAAATATTTGCCGCTTAGGCTTCACTTATCTTAACAAATTGGTGTTGATACTTCTTTTCAAATGGAAAAGAAAAAGAAAAGAATGCTCACTTTCTTCTCGGGCAGCCAGCCAGGTGAAAAGATGATTAGATATCGACGTTTCGGGAGTGTGCATCTCTCCCATCATCAGGATATTTATAAAATGTTATAACCACAAACGAAATACTGGCTATAACACAACTATAAACAAAGACAAAACACTATCAAAATTTGCATTACTGAACAAAAGACTGTTTTCAGTAAATTAAATGCCAGGTCAGGAGGTGGCGTGAGTATAGAAAATTGTGTCAAATAAACGTAACTACTTAACTTGATTATCAAGCTGTATTGATCTTTGCTTCTTAATTTGGCGGATTTCCATTTTTAAGGCCGGTTTCCAAGAGAAGCTGAACTGAAATTCAGCATCACGATTAAGCTTGCTTCTTTCAGAAGAAATCGCCAAAGCCTCGTTAATTCTCCGCTCCCAGTAACTGTTGCATTTTGCCAAGATGGTCGTCTCCCGAAAATTGGCCATATGGTCGTTACCAAAACAATGCTCTGCCAGCCCAGACTTCTCAGGTTGCATTAAACGAACATGAACGGAGCATTCGTTTAATGCAACCTGAGAAGTCTGGGCTGACAGAGCATTGTTTTGATAACAGCCATATAGCCAATTTTCGGGAGACGACCATCTTGGCAAAATGCAACAGTTACTGGGAGCGGAGAATTAACGAGGCTTTGGCGATTTCCTATGAAAGGAGCACGTTTAATCATGATGCTGCATTTCAGTTCAGCTCCTTTTGGAAACTGGCCTTAAAAATGGAAATCGGTCGAATTAAGAAGCAAAGATCAATACAGCTTAATAATCAAGTTAAGTAGTTACGTTTCTTTGATACAATTTTCTATACTCATGCCATCTCCTGACCTGGCATTTAATTTACTGAAAACAGTCCTTTGTTCAGTAATGCGAATTTTGATAGTGTTTTGTCTTTGTTTATAGTTGTGTTATATCCAGTATTTCATTTGTGGTTTTAACATTTTATAAATATCCTGATGATGGGAGAGAGGTACACTCCCGAAACGTCGATATCTAATCATCTTTTCACCTGGCTGGCTGCCCGAGAAGAAAGTCAGTGTATTTGTCACCAGGAAAGCTTCAGGTCTTATTTTAAAAAGAAAAGAATTTTTTTTTTTTTTTCCATTTGAAAAGAAGTATCAATACCAATTTGTTAAGATAAGTGAAGCCTAAGTGGCAAATATTTTTATTTGTGTAATATTTACTGCTCCACTGTAGCTAGCTTCATTTTCTACGTAATCACTTTGAAATTTTCACATATAGGTACTTAGAAAACATGGATAAATATTCCATTCTTTTTGTTACAACAAAGTAACATTACAGGTTGTAGGGAAACTCAGAAGAGTGCATGGCTAACTTTTCTTTTTAGCAAAACATTTGTTGCACATCAAATTAAAGCTTGCTGTATAAGCTTTAAAGTAAGACACTAATTATATCCCTAAGAAGAGTTAACAGCCTGAATTGTTTGGATCTTAAGACTGATTTGCTCACACTTAGTAGAGAACAAGCTTACTGACTGAATTACTCACTCTATAGCTCCAGCTGTACGTCCAGAACCTTCAACTGTTCTTGAGCCCCATCTTTGCTCTTGTTCTGTCACATCGTTTATAAAATCTGGATCTGTGTCCCAATCATCATCATTTCCATTTGAAATCTCCAACTGTGTACCAGCAGTAGCCTTCCACATTTTGTACACCTAAAATGAAGCAAAAGAAAACAGGAACAAAACTCAGTAAAAATGATAATCAACGCACAATTTACAATCAAAATTAAAAAAAAAAAAAAAGAAATAGATTATGATAAGCCACTGAGGCTGAGAAGCTGAATATCAAAGTAGTGAAAATGGTAGTTATATGTTGCTTCACCACCATCATTATTGATGAGCATAGCAGCAGCGACAATGAAGACTATGACAATAATAATAATCATCATTATTATCACTATATATATGTACGTTAGTTTTTCATTAGCAAGGTTAGGAGTTTTAGGTGTACAACTTTTCTTTTAAAATAAACTAAAGCTCTACAAAAGTTATCAAACTGAAGAATTTACTCTCTAGATGGGAAAAGGGAACATTTTTGTGGCACCCTTTTATCTTTCCCTTTTCTCAAAGGTGTCCAGAAACCCTTTTTTTCTTACATTGTACCACCATTGTACCTTTCAATAATCTTCTAAGAGTGCATTTAATCATTTATGAGATATACTTGTGAAATAATTTTGAGTCAAACTAGTATTCCATGCTCTGTATATTGCTAGTGTTTACCTGGAACACATTTTGTTAGGACCTTCCTAGCTTCCTCAGCTAACGTTGACTGTTGAATTTTGATTTGCTTAACTCCTTGGAGGCGATAGGGTATCTTGATGAACTTAAGTTCAGGTTCTCTTCAAAGGTGGTGTCAAAATTGAAGAGTTTTCCTTCATATTTCTTCATGAAGATTTTTTCCCATGTGGTTAATGCAGTTGGACCCTGAACACTCTTTAATAAATAGATTTCTTGTTCTATATTGTGATTCTCATTCCAAGAATGGTACACTACTGCCGATTTGTCTATTTATTTGTTCTTGATGTTCCTAAAATGCTCCTTAAGCCTAATGTACAAATTTCTTTTTGTTTGCCAATGTGAAAGTTGTTACAACTCTTGCAATTTATCCAGTACACACCTGAGTTTTTGCCTGTGGGTTTCTCTTTTGTATTATGTGATTTCAAAAGGTGTTGCACTTTGAATATGTTTTATGGAGCCAAAGTAATGTGTTCTTTGTAGACTTTTTGGGAAAGGTGCATAGCTCTGGAATGGTATGTAAATTTTTTGTATGAAGTTTTATTACTAACTGGGAAAAGAGTAGTTATTTGTCTCCATCTCTGTTGTTTTTAATTTATCAATTTTCTCTTTGGCCACTTCAGCACAAATCCATTGTATTCTGCAATGTTAACTATATAGTTGTACTCTTTGACATATTCCCTCTTGTTTAAGGGAACATTCTCCAGCCTATAAGTTACACTTGATAATAGCATGCTTGTGCTATCTTGGATTGTATCCATCTGATTTTATGAAATTTTGTATATGTGTTTCTTTCCTATGTATGCCAAATTCTAGTTTTTTATATTTCCTGATTAACTTCAAGTCCAAGAAAGGGACTTCATTGTTTCTATTTTGTTCCATGGAAGATTTTAATGTGGGATTCTGCAAATTAAGTAATCTTAATGTATCATCCGTCTATTTCTCACTTATCACCAGGATTATCATCTATACCAATGACTGAAAATTAGTGGGAATGCTTTTGTGATATGACTGTGAAAATGCCTTGAAAACTCATAAAAACCTAGAATGCATTTTATGTGGAAAGAAGATAAGCATAGAACATTATGTAATGGAATGCAAAGAAATAGAAAACTGGAGGAAATCAATATGGGATAAGAATTGGGATAATAAAGGGGCTTAATCTTCACATTGAAAGGAAAGAAAAGAATAAGGGAGGAAGGAAAGTTTGCAGATAAAATAAAAAACAAATGGATGAAAAGGGTAAGAAAGTTAAAAAATAGAGAAATAGAAGACACAACAGAACAACAGGTCAAGGAATACATAAGGGCTAGAATAGAGGTAAGTGGCCAGGGAGCTAATACCACTATTAGCCTGTAAACATCAGCAGCTGACAAGTTTGTACTTAAAATAGAATTGAAAAATTGTAACTAGAATTGTAAGGAAATATTCTATGTTTGAGTACAAATAAATTAACTAACTAAAGAGCATTTCAGGTACATCACGAACAAAAAAATAAGGTTGCGCTATTGGCTGAGTGGTTAGATTGCTTGGCTCTCACCAAGACGGTCGGGTTCGATCCCAGGTGACCACAAAAGTGAGATTTGTGGTGGATAACATGGTAATGGGTCAGGTTTTCTCCGGGTCCTCCAATTTTCCCTGTCAGCATTCCACCAACTGCTCCATCATCATCTTTCCTATCATTCATCTCGCCCTCATATATCATCTGCTTCCTTCAGCTTCACACCAGGCACTGGGCTGATCACCTATCCTGGTTCTCTATTGGATCCAGAATTTCTGTTCCTCAGGCCCGACCTTAAGGGATACAGGAACAAGAATCCCCTAACCCCACTGTAACTGGTACTACTACGGAAGATAAAGAAGTACAAAGAAATGGACAAATCAGCAGTAGCGTACCATTTTTGGAATGAGAATCACAATATAGAACAGGAAAACCATTTATTAAAAGGTGTTCAAAGTCCAACTGCATTAACCAAGTGGGAAAAGATATTCATAAAGAAATATGAAGGAAAACTCTTAAATTTCAACACCACCTTCGAAGAGAACCCAAACTTCAAGTTCATCAAGATACTCTCTCACCTCCAAGGAGTTCACTAAATCAAAATTCAACAGTCAACATTCGCCACGGATATTAGGACGGTTCTAACAAAATGTGTAACCATGGTTCTAACAAAACATGTAAACACGGGAGTGAAAGCACACTTGCTACAATGGAAAATAATATTATATGTGCACAAAACCTCTTTCTCCCACTTTATCAAAATAAATAGCTTCTATACTAGAAATAATGAAGCTCACAGTACACAGAAGACCTCAACTCGTTAGGAGAACAAAATTTATCCAGAACACTGATTATGAAAACTGCCACCATCAGATGAAATACAAGCACTATTCAAAATACAGAATGGAATTCACTCAAAGAAGCAGCAAAAAATGTTACCAACTAATACGTGCAGCACTCATACCAAACTGCAAGAAGGGTACAGGAATGGTTTGATGCTGAATGCTACTCATGCAGGAGAAAGAGTCTTAGTAGCATTGCACTATGCCAAAAAGAGGAATACTCCCAGCATCCTGTTAAAATACACTCTTGAACATAACGAATACAAAGAGCTGCTGAAGGAGAAAAAGAAAGCTTTTCAGGAAACTGAAGCAAGGAAGCTAAAAACAACTGCAGTTGGATACATGGACGACGCATTTCTCAAGCATCCTGAATAAGGCAAATGACCGACAAGCAATTGAAAAGAGAGATATATCAGACCAGCATCCAACATTCTGAAACTTCACCAGAAAGGAAGTGGAACAAGTAATACAACACATGGCAAACAACAAAGCAGCGAGTTCAATGGGATCTACAATGAACACCTTAAAAGTGCAATGGACAAGTTTATAAGCTTATGGGTAAAATTATTTAAAACATGCTTCAAAAGAGAAGACATACCTGAAGTATGGAATTGTATGAAAATTTTGACAAGATTAAGGTGTTTCTGCTTTCATTGAAATCAGCCAATGCAGGTGCAATTCTCAAGAACCAACAACTTGTACTACCAGAAAAAGTAAACAATTTGCAAACAGAACTATTTTGTGTCCATGGTACTCAAGTAACTGACTGCAAATATTAAACAATTGGAATAACAAGGTCTTGTAATGCATAAACAATGGTATATTTTTGAGGGACTAATTAGAGGGCTTTAACAAAGACAAACTTGAATCTAGTCTTTACAAGAATCCTGAAGTTGAGGAATTTGCCACATCTGTAGAGTTTCCATTCTGAGTGAATATAAAGTTTCAACTATTGATTTCTGTAGATATTAAAGAAAACCTAAGCATCTACAAAGACATTCTATTCCTAATAGAAATAGGCTTATTTTTAAAATGTAAAGATGCTCAATGGCTGAAATACAACAGCTTCCTGTATTTTCCCATTTCTGGTAAATATGATTTATCACCTTGTAACCCAATAACCTAGAATAAGTACATTTTTTTTTAATTAGCTGAGTAAAACACTACCTCTTTGTTCCTTTTTTTTTTTTTTTGTCTTATTTTCGCACCTATTCTCTTCCTTTTATCATATGAAATTTGGGCCTAAAACTCCTACAAAGGGAGTTATGATGTGAGCCATGTACCACGATCACCAAATCCTAACTCTGTGCATATACATTCACTATATATTCACTAAACACCGTCTGCTAAAGAATAATTGCACTTGTTTCCGATGACTCACTTATGAGAAATGGAAATTCTAAATCTAGAAATATTTAATGAATGAAATCCAAAGGAGAAAGGAACTTTCACTGTTGGCTTATTCACACCGAATTTCATCACAGTCATTATTATTTAACGTATTTGAGTACAGTCAAACAAAACAAACATCTCTCACCTTTAATTATACTAAACGTCACACCCTACACTATCTTCGTTTTGATGATGTGCTGATACCTCGCCCCCTGCGGTTTTGCTTCACTTTTGTTATCACGTCCGCTGCCAACTTTTATCTATAAACACCAACTTCCCATGTTATAATGTTACAGTTGTGAGATATGCAAACATCAGAAAGTAGCGGATAATTTAATGCAGTCTCGAAATTGAATAATAGTGCTACAGTTGTTCTTTTTTCATTTTAGTACTGACATATACGACTGTACACCCTAGGGCTGTTTCTCAAGAGAAATATTCTTCAATATTTCGGCAGAACTACCATTACATGCCGCGAAGATATAAAGTTAAATTGCGGAGAAACAAGAGGCACTTGTTTGCCATGTAAAATATGTAAAAGCTGTAAAATGTAAAATTTACTTTAAACACCAATCTGCTATCGATGAATTTTTTGAAAGCTTTTCAAACTCTGTACTATCTGCAAAGCTATACATCCAATTATTTTTTTTTTTTTTTTTTTTTTTTTTTAAAGCTTTTGGTTTGGTGTTAGACAAGCATTCAAGATAAACGTTAACAGAAAATAAACTGGTTGAAATCGGTGCCGGTTTAGAGACATCGCTTCGGAAAAAAAGTTTTAAAAAATAGCCTGAACACTCAAAATAGTCTATATTTGGCTTCCGAAAACCCTATGCTATTGCATAAAATGTCTATTATCTGTGATTTGAATGGTTTGCCATGCGTGCCAAAAGAGTAATATAGCTCATTTTCTTTAATGAAACAATTAATATAGGATGTTATCGGAGGGTTCTAGTAGAATTCTTCCAACGCTTAAAGAAGAGTGCAACATCTTATATGGCTGTCGATTTGCTGAGCTCATTAAATGAAATGAGATGCATATCATGGCAGAATTAAAATATGATTTGTAGCTCCTAGTTACCTCCACTGAGATTTTTATCATTGGGGTTCTCTGAAAGACAGTGTGTATCGTTTTCTCATAGACTTTAGGAAGTTAGGGCTCATATCATTCAAAACATTTCTGCTGACATGAAGACAGCGACCACAAACTCCGCCCAGCGCAAACATCCGTGCCATCCTTCCGGCATCACCATATTGTATGAGCCCGAAAGCAATAAGGAAATGGAATAAAGAAAAAATGAAAAGGAAGTTGGGGGACGAAAGTATGATGATGACAAGGTAAACTAACAATAACCCAAGTTAGAGTACGCTGTCGATGGGAATCGAAATGCAATCTCCCGAACGCGAATCGTGTATGTGCGTTACCAAGACTTCACCTTGTTCCATATGACCCTATACTACGTTAGTGCTCTTGAGGTCCAGTAATAGGTATAGATGTCAGCCGATTTTAGTACAGATGGGTTATATCTTATACAAGACTTTATCCACTTAGCCTCAGAAAATGAACTGATTTGACAGTTCTTTTACTAATGTTTGCTTCGTTGCGCTGCGATTTTTTCCTTGAATTCACATACAAATATCGGGTAACTAAGCTCTATGGACTCTAAGCTAGTTGAGCATCATTTCACCAATTTCAGTCATCGTTCGATATGATTTGCCAAGTCGAAGGATGTATAACTACAAGCGAAATTAAAAATTAAAAAAGAAAAATATGATCGTGGGGGAGTAATGTGGCAACGGTGGAAGCGGAAAGCTCTACATTCAAAACCCCGGCCATGCTGTGTTTCCCGCTAAAATGCATATTCGGCGGCCAACGGTTCATTCTCAACAATGCAAGTTCTCGTAAGGTCCTGTTTGGAAATCGTAGACAAATAAGCAGTTCTCTTCAAATACTTGGTTTATACAAGCGTTTGCATATCATTTGCGATCAATTGTACTCTAAGTATAACATGTTTATGTAATTACTAAATAATATTAGCAGCAATTGTTTTGGTGTGAATACGAAGAAGGTGCTCTTGGAGTTTGAAGGTTTAACCCCATTTAGTATTTATAGTTGACTCTCTTTTAAATAATACTGCCAATCAACAAAACAAGACAGGTAAGATGCTAAATGAACTTATTACTTTTAAGACAGTTAACATTGCTTACATGATTTTTAATGCATGCCATACAATAACCACGTGCGGAAAGGCATTGTTTCTTGAGAAAAGAAATATAGTATGAAATGTTTTGGATATACAGGTGAGTACATATGGCTGCCTACTTTTCATCGCAGGCCGTACTATTGTATATTATAAACATATGTACATAATAGTTTTGGTTATCGAACATCTATATGTGTGTAACATATTTAACTTAAGTTCAAACCTGCTTTTTGTGGGTTTTTTGTGCTAAATGAAGTAAGAGGAAGTGCGAAAAAGTGAATACAAAGCTACTTCTCTGCTTATCATTACTGTGATGCGTGTGTATTGGGCATTCGTTGTTCGCTTTTCCTCATCAGTATATCGTGTTGTCTGCCAATTTCCTTGGGAGCGGCAGTTTCACTCCGTAAAATCTGCCGATAGTCATTCAGGAACGGTAGCGTGGTTTTGAATTAGATGTAATCGTGAAAAAGAATCATACATTCAAATCGAAACCATTTATTCCACTAAAATAAGTTACAGAAATGAGGATGGTTTCACTGGAATGAACTTCCAAGCTTTTGTGCAGCAGCTTTTAGGGGAGAAAATAGAATACTTATCCTATAAGAAATGACTTAGCTGGAAGGTATAGAAGATTCCTTGAATTTCTGTTAACCCATCTTTTGCTAATTTTAAAATCATTTTTGTCACTATTCTAATGTATAAATCGAAGATACTGTAGATACTCAAACAGTGAGCGAACAAGGTGATTTGTTTTGTTTTGTTCCTTTGGTCCCATCACTGAGCACGCTTCAGGACAATGAACACGTCGTACACAAAACAACCTCACCAAATCAACATAAATAATTTTAACTACCACTAACATACATCAAAACATGCTCCTTTTTTAACACCACCATCATGCATTTAGTACCTATCTGTAATGTTTAACTGAAGAAGTAAAGCATTTTAAAAACTACTGCTACTACATACAATATTATACAGGTACTTATCACCAATATGCCAGAATACAATGCTTAATCAACACACAAGATTGAGGAAAGGAAATTAGGTTTAAATGAGTCATGCAGAAACATGTCACATAATCCAAGAAAATGTGACAACCATTTGTCTATGGAGTTAACAATACAGTAAACCAATACGATGATACATTACATTCTCATTATTGCACAGGACACTTTAACAATCATCCATAAATTCCTGTACCAAGTAATGGACCTTGCTACATAGATAGTTTTTACAAGCAGACTTATACTTATCCATTTTCCCTGAAGATAATTTTAAGTATTTTGGAAGCGCATTGAATATCTGACACATCCATAATGTACTTCTTTCTGGAAACAAGTCAATCTAGCACTGGGTTTGTGTAAGTCCATTCTTTGTCTAGTATTTATGCTACATATAATCACATTTTGTGCAGTCTTGATTTTTGATATGGAAACAAAAGCATAAAGATATATTCACAAGAATGTGTTAAAATATTTAGCCTTTGAAACAGACCCTTACATGGAACTGTAACATTGATGCCAGATATTGCTCTGATAGCTATCTTCTGTAATATAAATACTCGCTTACTCCCCACAGAATTACCCCAGAATATCAAACCATATTTAATTAATTATTGAGCAAAAACCTGCATAGTATACCTTTTTAATGTCTGAATTGCACAAAAAGAGTTCAACGACCTAAATGCAAAACTAGCCGATCCGAACTTGGGTATGATACTCCCTATACGAGCTTTCCAAACATTTTTAAACAAAACTACAACCTACCCCCAGCAGAACAAAAAAAAAAAAAAAAATCCTGACTCACTTCGCAGGTTAAGCCGCAAAGCGGCTAGGTACTGCGGCAGAAGACACCCGGACGGGGAAAAAGAAAAATTGCCCCGCCCGACCAGGACTACCTCTGGATTTGCATCAACCTACAGACCCAGGAATTTAATGACTGAAGGCTGGTCAAGCACAGCCTTATCATTGCCTATGCGCAGAGAAAGATTTTGCAAACCATATCCCTCAAACCTCAAGAGCTTAGTTTCATCAATATTTAATATGAGTTTATTCACCTTAAACCAATTGATATCTTCTGGTGACTTGCTTGGAAAATACAGGCATGAATTTGCAGGTTTGTGGCAGCTGAGGAGTTCTGAGAATACAAAACCCAAGAATATTTGTAGTACTGTCAAATTACTGGCAAAAAAGGCAACAATTCATTACAAATGCGTTAAACCATAGAGGAGTTAAAATGGGAAACAATTACACTACACCTCTCATATTATTAGATTATTTTAAATTAAATAAATATTATTAAATAGTGAACTGCAGTAACTTAACCAATAACATTTTAAAATTCATTTAGTAACCAAGCAACACACGGAAAACCACAGTAAGCTATGAGTTTCTTGACATACAAACATGAACTATATTGTGGGGAGCAGTTACAAATTCCCTATCGCACAGAGGAAATGTACATACAGTGACAAAGCACACGTCATGATGTTTAGAGAGATGGCTCCTGTATATCTATAACTCGTGGACTTGAGTTTGAAACAAGCTGTTGCCTGAATACAGGTAGCGCTTCCATAAATGTCATATCACACTTAGCCCCTGCGTACATACTAAAGAACAAAACTTTGAGAGCAGCTTGTTTACCTAGAGCAGTAACTGTGACATCTAGTTAGAGACAGTTCATGCATATTTTATTTGGTGGGGCACTACTTATAAAGATAATAAGGTATTTTATAACTAGATTAACATAAATTTATACACTGCACTGTGAAAATAGACCAAAAGACTTTCACTTTCCTCAAAAAAATTTATCAAAAGCAATACTGATATTCACTTATACATAGATATTTGCACACACTACACTTTTACTAGAATAAATGATTCACTTTTGCTTAAGTTTATCATGAATTTAAGATTATTATTACCGTTTTGCTACATACTCTTATTCAAAAATTACATGTAAGAATTTATTTCATCAATAAATATAAATACTTAGAATGAAGTAGCATATTTAAACAACATTGTCTACCAGTCACTTTTGTTTTTGGAAAAGAACTTTAAAAGTTGATACAACTTATGGTAAAATATAATTTTATAGGTTGCAAAAAATACTAGGCATTCTAAAGATAAATTCCATTTCTCAATATTCATCAATCCTACTCTTGCAAATTTAAAGTTTACTCTTATATAAAAGTGCAAACAGATGATTTTTGTGTGTGTGTGTGTGTGTGTGTGTGTGTGTGTGTGTGTGTGTGTGTGTGTGTGTGTGTGTGTGTGTGTGTGTGCGTGCGTGAGTGCGTGTGTGTAATTTACATCCTCCAACGTTGAGTCATATCGGACGATGAATGGAATGGGTGAAATGATGCTCAAATGAGCCCGGGGTCCATGGAGCTTAGAGTTATCCGACATTCGTCTTTCAGGATAAGGGAAAACCCCGGAAAAACCTTATCCAAGTAACCCACCCTGACCGAGATTCAAACTCGGGACCTCTTGAACGTGAGGCAGACATGCTATCACCACGCTACCGAGGCAGGCACAAACAGCTGATGGTCTTGATAAATCTATTAGAGAAGCTCTTCTTACAGGTGTTCCACAGGGAGGAAAGATCATTCACAGATTCTTCATGCCCCTGATCAGTACATCCTTAACATTCCCATCTTAACAAGCACTTTGAAACCAAAGCATTCTACCCTTTTACTGTTAAGCTTGAACTAGTAGAATGTTTTCTGGCCTGGTCTCTTTACACATTGTGGCTGGCTGTCACTGCTGTTCGCCTTTCGCTACATACCTACCTGGAAACAAACTTGAGACTCTCCTCTAGGATTCATAGCTGATCTGCTTTACCATTGCATAAACTGCTTCTCCTCTATGGACTCTTTGGGTTCTTAGGGTGTAGGATCGAGACAGGATGTAGGATCCTACAGGGTGTAGGATCGGAAACTTTCAATGTGGATCTGGACACCTTCAGATATTCTCATTCTTAACCGACTGTGATTGCATATTAAAAGCTGATGACATACAGAATTTAATATAATGTGGTGCATGGTGAAGAAGTAACCAGCATGTGAGAACACAAGATGAAATGAACAAAATGGCTCCAAATGATCCTTCTTCCTCGTATATACAATGGCTGTAATGGAAATCTTTACAACATAATAAAAACAACAAACACTCATGGATGGATAGAGTCAACATGAAAAATTCAACGCCATGATCGGGATTTGAACCACGGATCTTCTGGTTTCCATCCAGTCGCTCTAACCAATTGAGCTACAATGGTCAACATGCGGTTCTGACATTAAATTCTCCATTTGACTCATATATTTCCCCAGTAGACCACCAGGGGCTCTTGCATCCGAGATACACCGTTTGTGGCGACTTACTATCGTAAGTACTTGAGTCCCAGGCTTCATCATTTAACTCTTATTATTTTAGTTAATTCCAAGAAAGGAATTGTAAGTAGATAATGTTTGATATTATTTGAATTATGTAGGAGTCTTGTTGCACACAGTAAAAACCCTGTCAATGTTATTTTTCACCTTGGTCTAAGAAGTAGATGTTCACACCTGGAGTGCAAATGCTTACTCGGAGAAAGCATGACAATGTTGCTTTTCACAACACAGAATATGTTCATCTTCTCACTGACCTTTGAAATACCATATGTTAATCATTAGCATAGCACAATAATAATGAAACATTAACTCTTTATCTAGGCATTTCAAGAGCTCCAAAGAGCTCCAAATGTATATCAGCAAATACAAAATGAACAGAAGCCTCGTGAAGGTAGAAATGAGAAACATGGAAAATTATAATCATGAAAAACAAAAGCAAGTTTACAGGATAATAATACTTTTATCAATTCCAGCTTGACAAGACAGAAAAGAGAAATCCAACAAACACTCAAAAAGCCAGAGAAGAGAAAAAAGGGAAATACTGTGAAAGTCAGGTACCAAAAACTTCTCATAAACAACGAATGGATAAACTAGAAGGCCCCGTCTAGGTACCAAAACAAGTAGCACATCAGAAACCTAAGGTGCAGCTGGGCCGACTTCTTCAAGGTAATAGCAGGTAGCCACTGATCCACCATTGCCAAAACCAGGAGAATGTGACAAAACCAAGGAACCCAAGCAAGAACCATCCAAGTGCAGTGAATGCATACAACAGACAAATGTTGATTCACAGGAACACAGTTCTAGACATGCCACACTAATGCAGCAAATAAACACTCTATGCAGCATAGGTCACCATGTGAGGAACACTTAAGGAGCTCCCTCTAGTAGGAGACCCTTGCCCTTAATGAGACATCTCAGACCTATTCATTCATTCACCTCTAATGTACATATTCGTTCATATCTTTTAATATGTGTCCTCAATCTTCTCCTCCTCCAAACAAAGGATAGTCATTGCAGAAAGTCTTTCAGTTGTGCTTTCAAATCATTTTTTCATTTGTCTAATCTTTCACTCTTATCTTTTTTCATTTTACTCTAGAAATTATTTTCTCCTTTCCACCTATATTTTAATTTCCTATGAAGTAGGAATGACTTTTTTTTTCTTCTATTTCACTCAATAAATTTTAAATTTTAATATCTGCAGTTCTTTTTTTTTTTTTTCCCCCAGAAAACTTTTCACATAGTTTTCCTTTTTCTCCACGTATCTCTGAACCTATTAATTTATAATTTTCTCTATGGTAATTGTACCTGTACATTAAAGGACGTAAATACTTCTTAAATTATTTTAGGATTGTTACCTTTATTTAATTTCAGTGATATACCAATACTAGTGCCCCCAGGGGCCTACTTCAGTAGGTACAGGATTGATGATCCCAGGGTCCCAAGCCAAATCTCTCGATTGGGTGCCTCTGAGTGGTGAGAGATTTAATGCCAAATGCCCAAACAAGGCCCTTTTTACCCTTATCTAAGTAAAGTCAAAGCCAAAGCAAGAGTGATTCCAGAGCGGAGCCAGAGTGGAGCCAGAACAAAGCCAAAGCAAAGCCAAGGCAAAGCCAGAGCGGAGCCAGGGCAAAGCGAGAGGAAATCCAGAGCAAAGTGAGAGCCAAGCCAGAGCAAACTAAAGCAAAGCCAGAGCAAAGTCAAAGCAAAGCCAAAGTGGAACTAGAGCAAAGCCAGAAGAGTCAGAGTGAAGCCAGAAGAGTCAGAGTGAAGCCAGAGCGGGACCGGAGTGGGGCAGGAACCTAACCAGAGCCAAGCCAGAGTTAAGTTAAAGAATGAAGTTAGAGTGAGGCCAGAGCGAAGCCAGAGCGGGACCGAAGGTGGGCCGAAGCCTAGCCAGAGCCAAGTTAGAGTGAAGCCAGAGCCAAGCCAGACTTGTGTTGGAGAATGAGGTTAAAGTGAGGTTAGACTGAAGCCGGAGTGTAGTCATAGCCTAGCCAGAGCCAAGCCAGAGCTAAGTTAAAGAATAAAGTTAGAGTGAGGCCAGAGCGGGACCGGAAGGGGGGCCAGAGCCAAGTTAGAGTGAAGCCAGAGCCAAGCCAGAGCCAAGACAGACTTGTGGTGAGGTTAGACTGAAGCTGGAGTGTAGTCATAGCCTAGCCAGAGCCAAGCCAGAGTTAAGTTAAAGAATGAAGTTAGAGTGAGGCCAGAGCAAAACCAGAGCGAAGCCAGAGCGGGACCGGAAGGGGGGCCAGAGCCAAGCCTGAGCCAAGTTAGAGTGAGGTTAGAGTGAAGCTGGAGAGAAGCCAGAGCAGAGCCATAGCAAAGCCAAAGCGGAGCCAGAGAAAAGCAAAAGCAAAGCCAGAACAAAGCCAAAACAAAAGCCAAAGCAAAATTAAGGCTAAGCTAAAATCAAAGGAAAGTTAAAGTAAAGTAAAATACAGTTTTTGAAAGGGCGTTGATGACCCTGGAGTTGAGCACCCTTAAATATAAATCATTATCATTACCAATACTAGCTGACTTATGCAACATTGTAAGGTTAAAAGTCCTTTCATGGAAGTGTTGAAAACAGTGTTGTTGTATAAATTAAATTAATTGGGAGTCAATTAATAACACAAAACAACACTCACTTTTAAATTTTCCCGGAACCAGTTTCTGAGGCCTTCCCTCTATCTTCAGCCGGACATCGACTCGTTCTCATTGGTGTAGCTGGCAATATTTTGTCATCGGTCTCCTCTGGTGGCAGTTCGAGGAACTTGCTGAACAAATCTTTCTGGGGGATGTCGAAATTGAATACTTTGTTCCTATTTTTTGAAATAAAGATTTGTTCCCATGTGGACAGTTCTTCTTTTCCTGTTGTATGTTTTAGTAATTTTGGTTCTGGATTTATGTTGTGGTTTTTTTCCCAAAAATGCGTGGCAACTGCTGATTTTTCTAATTGTTTGTATTTTATGTTCCAAGTGTTCCTTTGCTCTTGTTTCTAAATTTCTTTTGGTTTTTCCAATATAAATTTGACTACAGTCACAGCATTCAATTTGATATATACCAGATTTTTTGTTAGATGAAATGGCATCTTTGATGTTTGAGCAAATTAGGTTTTTTAAGGAGTAATGGTTCACTGGAACTAGTTCAATGTTTTGTTTTTTGAAGACTTTTTTGAATTTATCAAAGGCCCATGGATGGTAAGTGAATTTTTTGAAGATCATTTTAGTTTCTGTAGCTGAGAGGGTTGTGGTTTCCTTTAGTAGTTTATTCTTTTTTGCTAAGTTCACTTTTATGTCTACTAGTGATTTGGGAAAGTCATTTTTCTGTGCTATTTCAATAATTTTGTTGTATTCTATTTTGTATTCTTCTGCTGTGAGAGGGATGTTGACCAGTCTGTGTGCTAAACTATTAAAGATTGCCTGTTTGTGGGATCTTGGATTGTAGCCATTAGCTTTTATGTAGTTGTCTGTCTGTCTTGGTTTTCTGTAAATGCCAAAGTTTATTCTATTTTTATTTCTGATTATTTTTAGATCTAAAAATGGTAAATACTCGTCTTTTTCAACTTATACAATGAACTTGATGCTTTTTTCTTGAATATTTAAAAGTTTTAGTGCATCACTGATGTTTTTTTTGGTACTATGGCAAATATGTCATCTACATATCTTTGCCAGAGTTTGAACATCCATGGGAAACCTTTAGTGATCCTTATTTCTAGTGCACTCATGTACAGATCGGCCAGGAAGGGTGATAAGGGGTTGCCCATTGCTAAACCAGAAGTTTGATGGAAATATTTTGTTTGAAACTGGAAGAAATTCTGTTCTATGCATAATTTGGTAAGTTCAATGTAATCTGAAATTCCGGGAAAATTTAAAAGTGAGTGTTGTTTTTTGTTATTAATCGACTCCCAATTAATTTAATTGTAAGGTTAACTTCTTAAACTTGAACGGCAAACTGATTTCCTTTACCTTGCCATTCTTCATTAAGTTATTATACAGCAAACTATATAGATCATTAGACTAATTTTTTAACTTGTCTATTATTATACTGGTATCACTTTTGTAACTTGTGTATACTTTTGAAGTAACAAGTGAGTAGCTATAGGTTATTTATATTTTTTGAAGGTTAACTACATATATACCTTTTATAAGTTTGATTTTATGACTATTGTAATATCTTTTAGTAAACTTTTATATTATTTTATCTCATCTTTTTATAGGTATAATGAACGTGCCCATGACTAATTTCATTCACTTTGCTACAAGAAGGTTGAAGTTGATAGGATTTCAGCATACATTATTACAACAAAGCATCAATGCACTTTATTCTGGAGAAAATAAACCATCCAATGGAATGTACTACCATTCAGGATTCTTTTTAAAAATGACAAACAGGAGACATGGAACTTTACATTTATTGGATCATCCATTAATAAAACTGGATAATTTTGAACTACCTGGTAGGCCACAAAGAAATAAGATTATATTAGCACAAGGGTTGCCCTTTGGAAAATTGGGCCATAAAGTATCATATCAAGAAAACACTATGAAATCCTGTTCATTGTTAAAACGTGAAGTGTCTACTATAGCACTTGATGTAGATGCAAATAAAACAGATGGAGAAGATGAGGAAGATGAGGAATGTGCTCCACAATATGTGGATTCATATGGTGGTCCCGAGCGTGATCTTATCAATTTTCCTCGACCAGTTAGGATGGAATGCCCGGAAAAGGTGCGACATGCATTTATTCCTGAGTCATGGTTTCGAAGTTTCTATTGTAAGACAGGAGTTACTGGTAAGTTTAATTAATTCCATAATAATATTTTAAGAGGCATATAACATAATTATGAAACTGAGGGCTTCATATTGTAAGGAAGAACATAGTCTCTGATGCAAATATTATCATTCTGAGATAAACACATGAAAAATATTTAAACATGTCTCTAATTTTAATGTGGTACAAAGTCAAAACTTATGATTAGGTACATATAGCATTTTAGGTTAATCCTTAATAATATAAAAGTGAATCCACTTTTGATGATGTCACTCCTTAGGATCACTCACCTTCCTAGTGAAGTTATTGAGCAAAGCCCTGTCACAGAGGGCATTGCCCTTACAGGTTCTAACAGGCTAAATTTATTTGTCATTTATTTATTTATAATTTTGTCTTGCACAGTTAATTTTGCTTTTGTTGACTTGTACAAAGAAGTTTTAAGAAATGACTCATTTGCTGTAATTATTATCACCATTACTGACCCCTGTAGAAAGAGAAGTAGAGTAGAAAGAAAAAAAGAAGAGCAGATGAAAATAGAGAAGGGAGAGAGAAGAGATCAAATAGAGGGAGGGCACTTCGAGGTGAGATGGAGCCAGGCAACCAGGGGAGAATAAACAGCTAGACTATAATTTGTACTTAGGATAATGTAGGCAATAGAACTACTGTGAAATATTGTAAATTATGTAAATCAGAAATAAAGGTACATCCATGTGACTACATGCGACTTCTGATAACTCTTGGATGGGTATAGTCTTAAGACATACTTAAGTAAGGCGGTGTTTTCAGCAATGTATATAGAAAGTTTTAACAGTATTAAACCAGCAGGATGCTCTACTGTTATATTTGGATCCACCTGTAAAGACAAATTCAGGGGTGTATAAAATCTCTAACCTACATTTATAATATAATTTATCACAGCATTCTTTCTTTATTTCTCTATCTTTCTTTTCATTTTGTTTACTTTCTCTTTTGTTTGTTTTGTTTTTAACTATTAAATTTATGTTTGCCTAGCAAAGCCCTAGTGACAAGATTGATAATTCAGATTCAGCACATAGAGATTATGTAAGTTTCACTTTATTTAATTAGGCTGAAAATAATCTCCATTATAATTTAGAATGAGGAGAACTAAATTATGGAGGGAACCATTTTTTGATGTCAAGATGGCTGCAATTCCAAGTGAGATAATTAATATAAGACTTTGAAAACTATAAATATTTTGACTTCATGGGTTCATAGAATCAAAAGTCTTGTTTGCAGAAATTTAAAACACTCTTTATTGCAGTAAACAGAAGTTTTGTACAACCCTTGCAGCAGAAAATATGTGACATTGACAAACAGCAGTTTTCAAGGTCATCTCTTGCTCCGCCACATGTAAACCAGCAAAAGAATCATTGCAGTACAGTTCTAATGTCCACTGTCACGATAACCATCACACAGCTCACGTAATTACAACACAACTGACTGCTTCTCACAGTTTGCCCTTATTTATACCTCCCAGTTATTGTTCTAGAATGCAGCAGACCATTCGATAACAATTATGACAGCATCAGAAATGCGGAAAATTCCAGACTCCTCTCTGTCTCTTTCTCTCTCTCTCGGCAGGTGTCCAGCTCTGCATGCCATATCTGTCTCTTTCTTTCCTGCCCATGTGCACAGCTCTGGCTTTGCAGTGGCTCCAACACAAAACTGCGATTGGTGACAGTATAATGGAGATCAGAAGGTCTAGTTTACTACTGCAAAAAATAAGAAAGAATTAGAAAAAGCATTTCAAAATTTTAAAAATATAAAGTCTCGGGAAGGACTACAATAAATTTGTACAGTCAATATAAGTTGGTTTGATATTAAGTAGGTAATGCATCGACAACCACAATGCCACGCATAGATAAAATGGAAAGAGGAACTGATGAGATCAAATTTTATTTTTATGTGAAATCTGTACTTAAAGAAGTTGAAATAAAATTCATTCATTCACTCATACTTTAGGCAACATTTATAAGTGTAAATTAACAGATAAACAGAGCTTTGTCTACATGTGCAAGATTCAGAAACTACTGAAACATTAGAGAAAGAATGTAGATAGCTTTTGCTGAAGTAATGAAATCTTGCCCTTCATTACTCTATTAATTCTTGAAATGTGAAAATGACTCATTTTTGGTGACTTTTCATATATAATAGTGAACGTTTTGAAAAGATTATTTTTGTTATTTTACTTATTCTACATACCCAGATTTAAATGAAAGTTATTTGATATAAATGAGTAAAGATAGACATATTAAGGGAAAAATCCTGTATAGTAAATTTGCAGTACAATGTGTGCTTTTTGTTCATAGGTCCTTATACTCTTTTTTTTACAACGATGACATTCCTAGTAAGCAAAGAAATATATGTGCTTGAGCATGAGTTTTATTCTGGCATTTCAGTGGCAATTATATGTCATTACTGTGTAAAAAATTTTGGATCAATGTTAGCAGTATTTCTGGATGAAAAGGTTGATGTAAGTATTATAATAAGTTAACTTTGGATTTTAGTTTCATTCATTTTATACACCTAACATTTTGAAAACAAGTGGCATTACTTATAGGAATCAATATAAATTACATACACTTCAATACATATTATTAGTGAAACATGTTTTAGATACAGAGTGCAAGATCTTATGATATATATGTTGCATTATAATCTAATTTGCATCATCCTAAGCCATGTATTTCTCTAAGGAATATAGTATAGCATTATTCAACTTAAGTTTTTCAACATTAAAATGTTTTAGTATTTTCTGAAGATGTTTAGTGACACTTATTAATATATTCTTGATTTATTGCTAAATGTATATTTTATTCCTTGAGCAGAGAGCAAAACATTATTTATTTAAAACTGAAAGCCAATTATATGGTTAATGGTGCCTCAAGTGATATGCTCCCCTCTAAATACCCTAAAAAGGATAATACCTAATTTTGCTTTTATTCACTTGTTACAAGTTAGCTGTCCATGATCCATTGTCAAGATTTAGCATCTTCAGTAAAATGTTGTTTAATTAGACAAATATTCTGTTGTTCTCTTCTCATTTGTGCAGAGAAGTTCCTTGTGGTGAGACCTTAGTCTGCCTAGTATTACACAATTATGTATAACAGAATCACTTTATGAACCAATTTAGTGGTAATAGATTTCCAGTCGAAAATAATTAGTGTTATGGTTTAAATAGAGAAAAGTAATAAATGGGAAAATATTGAGGGATATTCTTAAACTTTCTGACTGGAGCAAGAATATGTAAGATTTAAAAGAAATCAGTAAGTTTTGCCCACCAATTTCCAACTTAGTAAATCCCTCAATAATAAGAGGTGTCAAACTATGCAAAATAAGCATCTTCTCAGTTTCAAACTTAATGTACAATGCAGGGGCGGCTTCTGAGGTAGTGCCGCTGTGCCATGGCACTATCTGTATGAAAACGAAAGAAAGAGAAGTGTATAGGAATTGCGCAAAAAAGATTGTTTCTGAGTATCTGCTCCCTCGTGTGAATAGGCGCATTAAACGCAAGCGCTCTCTCCTGGTTATTTTCCGTGGCTTGGCGCCGATTCCAGAATGGCACAGTCTACGATCATAAGTGCCTGTGTTAAGGGCTAGGATGTCTGCTTATACACGGCTTCTTATGGGAGAAGTGGTGCCGAGGTTTCTCTGGCGCATAACTTACGCTTCATCCGTTAGAGTGCAGTAAAGCATGGAACTTAAGATAACTGTCTCTCTGTCGCAAAATCGTACACGAACACTTCGTATCACATTCTCCAGGAACTGTATTATCAAACTTTTACTGCAATCGTTATATCTGTGCATAACAAGAGTTCGGATATATTTATTTCCGTTTTACTATACGTTCTGTTTGGTACAGTATATTATAAAATAGGATGGATTATTAATAAGATTACCTAAATCATTCACAATTGGTACACATATTTATATTTTAACAACCCTTATTTATTTATTCATCCATTCATTATCTATGCATACATTTGTTTATTTATCTGTTATCTGTTTATTCATTTATTTGTGGCACCGTCAATACAGTGCCTCAGCGGCCGCCCCTGGTATAATGTGAATTTTAAGTTATGTCAAAATAACTAAATTCGAGCTTTAGACCACTTCAAGCTCCATGGCCTTCTTCAGGAACTGGATGAAAATGTTGGCCGACCATCCCCATATATATAGCCTTCCTCATGTGGTTAGGGCTTGTGTCACCCCATTGCATAGCAGTCTGCCATTGGTATGGCTGGTTCACAGGAAGGATGACCTCAGGTTATTTTATAGTTCTCTGCATGGTCCATCATCTGGTTAGAGATTCTCCCATCTTGGGTTTTCTGTACAGCCCTCACCTGGTCGGGGTTTCTATTGCAAGTATATTTTATGGCTGGAGTTCAAGTTGTACTCAATTGAAGTTCCAAATCTCTATTGAATTTCCATGGATGGAGTTTAATCAGTTTACAACAACTGAAACTACTGATAATTTAGACATCTCAACTGAGCAAGTGTACAGTATCCTAGATGTATAATTATCTACAGAGAAGCTGTGTGTGAGATGAATACTGCAAGTGTTCACAGTTGGCCAAAAGAGCATCGAGCAGAGCATTTCAACCCTATGTCTGGCAATGTTTAATTGCAATTCTCAAGACTTTTTGCTTGATTTGTGACTTGAAACCTGCATCCACCATTATACACCAGAGTCAAAATGGCAATTAGAACAATGAATAAAGATGTTGAAAGTGCACCAAAGAAGGCAAAAACAATTTTGCCAGCTTGTGAAGTGATGGACACTGGTTTTTGAGATATCCTAGGAATAATCTTCATAGATTATTTGGAAAAAGACAATCATAACTGACATTGACTGTAAAAGACCAAGTTAACACACATCTTTCACCAAGATAATACAACATCCCACACATCACAGACAGCTTTGTGAAAGTGCATGAATTGGGAATTTAACTGGTTCCTTATCCACCTGTTCACCAAACTTAGTTCTAAAGTGACTTCTTCCTATTCCCTAATTTGAAACTTTGGCTTGCTGGCAAGAAATTTTCTTCAAATAAGGAAGTGATAGTTGCATCAATGAGTATTTTGCAGAGTTTGACAGAATCTGTTTTTCCCATGGGTTGAAAATGCTAGAGCATTGCTGATTCAAGTGTATGACCCTCAAAGGAGACCATGTCAAGAAGTAAGGTGAACTGATTTGATACATACATTTTTTCTTGATTTTTACCAGGCTTATCACTCTCATACTCATAAAGATACCACAAAGTCACAATATGGGATCATAACTTAGTGGTAGGAATCTTCATAAATAGATGAGAAATTTAAAAAATATGTTTTGACTGTATAATTAATATTAAATGCTAATAAGCATTAAAAATATAAATTATTCTTGTTTGACAGATGCTTCTATCTTTGTGTGTGCTTGCGTGTGTTTCCCCCAGGGGCCTACTGTGGTAGGTACGAGAATTGGCGATCCCGGGGTCCCGAGCCAAATCTCTTGATTGAGTGCCTCTGAGTGGTGAGAGAGCTAATGCCAAACTCCCAGTCCACATCCATGTTTGACCCTAATCTAAGATAAAGTAAATCAAACTAAATTCAAAGTAAAGCCAAAGCAAAGCCAGAGTAGAGCCTAGAGTAGAGCTTCTACATTCTTGATCATGTTTACAAAGTTATAAAGCACATTAAACTTTTCACACTGAAATGGATCAAGTATATCAATATAAATACAATAGAACCTCATTAATCTGGACCAATTGGGGCTTAAAGTTGTCCAGATTAACAAAAGTCTGTATTAAGTGAAATGAACCCCACCCCAGACTTATTTGAGCATCATTTCATCCATTCCATTCATCGTCCGATATGATTTAAAGTTGGAGGATGTAAATTACAAGAAAAAAAAAAGTGAACCTCTCAGAGAAAAATTGTGAGTGCAACTAAAGTACCTAGTCTAGCCATAAATACTGTTACAACTTGGAAAGTGAAAAATGCAAATACTATGCACAATATTTTAATTGGTTTTTAGTATGTTGTACCAACAGGCATTCATTACACACAGAACCAACCACTTTTCGAAATGGCCACTGTTTGCATGGATACAGGCTCTGAGTCTTTGTGGCCACTTGTCTGTGGTGGAATGGAAGACATCCAGGGTTAAATCTGCCACTGCTGACAACAAGGAACGCTTTAACCTTCCAATGGTTGGGTGTCTCTTCTTGCAGGCAATGCCCTCAAGCAGTAACCACAGTTGGTAGTCAAATGGATTCGGGTCCGGACTGCTACTGAGCCAATCTTCAGGTGAAATGAAGTCAGGGACATGATCTGAAGCCATGCTTGCATTGACCTGGCCTTGTGGGCAAGAGCAGAATCCTGCTGGAAAGTCCATTGTTGGTTTTGAAACGATGTGCCACTCAAGTTCTTGACAATATACTCCAAAACAGTGCTTTCATACATTCTGGCATTGGTTTTAATGCCCTTTTCACAAAAATGTAGCTGGGTGGTACCAGAATAACTCACCCCCCACCATACCATCACTGAGGAGGGATGATGGGCCCTCTGCACTTTAGGAACCTTATTACTGGCTTTCCGAGATGATGCATAAGCCCTGTCGTTTTGCATATTGAAAGACTCCTCAATAGTGAAAACTTTTTCATCAGTGAAGAGGATATTCCGATGACCATTTTGAGCGTAACGCTGTAGGAGACGTCAACATTTAAGCACTCTCAGCTTCTTTAGGCATGTGTCAAGATAATGTCCTTTACGTTGGCGATAAGCCCTTAGTCCAAGGTCCTCTGATAGAAACCCAGACATTGTCCTTTATGAAATGTTCATTTCATGGGACAAGATAACCTGCTTCTGCACAGGATTTCTCCACACACGAGCCGCCACTGCTTTTTGTGCTGCTGGAGTCCTGACACTACATGGTTGACACTCCCTCGGCTGATACTTTACAGTCCCAGTTGCAATGAATCGCTCAATGGTGCGGTACATAAACATACGGCTGATTTTCAGCTTTTGTAGCATCTTGAAAATGTCCCTTGCAGATTTTCCAACTTTATGCAATGCAGTGACGGCTACATGATTTTTATAATCATCCCATTCCATGGTGAAACCTGGAGCCAAATACTTCCTCTTTCAAATACAAGTTAACAATGGTTCAAGGTTAAGATGTGCTCACACGCAGTTGTTTACATGCCAAACCAGATGTACAGTATGTGTCAAAAATCTGTAACAGTATTTATGGCAAGTTTTTTTTCCACACCACTGGATCAAGCTTTAGTCGCATAAGAGCAGAAGATGCAAACAATGATTTGCGAAACATGTCCTCAAAATAGGTACGAAAGTGAAGCAGATGTGTAATAAATACGACTCATCTAAAAATTAATAATCATATATCTGTAATCAGACACACATACATTCTGCACATATACATGCATGAGTGGCACCATTTTCAAGCCTTTCGATAATATTCAGTTTCTCTTGTATTGTAAGCGATTTATGCGTGTGTTCCCCTGATAACATTGTAGGTTTACTAAATGACATTGTATACTCAATTTGTTTCTTAAGCTTAATGACTCAGAAAGGCAAATGTTTAACTAACCCTTCTGATAAGAGTTGCAAGCCCTATCACAGGTACAGCAAGGGTGTGGGAAGGACAATGTACCATTGTCATTAATATATTCCTAATATTCATAAGAAATTCCTATTGTAGGTACAGTCTTTGCAAAAATAAAATGGACAATTTCCTTAAGTTTTTCTTAGTGCAGTACTATAACTTAAGTTAGCAATGTGCAGATTCTTTTAAAGAATACTTGTCTGGATTAAGCAAAATCTGGTTTAAAGGGGTCTCAATTTACAAGGTTTTACTGTATTTAACTAAATCCCACTTTTTCAGGTTAAAATGAAAGTTTTATTTTCATATGAGCAATGAATGTTGCACCAATTAAATTAATATTTTCAATATTATATTCTCAGGAATGCGTCAAAGATTGGGAAATGCGTAGAAAACTGGACCAGCAAGCTTATGAGGATGGTATAAAGGATGAAAGAATCTCTCAGTTTGAAAGTGAGGGACAAATGCAGATGTTTGAAATAAAGAAACAAGTTGTTGCAATACAACTGGAATGTGAATACAGAAAGAGACTCTGGGAAGCTTACAATGGGGTAAGTGTTTCCTTCTTATTCTCTGTATTGGTATTTGAAATGCTAATTTTAAGAGATATGCATGCTATGAAATTAAATTTATGGCATTAAATAATTGTAATGATAAATAATTTTGAAAAATGGCACGTTATACTTTTATTGAACAAAATACTTGAAAACGGTTAAAAGTTAATAAACCAGAATTTACTTTTTTTTTATGAGCTGACTTTTTACCTGTCAAAGATTTAAAAACACAACAAAATCATTAATTTATAGATGAGTCATATTTATTACATATCGGCTTCACTTACGGAAGTGAAGCCGATGTGTAATAAATACAGCTCATCTATAAATTAATAATTATTTTTCTTCACTATGGTGTTCCAATGCAGTTAAATCTCGATACAACAAAATCATTTTAATAATATAATGAAGTTTCTAGAACTAATGTTAATTACATATGCACTTCCATCTACATGGATAAGTACTGACTGACTACAACTGAGAAAGATGTCTTCCTCTCCAGGAAACCATATAAACTGAAAAATTCCTTGTGGTGTACTCACATAGCTTTCTCTTCACATTTCAAATTCATGTTATAATATATCCCTTATCATGCTGTCACTCCCATATAAATAGCAATTCTTTTATGCATGTTAGGTTAAGATATATTTTGTCTAGAAACTATTTAAAAGTAAGCAGTGAGTGCTTCATTACATATAGCATTGAAACACATTCAGAGGTTATGCTAGAAGTTGTAAAAGCGCTCCAGTGAAAGAAAAGTCGAACTGCAAACTCTCAAATGTAAGAAGACAAACTTTTAAAAAATGTAACTATATAACATGAAGTATACAAAAAATTCTAAATGAGGCCATAAACAATCAAAAGATGACTTGATAGAAATTGTTTATTTTAATGATCTCTTCAATTTTTCATTATTAAGGTTTTATCTACCTCTTATGTTTTCCCAGTTGTAGAGCATTTTACAAAACTCAATAGAATGAAGACTTCACAAGCTGTTTCCAAAATGTTCAATCAATTCTCCATAACTTTAAAATAATTCATATTTCAAATCAAATTTGCTTGAAGTGTGTTTGAGAAAAATAACAATAACAATTTCTTTTTCACATGAAGGTTAGCTTAGGGGGAGAATTTCATGAATATGTTTGTATTTCATACAAATTTTAATATATTCATCTCTGTAGTAAAGGTAGTAGTAATTCTGCCTCACATTCAAGAGGTCCCGAGTTCAAATTTTGGTCAGGGTGAGTTTTTTGGATAAAGTTTCTTTCCAGGATTTTCCCTTATGCTGGAAGAGGAATGTCGGGTAACTCTGTGGATCCTGGACTTCATTTCATCCATCGTCCAATATCACTTAACTTTGGAGGACATAAATAAATAATAATAAAATAAAACAAAACAAAACTTATGCATGCATATGCATATACATACACATACTATTTTTGACTTCAGGAAACCTCAGTACATATATTTCTGTTGAAAATTTGATGTATCTTTGGATGAAATAGACTGATTTTTATATTTACAAAAGGTGACATGTGATATTGAGAGTAAAAATCTACTTTGTGTCCTGACTTTTGCAATGTAAAGTGATGTTGCATGCAGTGAGCCCAAGCAAGTTAAGTAATGATTGGAATAGATTTCAAAGCATTCACTCCCTGTAGCAGGATGGTGAAAACAGTCCACAGTTTTGTAAGTCTGAATTTCACAATTTTTAGTTTTCTTTTTTTATAGTTAGTTACTAACACTCCCCACATGGCAACCTTGGCCTTCGGGGTAACCTCACCCCACCAAGTGATGACCGGACCCATTTCTCAGGTGGAGGCACCCAGAGGGCGGTGTCCATTACCTCCGATGATAGGGTGATAGTGAAGATGGCGGTGAGGTGAGAGGACCTACAGTTTTTACCGTGGACTCCGAACCACGTTGGGCATAGGGGATACTTCACGTGTGCTAGACAGAGGTGAAGGCGTGGATAGGGCCGACTTAAAATCGCCAACCCCAGAGCCGGGAATCGAACTCGGGACCCTTAGAACGGGAGCCGCGAACGAAACCACCGCGCTACCCCGGCGCCCTTTTCTTTTTTTATTATGAAAGTTATTTTGAAACCTTCTCTCCTATCTTCCCTGAGTTACATATCTTCCCATACCCAAACCTCTCTCACTATCCTTATCAGATTATAAAGTTACTTTACATGCAATTAAAATCTAGTATAAGCTTTCTCAAACTAGAAAGATTGTGTAAACACATGTAAGGAAAGACAAAGAGAGATAGATACTGTAGCACAATGCTTTTAGATTGCTGATTGAAGGAAGGAAATTCATGGGTATTTATACAGGTGGTTATTGTTATGATCACAAAGAAAATAGCCATGTATTTTCCTCCATCAATCGGCTGCTTAAGAGCATTGTGTGCCAGTGTCTTTCTCTGTTTCCACTCCCATATTTTTATAATAGGATCACTCTGGACTGGACTATGCTATGAAGCAGGGTTTTTGGCATGGAGGTCCAAACTTGGTCTGTAGTACCTATATCTCCAAGTGGGGCACCCTTGGGAGGAAGGATGAGGCAAGAGGTGACAGAAAGTACTTGAGAATTTATTATAGAAATACCCTTGGAGAGCTTTCTGTGCTGTTTTGTCCTTATAACCTTCCATAAGCTCATCAGAAGATTTCAGTAGTATGCTCCTGTGATGGTTTGCTGCACATCCCTTGAAATTTCTGGTTCTTCACAAAGAGATGGTCTCCCGCTTCATTCTTCATCATCCAGACTTATTTGACCACACTGAAAGCATCTGCACCATCTGACCAGTGTGTCATACGAAAGTTCATTGTTGCCATACACTTCCACCAACTCAGCAAGGATTGTTACGGCGTTGTTCCCCTTCAAATATAGGAAATGAATTACTGCATGATACTCCACTTAATCGATGGGCTGTGCCATTTTTTGTTTTGGGTCCTCTAGCGATGTGCTATGGTGATGTGGTGCAGGATATAAATGTGTACCAGGACCTCAGATATCCATCAACAAACAAACAAAAAATTTAATAACTTAACTTTGTTTTCCGAGAAGATAATTAAAATGTTACAACTACCCCTTGTATTACATAATAGAAAAAGTAAAAATATCCCAGATTTTAAACTTTGCTTATTGGTAAATACTTATGGTTATATATTTTCAAGAGAAGAAAAGTTCTGCAGATACCAAAGAAATTGCAATACAGATTGAATTCTACCAAAAATTACAGATTTTAGTACTTTCCAAATGTTATATTCCATCACATGGCCCTACAGTTAGACATCAAGATTCATAATTCCCTTTCATGGAAGTGTTGAAAATAGTGTAGCTGTAATAAATTAAATTTAAGGGTGAGTCAATTAATGACACTAAATAACACTTTTAAATTTCCCAGAACATATTTTGGAGGCTACTTTTCTCCATTGTCACTGAGTCGATGTCCGGTTGACAATGGAAGAAAGTAGCCTTCAAAGTATGTTTCGTGAAATTTAAAAGTAAGTGTTGATTAGTATCATTAATCGACTCATTGTTAAATTTAATCAAGATTCATGTTTAAAAGACCTTAAATCTTGTGAGATGTGACAGAATTAAGAGTCCTCTGGAAGATACAGATGATGAACCATAACAAGGCTGGGGAGAAATTTTGAGTAAATATTAAAGGAAAATTCATCAGCATAGCATTGGATAGACTTTAACCTGCTTACCTGCTGTTAGAAAAAGAACCTCTGATGCCTCTGTTTAACAACAAGCATAAGGATCCCATAGAAAAAATGATTACTCCTTTTAAAATGGCAAAAACAGGAAGAATGGTTAGATCTTCTTTCATATTTTGGAATTAATGTTTTTGAATATTCAGCTTACTCATAATGTTTCTTTTTATACTTTGTATAACTTTGTTAATTTATTGTATTTAATGTTTAATGGCTATCATCAACTAGTTATTGGATGGGTGTGGTATGAAAACATATTGCAGTAGGCTTTAAAAAAACGAATTGAAACATTAGCAATGCTTTACTAGTTGTCATGGAATGTTGACTAGTAGTGTTAAACATGTATAAAAATATTACAAAATACTATCTTGTTTGTAACTTAAAGATAATAAATCAACATCACTAAGAATAAGAAGGTGTTTTTGTATTATAGCATGCACATATTAGATATTAGAATTGTTGTTTATGTATAAAACTGATTATGTGTTTAATTTGAATATAATGCACATAGAATGAAATATGAGATGGTATCTAACTTAATAAGTGGCCAAAATCAATTTTTTGACAGGATCATACCTAACTTAGCAGTCTAATAAATCAGATCAATCGTTTACAGAGAGCTGAAAATAATGTTTTGAAAAAGTATAAGGGAGGTAGTTTAGATAGCAAGAGAAGAATTGGCAGTTGCAAATAAATAGCAAACACAGTATAGGTATTTATTATTAGCTCTTTATTTACCTATTACCAAGAAATTAGTTATGCATGATGGAGGAATTTAGTAACAGTGACATCAAAATTAATTGAAATTATTATTATAGTTAGGGAGACTAGCAAATTTTAAAAGTAAAAGTTTGGTAAATTTTATTTAAAACGTGTTAATAGTAATAATATAGATACTGTCTTATAAGAAGTGTCTTTTTTTTTTTTTTTTTTTTTTTTTTTTTTTTTTTTAAGAAAAACAATTATTTCAAATGTGTTCTGATAAGCAATTAATTTTCAAAGTATAGATAATTAATTTCTTTGGTCCTGAGCCATCGTTCAGTGAGGTTCGTTATCCCACGATAGTACCAGTCTCTGATATTTGATGCAAAGAATTCGGTGACACCCATTTTTTTTTAAATATTTTTAGAAAAAGAAAAAAATATACATATTTTTTTTTTTTCTTTTTCTTATTTAACTGCTTTTTTATTGTTTCTGTTTATTTTACTCTGTTTTCTATAGTTTCATACATATACACTATACACATAAGCACCCATGCCCAAGGAAGGACTCGAACCTGCGACCCTCTACGTGGCGGAATGCCAGAGGCTTATGCTCTAACAACCATGGCTATGCACTCATTTGGACTGCTTTAATATTGTCAAAATTTCTTCCATGTGGAAAATGAGCCATGGATCGAAAAACATGATAATTTGATGGTACAAAATCAGGGCTGTATGCTGGGAGTGGTAGCAGTTTGATTCCTCCCAATTCCTGAATTTTTACCATGGTTGTTCTTGCAGTATGGAGTGTCACATTGTCCTGCTGCAATAGAACACTATTTCAGTTAACTAATGCTGGGTATCTGTCTCAAAATTTCATGAACTTGTTCCAGTTGTTGAGAATACAGATCCACATCAATCACCCACCCGTTTGGAACAAACTCCCAGTGAATCACACCTTCAAACTTCCACCAGATACACTTTACTTTGGGACCGAACTGATTTTCTTATAACAATAGTTTGGTGGGGATCAAGCCACTGTTTTTGGCATCAGGTTTCGGTAATATACCCATTTTTCATTACAAGTGACAATTCTCCTGACAAATCTATCATCCTTGAGATATGGATAAGCTGACGACAGATATCCACTGTATGTTCAGCCTGCTGAGGTGTCAGTTCATGAAGTTCATGGGGTACACATCTACAGCTTCTCTATGATTTTTCAAGTGTGTGAATGTGGTGATGTATGGTATCTTTTGATGCACCAAGTTCTTCAGAAAGCCGATGGGTCTTTTTTTTTATTTTATTTTTTTTTATTTTTAAGTTTTTCTTGCAAAACTTGGCATGCATCCTCAATGTTCCACACTTTCTCCTTCCACTTCATATATTCTTCAAGCTGTGGCAGGGGCTTTATAATCTTGTTTCCAGTATCGTTTTAGAAGGACTAAGTTCAAACTTTGTTATCTCCATTTTGTAACTGTTTATTAACAACTAAAGACTGATACATGCTCACAATGTATGCAACACTATCTATGGCATTCTATAAATAATATTGTCAAACCAAAGGAACCCAATAAATTTTCCAAAACACCAAAATCAAAAAACTGTTTTACGTATGAGACCACAAATAATACAAAGATTCTGCAGTTAAAGTTTTATGTTATAAGAATATATAGGGTAAATTTTTAAACATTTGGCCTCTATGTCTACATTATTATCGACTGAACATGGTTAGATTCAGAATCAATTGCAGGAGCGTAGGTAGGTAGTCACACCAGTTCACTGGCAATAGTGTTGGCATATAGGATCCATTGTTCATTGACAAGCCCTGGTTCAAATTTTTAAAATGTAATTCTTTCTATCTTTCATAACTGTGCAGAATTGTTATGTGTGATTATCTTAGAGAGTATTTGTTTTTGTTTTAAGGTTGTAGAACAACTGGAGAAGGAGTTAATGAAGCAGCAAGTTCGTAAATGCATTGCACACAAGAATATGCATCAATGGGTAATGCGTGAAGTTTTAAAGGGAATAACTCCTGATCTAGAGTTAGCATTTCTTAAATGGTCTCTCTGCCAAATACAGGACTTAGCATCTCAACATCAGAGTTCTGCTTTTCCACCTGCTCTGGGTATTGCTCAAGAGTCTAGTGTTGTAGTAGCATGTGTGAGTGAAAATTCAGGTCTAGGCATTTCTGCTCAAGGATTTCATATAATTTCTGAAAAGAATGAAAAGAAATATTTTGATGAAAGTCAAGTTTGTCCCCTTTTACTTCAGCCCCCAGATTCTGATTATAAATAGACAGAATCCTAAAAAGTGAACAATTCCACTTCAAATTGCAAATAAAATATTGCAGATTTATGTTCTCATTACCTTATATTTTCATTTTATTTTGTATCCTGCTCTCTAGAAGAGTATGTAAAAATGTAAAACCTTAATTGTTTTGTCTTTGAATTGAAATTAAAATATTCACATTTGATGTATCACATGACATTGTAATTTGTAACTCTTTTTATCTAATAAACTATTTCAAAAAAATTTCATTTATTATATGTACTTTTAAATGTACCTTATTTATGTACCTGTTAGCCACGTTTACTTTGACCAGAAACCCACAAAATGTTTATTCTTTCTAAATGTATACAGTTGTAGCCATATGCTAGTACCAGATGGCAGCAAAGATCTGAAAATTTTTAAAATTTATTGATTATTATTATTATTATTATTATTATTATTATTATTATTATTATTATTATTATTATTATTATTATTATTATTATTATTATTATTATTATTATTATTATTATTATTATTATTATTATTATTATTATTGTTATTGTTATTGTTATTGTTATTGTTATTGTTATTGTTATTGTTATTGTTATTGTTATTATTATTATTATTATTATTATTATTATTATTATTATTATTATTATTATTATTATTATTATTATTATTATTATTATTATTATTATTATTATTATTATTATTATTATTATTATTATTATTATTATTATTATTATTATTATTATTATTATTATTATTATTATTATTATTATTATTATTATTATTATTATTATTATTATTATTATTATTATTATTATTATTATTATTATTATTATTATTATTATTATTATTATACAATAGCAGCTCTGAAGTTCAAATAGGCCAGGTAACATGCTGTTATTAGTCTTAGCACATTATGCTAGGTACAATAATTGTGTTCAGATTACACAGTTTCTGAATTTCTGATATAATGTCACTCAATATTGGTATGCAATGTATTACATGAGCTAATTGGGCGACAACCTTTTTGAATGTTTTCTTTGGCGCGCGAAATATGCGAACTCTTGCGGAGAATATCTTAAGCAGTCCCTGTGCACTGCGCTCTACTGGTGATTTTCTTAAGCACCAAAGAAAACGAAGTATGGAGGCAAGCCTTGCGAAGAAGCAAGAAGGAAGGAGGTGTTAGATGCTGAAGGAGCATCAGTCACGAAGTTACTGTTTAAGACAGCTGAGAGTAGCGCGTGGAAACAACGCTTGTTCGGCAAATTGGGAATGAAAAGTGTGTAGTGGTGAAATAGTAACTGTAATTTTTTTATTATTTTTTATAAAATATCAGTGTCAGTGGATTAAAAAAAATGTCGAGACAAAACGATCGCCAAAGTTTTGCACAAACCTATAAACTTGTAGTGGTTGGTGGAGGTGGCGTCGGCAAATCTGCTATCACAATTCAGTTTATTCAAGTAAGTGGATTCTTCCCGCAAGTAGTCATAGGTTTGTTTTTAAGCGGGTACTTCAAATGGCTGTTATGCCGTGCTCTAATGATTACGGAATCCTAGTGGAGTATTTAAATACCAACGAGGACGGCCTTTTCAGCTATTTCGAGTGACCGTGATTTAAAAACAAAGTAACTTCAAGCTGATACATCTGTTCTTGATTATGTCATTGTAGTTGGACTTAAAACTTACTTGCATGCCTATTCCTTATTAGGCGCTTCTGCTACTTAATTTTCTTGCATTCTTGCACAATATCTGGCGCTGTTTTTGGGCATGCTTTTTTTCAGTTGTGTAATAACGTTGATTCCAATCCAAGAAACCTGTAAGAGGTTCTCCTGGGCAAAAAGGTGATGAAATAAATTTTGCCTTTGACATACTCATCATCAGTAAAAAATGGTTGATTTTTATTAAAACACAATATTGTATAAACATGAGATACGGCATTTCATAAATAATGTGCACAACAGCATAAATAAACGAATATAATTTGGTGTTTTGTTGGGTTCTCATACCTTCTTTCTTGAGCAAGATTTGTAATATTTATCTTAAAATGAAATTGGGCTATATATATATATATATATATATATATATATATATATATATATTTTGTAATTTAAGGAGCTATTGTTGAATGTTTTTAAATAGGCTGCTTGTGAATTAGTTACTAGGGTAATGTAAATTTTCATTATAATATTATATAATCCCCATTTATTTGGTAAAAACATATGTTGTTATTTACTGGTTTGTGATTTAGGAAGCGTAGTTACCCCTAAAATTCATACAATACGAAGCAAAGCTGCGCACTACTCCGTTTTTAAAACTTAATTCAATAAAACACACATTGTTATCATAACTTTTTTTGAAAAATGCCTTTTCTATACTCTCATTTTGATGATAATGCTTTGAATGATGACAGCAAACCAAACTTTTGTAAGCCTTATGACAACTCGCATGCGAAGGCTTGAGTGTCGATCATAATTTGTCTTTGAGTTAGAAAACAACTTTCCTTGTCTTTATATTAGGCAAACATATTTGCCTTGAAACAATGTTTTTGAAAACATAACGTCATTTGACTTATCGGTTTTAAGTACACAACATACGGGTATTATCACGTATCTTTGCTTTAGTGTAAATATTTTCTTCTTTCTTTAGTTGTAAATTAGTGATATAACGAATCGAGACCCTGTATAGTTTGGCAACTGTTAAGGAAAGCTTATTAACGGAAAAGTTAAAAAAAAAAAATAAAAAAACTATCGAGGAACAGTTTTGCTATTACTGAACACAAGATGTAGAACAATAGCCCTTCCTAGTGTTCCTTTTATTATTATTATTATTATTATTATTATTATTATTATTATTATTATTATTATTATTATTATTATTATTATTATTATTATTATTATTACTGCTTTAATTTTATGAAAACAAAGAATAGAGGACAACTCAATTTTCAAGGTTAGTATAATAATTAGAAGAAAAATATTAAAGGAACTTTGCACTCAAGCATACTTTTAAATTGACTTAGTTTTATAATATAATTAGGATACATCAAAATGCACATATATGCTCAGTGAGTGAAAGCAATTGCCTGGCAAATATGCCATTGCTTGAGATTTAAATCGTGAATAGTTTTGAATTGTTTTTATTTAGGCTGGCAATTTACTGTACTGTTTACTCCCGTTTACTTTGCCCCATTTTGACAGATTGTAGTGTTATGTCTTTTTAAGTGTAAACCTGGTCGTTGATTAATGTTATGACGATGTTTGCTCATGTTGATGTATATCATTCATAATAATTTTTGGTAAATAGTGATAATAATGATAAAAATTGCACAAATGTAAGTACAAGAAAGATAATATAAGTTATTCGTTACGTAAGAAGCTAGATAATCTCTTAAAAGCGTATAGAAATCAATTAGAGGAACAAAAATTTTACTATTTTATTTTATGTCATGTATTGGAGTTGATGGTTTTATATAACGCCCAACTTGAAACGTAACTCATTGACGAAAAGGTGTCATCTGCAGCTGGTTTACCTGCTGCGAGCACGAAATTCCTCCCGTCATATGCATATTGTTTCTGACAGCAACATGCCAAGTTATTATTCTATATTTTAGCATTAATTTATGGTGAAACCAGAAGGGTAGAATATAATTTTATTTCAGAATTGGTTATCTCTTCTAACTGTTGCTCATAAAGTACCAAAAGGAAATAAGTATTACTACATTTTAATTTATGAGGTGACGAACGCTCGTAAACAAGCATAGAATTCAAGCCAGCTGAAAGGGAACGAAAACCTGTTACTAAATTGACGTTGCAGATTACAAAGCGCGCCATATAGTCTGCGGCGTTTGCAGGAGCACTCATCACACTGTGTTTACTTGCCCCTCAGTTACACGTAGCTGCTGCTATTCAAATTTTTTGTATTGCTCATGGTTTGAGTGTAAGTAATTTGAAATCAAATGCTTAAAAATTCCTCCTCTTATGCAAAACAATTACATTTTTGTTCATATTATAGCATAGAATTATTAACTGTATATATTAACACATTTTGTCCTATATTTAAGAGAAATGTGTTTAATGACTTATTTTAGGTTCTTACACGACAATTTAAGTAGCTTGCATGCCTAACCAATAATTTCCAATAAGTAATCACTTCCATAGAAATAAAAGGATTAATACGCATAAAATGAACTTCGTTAATGTCTCTTTGCAAGCTAACCTTATTAAACTGCCTCCAAGAGGTGTCATAGTTGAACATGCTGTGCTATAAATCAAACAACTGCAATGTCAAGCCTACAAAAAATCAACAGCGTGTTGAAATTATTAGGCCTAACATGTTAGGTGCCTATCACACAAGTAAAATATTCTTGAAAATAATTCGAATTTCAAATGCAAAGATTGCTAAATTTTCTTCTTGTATACCATTCCTTGGCAATAATTATTGTGATTTTGAAACATCGTACCGCAATCAGAAACAAATCCTACTTTTCAAATATAATTTACTAATGTTTTTGGCAGGATTAATGACAGCGGAAACGTTCCTGTCGCGGCTTTACAGGGTGAAGAAGTTTGGGAGGGGAGAAATTCACCCACGCAGCTAGTCTCCAAACCAAGAATCGATTTAGAAGCTTGAGTTGTAATCACGGGTATGGCCCCAGATTATATTAAGTACTTCCAAAAAACGTGACCCACAAAATCAAACGAAAATAAAAATCAAACTTTTACATTTACATGGCTATTCCTACCACTCTTCTCCACATTAGTAACAAAAAGTTTTGCATTTTTATAGCTACATTGTGTTAAGTCTTTACAGAAACATTTTGTTGAAGTTGCAGGTCATAGTGAATTATTTTAAAAATGTGATGGTTCGGAATGCTGTATATTTTGCATAACTACGAGAAAAAATAAGTAACGACTTATTTTGAAAAAAAAAAAAAAAAAAAAACACGCACACACACACAAAAACATTCGAAAAGTCAAACCAATAATAGCAATTTGAAAGTAATGAGTCGGCAATTCAAACACAAACATCACTTAAATTATCCTTACTTGGACATGTTTCGGAGAACGGGTTGTCCCTATCGTCAGCAGTTATCCGACAATGTGGACAAACCGTTCTCCGAAACATGTCCAAGCAAGGACAATTTAAGTGATGTTTGTGTTTGAATTGCCGACTCATTACTGTCAAATGTTAAATACATCACTGTTTCTAACCTTTTGCTTCAAATAACAATAATAGCAAATTTGAAGTATGGCATTCTCTATTCTTCTTTAAAATATTATCCATAAAAAAGGTATTCGTCTGTTTACTCCATGTAGAAATTGTTTTATTGCACCTTCCTTATAGATACAGTGGGAGTAGGAGACGTAGTTGGCTCAGCGACAGCCAAACCTTGCTATCTAATGGCCTTGAAATTTCATTCTCTTCGCATGCCAGAAGTAGGAATCGAATGACTTCCAATTTGAGAAAAAGTGTACGCACTGAAAAAATCAAACAAATAGCAGTATTAGCTGGAAGTAGAAGTGGTTCACCACACACACACACACACACACACACACACACACACACACACACACACACACACACACACACACACACACACACACACAATGTGTGAAAATGTGTAGTGTTTAACGCCTGCTTTTACTACATACAGCACCGCAGGCGGTGACACTGATGATACATGAGATGAAGATGGAGCACCGGTGGAATGGGATGTCGGGGGAAACCGGAGGTCAAATCTCACTTTGCGGTCGCCTGGGATCGAACCCGGGCCGCCTTGGTGAGAGCCAAGCGGTCTAACCACTGAGCCACGGCGCGGCCCACACACACACACACACACACACACACACACACACACACACACACACACACACACACACACACACACACACACACATATATATATACAGATTGTAACAAAAAGGTATTTCAAACATTTGAGAAAATATTTCTTGCGTATAGAAGATAGAAATGTTATAGGAACATAGTCCAGAAATTGTTTATTTCCTTTTTAGAATACTTTTTCTACAGCTGAACCCCATACAACAGTCAATGACAGAACCATTGGAAAACAGGAAATCAGTACAGTTTCAAAATGACCTCCACTAGCTCCAATGCATCCGTTAACCCGCCGTCGCATGGATTCCCTAATGCGCTGAGTAAGGCCTTCGTGGCCCTCTACAATAAGGGCACTAAAAGCCTCCACATCTGGAACTGGAGTGCATAAACAAGTGATTTCAAATGTCTCCACAAATAAAAATTTACTGGGTTTAAATCAGGCAAGCGTCGAGGGCACGGAATTAGTCCACCTCTTTCTATCCAGCTACTAGGAAACCTGCTACTCAGAAATCTACGGACAGAAAGCCTGGAATGAGCAGCAGCTCCATCGCGCATGAACTGAGTACCAGTGCCTAACAAGTGTACTGTAGCACAATGACAATGGTGAAATGCATAACTTCCAACCAATTTAAACAGATGTAAAAACAAATCTGTTGTGAAGTTATGACCAGAGGATAGCTACGTATTACACATCTCGCCGTGCAAGCAGAGTTGTAGAAAAGAAGTTCTACAGTGGAAATAAATATAACGTACGTGGAGATCCACATTTTTAAGCAGAAAGATTTTTGTCCATCTCTTATAGTTTATTAGTTATGTAAAGGTCATTCAGAATGAAGATGACTGATGACATTCCCAGGAAATTGAAAATGTAAATTTAATTTATCATGAAAGTATTTAAACATATGGTATTTTAATCATGGTCGTTAGAACCTTTTTGAGTGACTCAAAATTTTCGAAAAATATATCATTTAAACGGTAGTCTGATTGTGGGGTTTCTTGAAAATCTTCGTGTTGCATACCTTAAAGATGTTAAGTTTGGATTGGATTATGCTAAGGAGGAGATTCGGCACTGCCACTAGTCTTGATCTATTGTACCTAAGCCCCAAGTAGGACATCCCCAGGGGGAAGGATGAGGCGAGAGGGGACAGTGTGGTCAACCCACGTTGTGACAGTGCAGAAGGCAGGATCCATATCATTTGCCAGTTGGAAACTCCCCAGCAGGCCAGTACAACCGGCATCCCACCTACTGTGGTCCTGAAAGGGCCCACTAGGCCGACCCAGAGACCAGAGACTATCCTACCGGAGGAGAGTTTACCAAGAGCATATCATCCTGCCATGCAGCGCCGAGACCCCGCCGACACTTTCAACCGTGAAAGAGGCCATCAGATGAGAGATGACGTGAAATGACAATGGAGATGAAATGTAGGGACAGGGAATTCGGGAGATGTAATTAACTTACCCAGCATTCTCCTGGCGACCCGGCAAAAACCCCCGGAGAAAAACCCATGGGTCAGGTAGGTCGAACTCAGAGCTCCCGAATGTGGGCCACAGACGAAACCGCCTGAACCATTGCGTTCGGTAAGCTGTCAAGTTTAGTAATTAACCACTTATTGAGTTATACTGTTCGCACGCACGCGCGCGCCCACACACACACACATGCACACGCACGAAGGACAGATGAAGGTCCACGCGGACGCTTTTCTAAAAGATTTTTACTTTTATTCAGGAACTCTCAAAAGGTGATTTGTTTATTTAATCTCGATAGAGATAATTTTTATGTTTTAATTAAATACAATTTTTATTGAGTTTTAGTCCATTTATTACGGTTTACCAGTTATAGAATGTTATCAAAACTGATTCCGTAAGAAAAGATATTGGAGAAAATTCGCAGAAAATTCTAGATGTACATTTCCTTTGACATCTTATATTCATCTGTCTGCCTGCCTGTTTATATCAAATATATTTTTGTGCGGATAAATAAATTATTTTGTTTCTTAACGAGCTGTCACTTGCCAGGATCATATCAGAGCCGCTGGTATGCCGGAATTTCTATCCACAGCAGTCCTTTTACATGCCAGTAAATCTACTATGTGAGGCTTTTAAGCACACTTATAAAAATCATCGCCTGGACCAGGTTTGAACCCGTGACCTTGTTTTTCTGTGTGGATATAACCACTTTTGAGATACTACCTCTTATTGGTTTAAACGAATAAGTATTTACTCTTATACAAAGACCACGATCCCTAGTGGTGTGGGAGTAGGTGTCTGTTTCGCATTCAAGTGGTCCTGACTTTGAATCTCGATTAGGGTAAATTACATGGTTTTTAAGGGGTTTGCCCTTATCCTTAAAGATGAATATCGGGTAACTAAGTTCCATGGACCCCGCGCTCATTTGAGTATCATTTCATCCCTACGATATGACGTTAAAGGGCGTTAAATCAGAAAGAGAAAGGGAGGGGGAGAATGAAGTGTCAAACCCAAGTTAGCCTACAGTTTTCAAAATATTGATTTGCTTAAGCCTATTGTATTCACCTATTTCCATTATACCTGTAAAGAAATATGTAACAAAAGTATTTCTGCATTAAGTATAAACAGACTGATAAATCGGCCGTAGCAGATCATTTTTGGTCATTTAACCATGAAATAAATCCAGAAGTTAAATTATTAAAACAGTTAAATGGTCCGATAGATTTAATGGTTTGGGAAAAGATATTTATTTTAAAAAACAAACATCGCGTAAGGCTGAGGATGTTTAAAAGTTTTACATGAAATCGCGATCCCGGACAATTTATAAGGAAAATAGCATCATTTATTATAAGATAAGTGAAGTTTTAAGTTACAAATTGTTATATTTGTATATATTTCTGCAAAAGTTTATCTCGATTAATAGGGATTAGAAGAATAAGTGTTTTAAGATACTTTGAACAACTGGAGTAATGAAAGTAATGTGAGTGTACATCAAATTTGTTGGTGAAATAGGTATTTCTTCTAAGTATAAGCTATTTGAGACAGCAAACCCGAAAATTTCATAAAATTCGGAAAAGTCAGATGAATTTAAGGATGTACACATGACATGCCTCTGAAGCGTGTGTGTGTGTGTGTGTGTGGGGTTTTAGGGCCCGTCGACAGCAAGGTCATTTGGGCCCGAAGTCAATTAATAAAACCTAAAAGCTATAAAAATTAAGCTAAAAAAGGTAAAATATAATAAAACACTCAACTGTTAAAATGACATTAAAAACAATCTAAAGACTAATACTTTAAAACCTCTAAAAGTAATAAATATAAAATACAAGTCAGACTTGTTGATTAAAACCGATTTTAAAAACAAACCGCAGTGCCTTATCCACGGCCACTGGGTCGTCCCCTAAAACATCCAGCAAGTTAGTTCCCAAGCCTACTGACTGGCGAACGCGAGCGTACTGCGGGCAATCGAGCAATATGTGCCGCACCGTGAGGCGTACTGCACATGGAGCACACACTGGGGCCGGTTCCCCTCTTAACAAATGGCCATGAGTGGCTCGTGTGTGTCCAATTCTCAGCCGGGTGAGTATCACCTCGGCTCGCCGGTTATCCCTGTATGAAGTTAGCCAGGGTTGTACGCTCTCCTTTATTGCCCGGAGTTGTGTGCCTTCCAAAGCTGTCCAGGAGTGCTGCCAAGCAGATAGAAGTTGGTGCCGGAAAAAACGTTGCACATCCTGGTATGGCACCGTAGTTGTTAAACTCCGGGGCAAACGGCAAGCGGACTGAGCAGCCGCGTCCGCCTCCTCATTCCCGGAAATGCCCACATGGCCTGGGGTCCAAGTTAAAACAATATGGTATCCGCGACTAAGCATTTGCGAGATCAGGGCCTGAATTTTTAAAACTAGCTTGTGAGTTGCAATGTGCTGTTGCAAGGCCTGAAGAGCGCTTAGAGAGTCAGTGCAAACGATAAAATTGCCAGGAACTAACTTACAAATAAAAAGGAGCAGATAGAGGATGGCATACAGTTCTGCAGAAAAAACAGAGGTGAAGTCTAGAAGGCGAAATTTATGAGCCTCGCCGTTAATGACGAATGCGCAACCCGTAGTGCTACCCAACTGGGAACCATCTGTAAAGCCCGGAACATAATTAGGGTAACGGTCCAGTAGTTCGGCAAAAAGTTGTTGGAATACCGAATGTGGGGTAGCTAGTCTCGAGTTTGTGGAAAGAGCAAGATCGAACCGCGCACGCTGGAGCTGCCATGCGGGATAACGACCCAGGGACGAGCGCTCCACGCGAGGCATTCGGAGGTCGTGTGTACGGGAGAGTTCCCGGAATCTTACTCCGGTTGGGCGTGTCCGAGAACTAGGGTGCATATAACGGTCGGCTAAGTCGGGATGCAGAACTGGTTTAAAACATGGATAGTTTGGGTAACTTGCCAACTTTGCAACGTAGGAACAGAGTAGTGTCGAGCGACGAACAGAAAGTGGAGGCTCGCCGGAGTCGGCATACAAGCAGTCGACGCGACTTGTCCGGAAAGCTCCTGTGGCAAGGCGGATACCTGTATGATGTACGGTGTCTAAAAGGCGAAGTTTAGAGGCGGTCGCTGCGCCATAAATAAAACAGCCGTAGTCCAGCTTGGATCGGACCAGGGAGCGATACAGCCTCAACATTACCGTGCGATCGCCCCCCCCCAAGATGCTCCAGATAATACCTTCAGCACCCGCAGAGAACAATCGCAAGAGGCTCGAAGGTGACGAATGTGGCGCTCCCAGTTGAGTTGTCTGTCCAAGTAGAGGCCCAAGAACTTTAGGTGCGAGACAAACGGCAGGGGTGTGCCGTTCAAGTGAAGATCAGGTGGAGGGTGAATACCTCGTAGTCGATGGAAGTGGACACATTGTGTCTTCGCAGGAGAAAAACGGAAGCCGGTGCGAAGCGCCCAGGCTGCCAGCTGGTTGATGGTCAACTGCAGTTGACGCTCTATATGGTCTAAGTTGCAAGAACGATAATATATGGCGAAGTCGTCAACATACAGAGATGATGGAATTCCGCCGCGAACGACACTAGTAATGCCATTAATAGCCACAGCAAAAAGGGCGACACTGAGAATCGACCCTTGAGGCACACCATTCTCCTGGATCCGCTCCCTTGAGATACTGTTCCCTATTCGGACACGAAAACGACGTAGAGCTAAAAAATTACTTAAAAATTCCGGTAAGTGGCCTTGCATACCGTAACTGTGCAGGTTGCGTAGTATGCCATACCGCCAAGTGGTGTCATAAGCCTTCTCCAGGTCAAAGAATACTCCCACCACATGCTGTTGCAGTAGAAAGGCATGATGAATGTAAGCCTCTATGCGTGTTAGATTGTCAACACTAGAGCGATGGCGACGAAAACCACATTGAAGGTTGGACAGCTGGTTATTGATTTCGAGCCACCACACTAACCGAGAGTTTACCATTCGCTCAAAGGTCTTACAGACGACACTCGTCAGGCAAATGGGGCGGTAGCTAGATGGAAGTGTGGGGTCCTTTCCAGGTCGAGGGATGGGAATGACAATACCCTCTTGCCAGGAAGATGGAAAGACCCGCTCATGCCAGATGCGGTTATACATGCCTAAAAGGAAAGACATCGCATCGGGTGGAAGATGTAGCAGCATCTGTCTGTGGATGTCATCGGGACCGGGAGAAGAGTCCTTAGCTAGGGCTAAAGAATGTGCAAGCTCGGCAGCGGTAAAAGGTTGGTTGTACGGCTCATTACATTCGCTATTAAAATTAAGTTTCGTTCGCTCCGCAGCTTCCTTAATAGGAAGGAAGAGGGCGTCGTAGCTAGCCGTTTGGCTAGTAGCAGCGAATGAGGTGGCAAGGGCTTCGGCTATATCTTGCTCGGCAGTGCAGATGGAACCGTTGAGGGCAAGTCCGGGAATGATCGTTCGGCGATACTTGCCATGCATCCGCCGAACAGCTGACCATACCTGTTTGGCGGAGCTGCGACGAGAAAGGGAAGACACGTAGGCTTCCCAGGATGTTCGTTTCGCATTGCGAAGCGCAAAACGTGCCCTAGCTCGAGAACGTTTAAAAGCAACGAAGTTCTGTTCTGTCGGGTGCAACTGAAACAGCCGCAAAGCACGTTTGCGTGCTTTTATTGCCACACGGCATTCCTCAGACCACCAGGGTACAGGGGTATGACGTGGGGTAGAAGAACCTCGAGGAATGCTGGATTCAGCGGCGAGCAGAATGGAACATGTAAAATATTCCACCATTTCATCGACGGTGTCAAAACCATCGTCGGTGAAGTGAATATGGGAATTAAACTTTTCCCAGTCAGCCTTGGAAATAATCCAGCGAGGATGTCGTGAAGGCGCATGGTGCCGGCCGGATAAATGGATGTTAATTGGGTAATGGTCGCTCCCGAAGAGGTCGGAAAGCACAGACCAATCAAGTAGTGGAACTAATACCGGGCTGCAGAAAGAGACGTCTAGTACCGAGTGCATACCATAAGCGGATGACAAGAATGTCGGGTCACCAGTGTTCAGCAAAATCAGGTTACACGAATCAAATGTGTCTACTATGAGGCAGCCGCGAGCATCATCAATGTCGGAGCCCCAGAGCGTGTGTTTGGCATTCAGGTCTCCCAAGATGAGTAACGGTGAGGGGAGCTGAGCCAAAAGAGCCTGAAGATCCTGCTTTTGAATTACACAGAGCGGGGGCAGGTAAATGTTGCAGATGGTAAAAGAGATGCTCTCCCGCTGTATACCAACAGCGACAGCTTGCAAGGGCGTGGTTAATGGTATATTGGTGGCAGAGATATTAGGCGCCACTAAAGTAGCGACGCCACCGCTTGCTCGTGTGCCTGCAACGGAGTCTCCCCTAAATGCCGAAAAAGTGCTTAGGTGTAATGAGTGATAGTGATGCAAATGGGTTTCTTGGAGACAAATAACTGATGGTGACCGCTGAGAAACTAAAAACTGTAGGTCTTGAACGCGAGCTCGGAAACCATTGACGTCCCACTGGATTATTTCCATAAAGAGTTTTTAACGGGCCGTTTTAACTTTTTTTCTTGACCTTGGCTGACTTGGGCCCTACGATTCGAAAATCGTTAGCGTCCTGTGACTCCGCTGATGTTCGGGAGTCAGAACTCCTACGGCTCGTAGAACGAGACCGGGATCTAATAGAGGGCGAACGACTTCGCGATCTATGCTGTGGTCGGGATCGGTTTTTCACAGTTACTACGGGATTGTTGTTACTCGCTGAAGGCTTGGTGTCTGGAGTCTGTACGGTTGAAACGGAAGTAGTGCTGGTGGATATACAAACAGTCTGAGACGTAGGTTTAACGGCTAGAAAGTCAGTCTGCGTGGATGCGTGGGCGACAGGGACGTGTTGAACAGCAACAGTGGTATTAGGAGTACGGCGAGCTGCTAGTGCATATCCAGTGGTAGTGGTAGCAGGCTTCAGTTGTTCGAAGCGCCGTCGTGCCTCTGGAAAAGTCAGGCGTTCCTTTACACGTAGCTCCTGAATACTTTTTTCGTCCATGAATCTAGGGCACTGTCGCGAGCTGGAGGGATGACTACCGCCACAGTTCACGCAACAAGGTGTTCGACTGCAGTTAGGATCGTCGTGTTTCGCCAGGCCACATTGCTCACAAAGTGCAGGATTGGTACATGTGACCTTAGTATGTCCGAACTGCTAACATTGGAAACAGCGCATGCGGTTCGGAACATACTGGCGGACGCTAGCACGTTCATAGCCGCAATAGATGTACTCAGGTAGCTTAGTCCCGGCGAAAGTAAGAAAAACCGTACGTAGCGGGTACTCCTTACAAATACATTATCAAATTGGTGTTTCAGAACAAAACTAAAAATTGCACCAAACAAGTCAAATTATGTGCTTTTTAAGGGAAATTTAAAGCGGGATCCTACAGTGAAGATAAATAATCAGAACATTAAACGGGAAAAAGAGACGAGATATTTGGGTATCATGATAGATGAAAAATTTCATTTCAGAAAACACACGGAGTATATTAGGCAGAAAACAGAGAAAATAATGCTAAAGCTAGCAAGAATAACCAATTTAAATTTTGTACTTCCATTGCGTAACATACAGATATATCATAACACCATTTTTGCTTCAATTATGACGTATGCGGCAGCAGTTTGGGCAGAAAGGATGGATGATGTGCAAATAAGAAGATTGTTGAGAAGAACGCAAAGAAAAGTATTATTACGTCTGACAGGAGCTGTAAAAACAACACCAACTATGGCATTGCTAGTAACAACGGCCATTTGGCCGATTGATTTATTAATAAGATTGAAGGGCGCAAAATTTTGGGCGAAAAAAGGAAACTTAGAAAAAGTTTATAATATAACTGGAGTCAGAACAAACAAATCTTGGGTGATTAAAAATAGTTTAAAAGATAAATGGCAAAAAGAATGGACAGAAAGTCTAGAAGGTAGAAGAGTGTTTGAAATTTTTCAGAACGTCAAAGAGAGACTAAAATTGAATTTTATTCAACCAACAAAGGGATTTATACATTATATAACAGGACACGGACCTTATAAGACCTATTGGAAGAAAATCAATAAAACTGAAAATGATATATGTGAATTATGTAACAAACAAGATAGTCCTGAACATGTAGTATTTGAATGTGGAAGATATGCAATTCACCAACAAGAAGAGAGGCATGCGCTAGCAGGATATATCGTATATGACATAATTCGAGATCAACAATTAGTAAATAAATTACAAGTTTTGACTAACTTTGTAAGTAAGAAAGCATGGGAGGTAAAAATATTCAAAGGAGAAAGAGTTGATAATAGGCGAAGAATAGTACAAGATCCAAGAAGGAGTTCTAGAATACAAAATAGGATAAGACGGGAAGAATTATTGAATAATCAAACAATGGAGTTGACTGCATGGGCGGCGGAGGGAGAGAGTGATGGCGGAGGCCATGGTGGACTACAGAATTAGTAGATTTAGATATAGATTTAGGAAATAAGGATTTTGTAATTTTCATAGTTGTTTTCTTTTGTTTTTTGATTTTTTGTGTTTATTTCTGTTATTTTATTTCATTTTAGTTTTGTAGAGTAGTTTTCTGAGAGATTTGTATAATTATAACATTTGTAAAGATTTTATGGAAAAATAAAGAGAAAATTTGGATACATGCCCCGGTATAGTTGTCTAGGTGCCGGGGTAGAATATTCAGATTTTATTTATTTATTTATTTATTTATTTATTTATTTATTTATTTATTTATTTATTTATTACTCCTTGCCATCTTGTTTTCGAGTTAGCCGGTACGCCTGACAAACGAGTTGATCGGAGAGGCAGCTTACTATTTCCTCATTTGCTAGACCATCTAAGCTGGAGGTGGTGACTACTCCTCTGCAGGTATTGAGCGTTTTGTGTGGGGCTACCCGGATAGGGTAGGAGCCCAACAAAGTCGCTTTCTGTATCTTCTTAGACTGGTCTGCATTTGTGCTCTCTAATAGTAAGCTACCGTCTCGGAGACGCGTAGCGTTTTTGACAGGGCCACTTATCTTATCCAGTTCACGCTTTATGTAGAAAGGACTTATATCTTTAAACGTTTTCCCATCACAAGCCAAGGTCATTACCAGAAAAGGGTCGGTGAAAGAGGTTTTGCGCGGAGACATGATGATATAGACCCCCATCCGGAACCGTCGGCGTCAGCCTGCCATCCGGGGGTTAAAGAAAGAAAGACACCGAATCTTCACGGTCTGTGCCGTCATGGGGACCCCACCCATGACCGATCTCATTTGTACCTCAGAAAAGCTACCCTTCAAAATCCACTGCTTGTCCGTATGGGTAAAGCGTTCACCACGCACACCCCGGCTTTATTCCCCTACCACAGGAATAACCGCCTGTGGCTCCCCACTTTAGGCCGCGCTGCGTATAATAGGCACACGCGGATTCAGGGGACTTGTGGTTGATTACACCGGGGTTCCGTCAGCGGTAACACGTCCGGTCCGTGATACTAACCCAACGGCAACACGGCCGTCGGGAGATTAACACAGACCGGGCCCTCAAGGAGCTACGTGGGTGTACTTGACGGTGTGGACGGGCTCCGCACCTAAGGCTACACATAGGGGCAGTGCGAAGGGTCCGCTCAACCTTCACTTTTGAGACCTCCGGAGAGCACACATGTCGGAAGCCGCGCTGAAAACCGTGGGACAGGACCACGGAGATAGGAGAGATCCCTGCTGGTGAGACAGGAGTTATAAACCTAAGACCTTACGTGCTAATAATAATAATAAAAACTAGAAGAGGAAGAGTGTGATGCTTACTGACTAGCAGTAGCAGTGCGTGGCACAGTTGATGGAGGTGAAGGGGATGAAATGATGGTGAGTGGCTAGGGACCCCGGGATCGCCAAACCCGTACCTACCGTAGTAGGTCCCTGGGGAAAAATACCAGAGCCTCTTCTGCCAGTTTTCGGGGTTACTGATGGGCCTTCTCGGCAGCCGTAGCGGTCGTGGGGTACACCAAGTCCCCACCGTACATCACCCCATCAGTCAGTCCCCTACTTCCTGTTGCCCACCCCTCGGGACGAGAACCGCAGAGGTTGGATTTTGAGGGGCACCTCTGAAGCGTAGGTGTAGTTTTTCCCAGGAAGGAAAAGATTAATGTTGGGTAACTCTTAAGCTCTATGGGCCCTGCGCTCATTTGAGCATCATTTTACCCATTCCATTTCTCGCCAAATATGACAACGTTGGAGTACGTACATTAAAATGTTTCACGTAGTCACAGAATAACCCACTAATCAGCAAAATTGTGTGATATCCGTAATACTAATATAAAATATAGTTGACAGCATTTTTTGTACATAGAACACAAAAATAGATCAGTGTAGGACCATTAAGGAAGAAATAAAGCAATTACACCATATTGGGTCATTTACCAATAAATAAGAGGAAATAATAAAAGAAATAAAAATCTAAGGTCATTCACAGGTATAAAAAAGCTACGGCAAAAGTGAAAAATCTATGGTTATTCAAAAAATAAAAATCTGGCGTTATTTTGACAAAGGCAACTGGACCATTCTCTAGTTAAAACATCCGGGGTCAGTAACAACACTAAAAAATCAGGTTCGTTTATGAAAAGATGTGCAATTTACAAAACTAAATCAGGCAATTTAGTAAACTCTGAGGTTATTCGGGAATAAAGGAAGGGAAAGGGATACATTCGTCAAAAATGGAAGCCACAAACCGAGTGAGTACATTATGGAGTTTTGGTTTAAACTTGATCATCGATAGAAGTAGAATTAAATTATCCCGAAAACGAAACGCTTGGTTAAATTTCTGCTCCTAGTGGCCGAAGTGGAACTAATGCAACTGAAATGCAACGTCCATATCGATTGTGACTGTCAGACATTTTACGATTATGCTGGTCGTGAAAACAAATGAATGATTGTTGATCTTGGACAGCTGTTTAGTGCGCAGGTGTTAATTTAATTACGTATTAGTGCAAAGGGACAAGACTACAATCGTTGCTGTCTTAGGTAAGCTAAACGCCAAACAGTTAACATATATTGAACATGCTATAGCAGGCCTAGTTATTTTTGGGTATTAAAATAAAAAAAAATACGGGTCAGATTAAGAGTTTAGTATCATACTGGCATGTAGCCATGGCAGTTCAATAATTAAGAGCAATTGAACGGAGACCGGGAGATCGGTGCTTCCTGGTTAGGAACTGAAATGTTTTTCAGGCTCGCTCTAACTTTCTTAACCTAAGTTATTTTTGTTGATTTTTTATAGCAGCTTAGACGTCTGAATAATTATGTTCGATGATAAGCATGATTTAACTTAGAATTTAGTGCAAAACTAAGATGGTTTTCCAAATATATTTTGTAGAAATTATCCGTTAATTTTATGCTTTTATGTCTAAAACATTTAGTAAGTCACATAACATTAAATCCATTAAATTCTTATTTTATGCATGTTATTTCTAACGCTCAAGGTCACCTTGAGGTTTGAATCAGAAGAGAGGATTTAATACACTTACGGGCATCTTGCCATGGTAGCTCAAGCTGCAAGAGCGTTGTTTACAACCTAATGTCTACACACGACTTGTGAAACAGTAATTATCGAACAAGTCTTGAGTTATTGTTTCATCGTCCGTGTTTAATATTACCAATGCAATATAAATATTACAGTATGTTTATTTATCTGAAACAGTTTCTCATATAATACTATCTATGGGCACCGAGATGGAATAATGTTTTTGTTGAATACATGGCAGTGCAATTATTTTGTGTGGTAAGCCTATTGATATTAGGTATTTTTTGGCTATAGATGCCGGTTTTATAACATTTTTGCTAAATTATCATTAGATTTAATTAGGCATATTCAAATAATGGCTTTCCTTTCAATCACGTACGCGGTAGGTTGTTCACTATAGTATTCCTAACTGAATACTAACTTTAATTTTAAATTTGTTACATGTTCAGTGAACTAAGTTCAAAAAGGCTGAAAATATATTACTCATTGTTCAGGAGATTGGGCTGATGGTGATAAATTTAAATCCACAAAAACATAGTTGAATAGGTAAATTTGATTTTCTCAAAAATGTCTGTAAATATCTTCATTAAAATACCACATGTTTTAATATATTTTCGTAACAATAACATGTATATCCTGAATTTTCTTTGAACTCCTCTTCATTCTGGATGACATTTGAATAACAGATAAACCATAAGATGTACGAGGATAAAATCTTAGTTACTGACAGGGGCGGCCGGTGAGGCATGTGTTGGCGGTGCTATAAATAAATGAATGAACGAATGAATGAATAAATAAATACATAAATTAAATAAATACACAAATAAACAAATAAGTGAATGAATGGATAGTAAACGAATGAATGAATGAATAAATAAATAAAAAATAAATAAATAAGTAAGGGTTGTTAAAATATAAATATGTGTACCAATTTCAAACGATTTAGGGGATCTTATCAATAATCCATCCTATTTTATAATGTACTGTACCAAACAGAACGTACAGGTAAACGGAACTAGATAGCTATTACATCCGTACTCTTGTTACGCGCAAGTGCAACGAGTACAGTAAAATGTTGATAATACAGTTCATGGAGAATATGATATGATGCGTTCGTGTACGATTTCGCGACAGAGACAGTTATCTTCCGTGCTTTACTGCACTCTAGCGGATAAAGCGTAAGTTATGCGCCAGAGAAATTTCGACACCACCTTCTCCCATAAGAAGCCGTGTATAAGCAGACATCCTAGCCCTTAACACAGGCGCTTATGAGCGTAGACGGTGCCGTTCTGGAATCGGCACCAAGCCACGGAAAACAACCAGGACAGAGCGCTTGCTATTAACGCGCCTATTCACATGAGGGAGCAGATACACAGAAACAATCTTTTTTGCGTCATTCCTATACACTTCTCTTTCTTTCGTTTTCATACAGATGGTGCCATGGCACAGCGGCGCTACCTCAGAAGCCGCCCCTGGTTACTGAAAATATAAATCTCTTAAACCGCACAATTTATGTCTTTTTGTAAGCTTCCCATTTCGGAGATATTCCTTGTGAATGGCTTGAAATTTCAAATGTAGTTTTCTCAAATAGGTAGTCATACGTTTATCGCAGTCATGCAAAGAGAAGAGATTTTCAAAACCATGCCGTAAACTATATTGACTATTGCTTAAGCTTAACTGCATTTTTCTGTATCATTGTACGTACAAGGATATATGTTCTATATGATTCTACCATTAAAACAAACTTTCAGTTGGCCTAATTCTGGCATTGGTGCCAGATAAACAATGACGTCATTTGGATAGGTAGAGTCTTCAATGCCATAACCGGAATTTGAACCACGGATCTCCCGGTCTCCAATCGGTTGCTCTTAACTATTGAGCTACCGTGGCAACATGCGAGCATGCCACTAAATACTCCAACTGACTCGTATCTTTCCCGCTAAACCACTAGGGGTTCTCATATACAATGAGATACGCAAAGTTTGTGGCGATTTACTATGCTGTAAGTACTTAGTCCCAGGCTTCATACATAGTTACCACTATTAGGCCAATTTGAGAATCCTGAATGTAACATACCAGCATTTCCCCCCGGATTTTAAGCAGGAAAAATACATTTCAAATGAATTAACAAGTTACTGCAGTAAGCAAGTATTAAAATATAATACATTAGAAAGGTTATTTAATACAATCAGGTTTTTTATAGCTTCTTGTAAAGGTTCTCCCCCCCCCCCCCAGGTTTGATTATTGATAGAAAGATAGTTATTTCCCTTTGGGTTTTGACATTGAACTTGAATTCTTTTTATTTACATACGCTGTTTAACAGTTGTGGTTCTCATTTTATATTGCACGTGAAAGAGGCCTGTATCATTGATGTTTATTTTACGTGCCGCAACTATATGACACTACTCCCTAAAGAAGCCATGCTAAAGATTTTTAGATCCGAAAATGCCCATCGCCGCATTTGAACCGGCGACCTTTGGAACGAGAGGCTAGCGATTAGGAACTGAATACAAATCTGTAGTGTTTCTTATCTCTAATGCTTTGAGACTCCATTCTTCGCGAACAGCTTCTAATATTAGCTCCCCTCACACCAACACTAAATAATAAACAACACTGACCAACAGTAACAGTAAAATAACAATGAGCCTGTGCACTGAATGCCTGTAAAAGCAGTTAGTACCTGCATTGTTTCGGTATTTGGGTTTGAGGTGAGAGTTAACTGCATATGATACAAATACCTTTATTGGAACTTAGGGGTGGGGTAAAAGAACATTATCACTGTTGCAGCCAGCTACCAGAGTGAATTTGAGCATTTGTTTAGTTTTTCGCTCATTCTCTGTTACTTTTCATTGCATTATTTACTCAAATAACAATTATTTTCTCTTTATATCTGAGATATTCTGTATTACAGATTTCAATTTTCATATATTTATACTGCAGTGTCTCGTTTTATTTTCGTGGTCATGCAAAGAGAACGGAATTTTAGTCATCGCTAGCCAAGGATTTGACTTGCTTAAACCTATTGTGTTACCATTATATCTGTAACAGACTGTAATAAAACGTTTCTGTAAATGCTTACTTTCTTCTCGGGCAGCCAGCCAGGTGAAAAGATGATTAGATGTCAACGTTTCGGGACTGTGAATCTCTTTCATCATCAGGATATTTATAAAATGTTATAACCACAAATGAAATATTTTTTAATCATCTTTTCACCTGGCTGGCTGCCCGAGAAGAAAGTGATCGTATTCGTCACAAGGAAAGCTTCAGGTCTTATTTTACGTTCCTGTAAATGTTTATTTTGCTTTTTATGAAGCATATATAGTAAAATAATTATTTTATAATAACAGTTTGTAGATGAGTGGGTAGAGATAGTTCTTTTTTTCTATTCACGTCCTCCAACGTTGTCATATCGGACGATAAATGGAACGGATGAAATGATATTCAGATAAAGCCAAGGTTCATAGAGCTTATAGTTACCAGACATTTATTGCATTCATATTTCAGGATAAAGCAAAACCCCGGAAAAAACTTTATACAGTTAACTCACCCTGACCGAGATTCGAATTCGGGACCTCTTGAACATGAGGCAGAACCGCTACTATCTACGCTACGGAGGTGAGAATGCAGAGGAAGTCACAGGCTATTTACGCTAAGTTGATTTTAAACATATCTCTTAGGAGCATTTTGCGGGGAAAAAAAAAATCTGCAGAACGTTAAGTTTGAGATAAGGGAAAGTAGCACTAAGTCCTCGCCTTGCATCCTTTAAATGTCCAATTAAAAGGCAAGTTTAAATTTATCCTCTTTGTATTTTGAGATATCCTGTTCAGGCTGACATATACTGCACACTAGATTTTCCTAAAAATATTTTTCTTTAGCTATCTTTGTTCAGCAATCCGCAGTATGAATATTTCCACTTTAATACCCAGTTTTGGTTTGCTGCAAGAGTAACTAAAAAAAGCTTATCCTGTCGTTTCTCCCCCATCGAGATAGTATTCAACAGCTGGATGAAATCCAAAGGATCGTCAGCTAAATAAATACTTCAAAGAGCAGTTATATTCAGGGGTTCAGATCTTGAACTAAAAGGGCACTAGAAACATGGAATAAGTGTGCAGGAGGGAAAGATAACGAGAACCAGGAAGAGAGCTGTGCATAAGAGAGATGGGAATCTCACACTAGACTATGCTACAGGTCGACCTTTCTTTATAGTGTAATTGGCAAAATACTTCAATAATAATTTATAGTTATGCAAAATTCATACATATTGTGATTTCATCCGCTCTTTCTTAAGTGTTTTTTTTTTTTCTTTCTTCCGCCATCCAGAATTTTAATTCGCAGCTCAGGCTCTGTCTTCTGGTCGTTAAAGTGTCAAATTCAGGACCCACATTCCCCTCCATAGACAATGCTGCAAGAACTTGGAGAGGAAATATCAAAACAACCCGAAATCGAAAACAACGCAGGGCTATTGATCAGGCTTCCTTACATACCCTAGTGGCGCCATCCAGAAGACTCGCATCATGTTTGGGCATGGGAATTCTGCGTCACGATAGGAGTTGTGGTCAGTTCGGCGCACGTGTGCTCTATAAAACTATAACCGAAAATTGTTCGGCAAGTTTTGTTATGGATAAGTAATAATCAAGGTTAAACATGTGCAATGAGCTAACCTGGAGTCATGAAGTTCTTGTATCTAATTGTTACCGTTGTGCTGAAGAATGCCGGAGCTGATTGCTATGACACTTGAACATTTGTGTTTTATTGTTCACAGATACCATTTTGCTTAATACGTTTACAGTTAATGTTTAAAGCTGCATATCTCTGATGTGGATAACGCTATATTACAGGGTTGACCTCTAACCCTAATTTTGGCAGCTGCAAACTTATGAAGCTGGAAGCGAGCCATTTATAGGAGATGTTTATAAAATGGTTCATTAAATGAAGACACATTTTTCATTTTATAGAAAATTAAGGAACATTTCTGTTTTGCACTACCCAAAACATTATTCTTCAGGTTCACATGAAAGAATGAGATTCTACTTTTGAGAATTACTTTTTCGAGTGTTCATTACTTTTTTTAGAAATATGGCTGATAATTGACAAGTGTAGTTTGCACAATTTCACTTAAATGTTCATCAGTTCAGATCGATATTTATATTTAATGAATTTAAACGTTGATTACAGTGTTTAACATATAGGAACAGACCCAAGGATTGACATGTCTCCTAGCACACTCTTTTGTTACTGGGCATTTTTCTTCTGGAATATTCTTCCAAAATTCTAAGGTAGAAACGCCACTTCGTTTGAGTCATTTTAGTCCTTCCTCCTCTTGCAGTTCTAGTAGCTCCAAATATACAGCTCCTGTATCCTTTGTTATTGGTGATGAAACGTCTGCAATATCAATAGCAAAAGGATTTTCCAGGAATGAAAATGAAGTTTTAAGTGATCCCAAATCATTAAATTTGCCATTGATTTCTTCAGCAAGGTCCGACATGTTACTCAAGTAATCTTCAGTTTCCACCTGATGTCAGGAAGGCTTTCAGTAATTTTCTTTAAACATTTGAAATGAGCAACAAATGTTTTAGCCTGAAGCTTTAACTTGCTAAGAAAGCTAAATATAGTCTGGGTCAAATCAGAAATAAGTTTTTCTCTTCCTTGTAAAGATACCTTTAACATTTGTAAATGCTGGACCACGTACAACCACTGGGTCATTAAGTTCAGAGAAAGATTTTCCTTTTTACACCAGCCTCGAGATGTTGTTGCTTTCCATTAATTATATGAATTAATCTTACTCTTAGCTTGGTGCCAAGAGCCGCACGAGACGGACTCAAGAGTCGCATGTGGCTCGCGACCCTCGTTGTAAACACCACAGCTATTTTTAGTCTTTGAAGCGAAATTAAAGGGTAGAGCAAGGTAGAGCACTTTATCCTCAGGGTATGCGTGGATATGTATGAGTAAGGATGGTTCTAATGCCACTTGAATGCAGGTTTCAGACTGGTTTAATGACTGCTTCTTTTTATCATCGCATCAAACTCGAAGTTGCCGACCAAGGGTTACCGATGTATCAGTGTTCAGAGTTACCGTATGTAGACTGCTTAGTACGTAATGACACTGTAGTCGTTACGTATGAACCGACAGGTATCTTTTCTCATCGCTTCTGGTCTGCCTTCACTCAAGACAGAAGCAGATGACCGTCTTAATCGGCTGCCAGCCGCGGACTGTGTGTCCTCACTGTGCACAGCTGCGTGTGTGTGTCACTTTCACCTCTGGAAGCCCTCTTTATTCACCCAAAACTCCTTTGTGACTATTTTGTCCATTATAATTATTAGTCTCGGTCATGTCGTCATTAAGGGTCCGAAGAATACCTTTTCAAACGGAGTCAAGTGTTACCCATTTAGAACCCTGCTAAGAGTATTGTTTCTTACGTTTCTTTTGTTAAAACAACTATCCAACCCAATGCACCTGCCTGCACGTGTTGTAACAAAGACATAATTTCTTTGAAATCCATTACGATTGTTTACTTATTGCATCCCTTAATTTCGGTATCATCTTAATGTTTAAATTATTTGAATATTTTTGTTAAATAAACATCCCTGTTATGATATATTATGAAAACTTACGCGACAGTTTTTATTAGCTGAAATTTTATGATTAAGCTTCGTATTACACAAATTTCCTATAGAGTGAATATTTAAGAACTGATGACAATTATTCCAGAACATTAAATCCATTAGTTTGTTGTAGTTTTTTTTTAATGTCGTTTCCTATTACCCTGGAAAGATTTTGATAGCACAACGTGCATGAGAAATGGGCACATATTACTAACTTTAACTCAAGTTTTATTAAAATTCAGAAAAAGCAAGTTTTATTTCTGCTGTACGAAGCTTAATCACAGATGTTTACAGAGATGGAAGCAGAGTAAACAGTAGGGTTAACATATAACCTGAAGGAGCTCAAGTTTCTTCTAGCGAATCTAATAATACTCTAGATAGCATGAATATAAAAATATCGTTACGTCGCGCAGTTAATGGGTTTCTGTATTTTCATTTCTCCTTTGCGTGTAATTCAAGAATATGAAGCGAAATTACTTTGGACAGTGGATGAGATGAAATTGCTTGCCAGAAGTTGTAAAACAGGTAAATGAGAAAAATTGGAGAGAATGCTGGGTTATACAAAATATTAAGATAAGCAAACCGTTCATATGCAAACACGAAGATGAAAGCTGGAAGAATTTGCAAAATATAATTCCATTTTTTACTTTCTCTAATACATAGTAAATAGTATTTCACCCAAATATTTGCCCGCCTCGGTAGCATGAGTGCTTCACGTTCAAGAGGTCCCGAATTCGAATCTCGGTCAGGGTGAGCTACCTGGATAAGGTTTTTTACGAGGTTTTCCCTTATCCTTAAAGACGAATGTCGGGTAGCTCTAAGCTCCATGGACCCTGGACACATTTGAACATCATTTCACCCATTTCATTCACCGTCCGATATGACGTCACGTTGGAGGGCGTAAAATTGCAACAACAAAACTTAATATCGTGTGCGTGTGTATGTGTGTGAATAGCGTAACTCAAAAATGAAATTTCGATTGAACATAACCTTGGCATTTAAATTCAGTATATTTTGAAGATCGGACACGAAGTTTTTCAACAAATCGTCACATTTCAAACTAATCTTTGTATGGAACATCATCGGAAATCTTGATATTCTAAAAAATTGCTCGTAACTGTTTTATTTAATATGCCATAAGCTGACCTGAGGCACCCTTAATGTGCCACTCTGTAATTAGGAGCCCTTGTCCTCTCTAGGATGATGATGGGCTAGTACAAACACTAATATTTAAGATATTTACATGACAAATTGTGCTTTCTACAAATCCTTAGGGGAACGCGCACTGTGTATTAAAACATTGTATACACAATGTATTCATGCTAAGCCAGTATGTGCAAAACTATATCTGTCCTGCTCTACGTGTCATAAAATAAGAGTATTTTAGGATTAGATTTTATACTGCTATTAGTGGAATCCGTAATACACCCACTCTCGCGTACTGCTTTACCTTATTTAAAAAACCGTGTCATTTGAACACGCCACGCGACCATGCCGCTATTTCGCGTGCTCTCAGGCAAGTTGCAACTCAATAGGAATGAATTTAGCGGAATTTTATCTTCGTGTTCCTTACTTGTTAAGAAATTTATTATAATTAATTTTTTCCCAGCGATCCTGGGGTTTGGGGATCCTATGTACTTTATGCTTTATCGTTGCTCTGCAATTGTGTCCTTCAGAAACAATTACTTAACTTCTGTACTTGTAAAACCGTTCCTTTGTTTACGCTTTGCGGCTTAGGGACGTCCCTAAATCAACCTTAATTCACGTAAAAATAGTGGTTTTTGTTAGCCTATGTTGACAGTTCTGCAGATGTGAATCGTATAAACAGCGAGAGGAAGCAAGCGCCAGTAATAGGAATAGGAGGGCATATTTATTTATTTTTATTATTTCATTTATATTGTCACGGCAACAGGCATAGAAGTTTCGGCACAAATAAGAAAACAGTCGGCGGATAAAGTTGCATGGTAATAATGAGCCTTGCTAAGCAGTTAATGATAGCGCGGCTATTGTAAACAAGCGCCGGCAAGCAGAGATAACTGAGGTAAAGGACTTGCCGGTATATATTAAGTTACGCTTCTGGAATGTGATAAATATTTGGTTTCTTAATTCTTCCGGAAATTTCTGGACTGATAGAGATTGTTCGGGTTCTGGTTTATTTTAGAACAATCTAGAATTACGAATTAGGTATTTAAGGACGTGACGGCTCGCAAAGTGGGTGGAGCAAAGACCGCTCCCTACAACGACCACCAGCGCCCGGCCCAACCACCGGCAGGAACAGCAGGAACACGAGAGACCGTCCTACGCTAAAGTAACACAAGGGGCCTCTGATGGACCAAAGATGTCACGGGAGGTACACAATACTCCCACACAGCCACGCAAACAAAAGCGTACCCCAGCCCCTAAAAACGCCGAGGCCAACCAGAGTAGGAGTGGTGGGAGGCTTTCTCGCGAGCCCCGAAATCCTACTGATCAGGAGAAGCATGGCAAACCCATGCCTCCTAGACAGCTAAGGGATGAGAGGGCGGGAGGAAGACCTGCTCCCATTCGCTCACTCACACCCTCGCCATCCAACCAAGTCTCCCAGTCGACTACACTTCAAACCACTCCTCTCACAGCTACACTCGACCTCTCAGATGTGTTCACGTGGCTGCAGCAGTTGCTGCTGACGCATGGACAGAAGATCTGCGAGCTCGTCGTGAAGTTCTTCACCTCTTCCGACCCGGCTGGCAAGATGCTGGTAGCAATGGAGCCGATGGCCCTCCTGACAGCAGGTACGCAGCAACTCCGTGATGGCGTATCGAACTAGGTCCCGAACCTCATTTCGATTCGCATTTTGGAATGCGTGCGGCCTAGCCGGTCAGGGGAGCGAGCTGCTTCACTTTGCTCGAGCTCATGCCCTGGACGTAATCCTAGTCAGCGAAACGCATCTCCGTCCAGACTCCCGGTTCCGCCTTCCGGGTTACATCTGCCATCGTACGGATCGACAGGGACGCCCGGGAGGCGGAACTGCGATCCTGGTACGGCAGAATGTGGTCCATCAGCCCATGCAGCTCCCACCTCTGCAAACCCTGGAGGCCACGGCCATCAGTATGGACCTTGGCGGATTAGAGGTCTTGGTAGTCTCCGTGTACCATCCACCACGACGACAGTTTGTCCCAAATGACTACCTCTCCATCCTAGCCCTACGTCCCAGTGCCATCATGGCCGGCGACTTCAATGCTAAACATCAACGTTGGCATGGCGGTCGTCGGGCGGATGCAAGAGGCATTGAAATCATACGCCTGATAGATGCAGACCCACTACTTCAAGTGCAGGGTCCCTGGCAACCCACTCACTACCCGCGAGGAGGAGGACTGCCTTCAGTCATAGACTTCGCCATCACTAAGCATCTACCATTTCATCTCACCCTTACATCCTTAAACGCATTACATTCAGACCATAATCCGGTGTTGACAGAGATCAACGCCAGGGTTGCCAGTCATGACATCTCGCTTCAGACGCGAGAAGTCGATTGGAAAGGCGCCAGGAATTGTCTCCGCACTTCCATCCCGCCAAATCCAAGGATCGCAAACATACCCACCTTGGAGAATGCAATCTCATCCTTCACTTCCATCGTGAAGCGGACTACCCACAATCTGACAGTCCTTTCCTTGGCTCCTCTCCACCCTGATGTCCTTCCTTTGGACATCATCCTTCTCATCAGAAGATCCTGGGCTGCACGGAGACTATACCAGCGTCACCGCACGCCACATAATCGAGCGCTTCTAAGACGCTTGCGTCGAGAGGTCAGTGCCCGACTGCGCGAGCACAAGGTGCAAGCGTGGGAGGACAAAATGGCCAGATTGCGCGTCGAGGATGGCGACGTGTGGAGGATAGCCAGAGCCCTCAGAAATCACAGAGGCCAATACAACTCCCCCATCCATGGCACCCAAGGCCTGGCTTACGATCCCCAAGCCAAAGCCGATGCTTTCGCTGACTACCTTGAACGTACCTTATGTCCAAGAGATGACCCCCCAGGACGATAACTTTTCCGAACGTGTTCGTCGGGAGGTGCGTCGTTTCCTACGCCGCCCTCCTGAGGACGCGGTTCGTCTCCCAACCATTCGTCCCAGCAAAGTCCAGGGCGTACTTCAGCGTCTCAAAGCAAAAAGGGCGGCGGGGCCGGACGGGCTGACCCCCCTAATCTCCGCCATCTCCACTTCAACGCGGTTCTATTCCTAACTAGGATTTTCAACATGTGCCTCACCCTTGGATACTTTCCACGAGAGTGGAGAGAGGCCCGGGTGATTTGCATATTGAAACCTGTTAAAGATCCGGTTCACCCCTCCAGCTACCGATCCATCAGCCTCCTTTCCACCCTCTCGATAGTTCTCGAGAGGTTGATTCTCACCCGCTTGTCCCCAATATTGGGAGACCTTCAAGCCATTCCCGCACATCAGTTTGGTTTTCGTCCTGGGCACTCGACAATCCAACAGTTGCTGCGGGTGGTGGAGACTGCTGCCCTGGGGTTCCAGGAAGGCGCCTTCACTGCTGCAGTTTCTTTGGATGTCGAGAAGGCCTTCTCCACGACATGGATTGCCGGGCTCCTCTACAAATTGATCCACCTGGGGCTACCAACACAATTAGTCAACATAATACACAGCTTCTTGCGACACCGCACATTCCAAGTCACAGTCGCGGGGAAAACATCTACACTCAGACCAGTGAGAGGCGGAGTCCCCGAAGGCTCTTTACTATCCCCCACCCTATTCAACGTCTTTATGGCAGACTTCCCAACAGAGCCACGAGTCGAAATGGCACAATACGCTGACGACGTGCTTCTGTTCTGCAAAGACAAACACATCCTCAGAGCCTTCAACCCCTTACAAAGACATCTCCGTCTCACACAGCAGTGGTGTAGGCGTTGGCGGATGTCCGTTAATCCGGACAAAAGCCACGCCATACTTTTTACAAAGCGCCACACCCCCGCAGACTACCCCAATTTCAGCTACCGAGGTCGAAGGATAGAGTGGACTAACTCTGTCCAGTACCTAGGTGTTAACTTGGACAATGATCTAACTTTTCGCCAACACATCAGGGACCGAGCGGCCAAGGTACAGGGAGCAATTGCTTCACTGTATCCAATGCTGGGGTCAACCTCGATGCCAGTTGGCATGAAGTTATACCTTTTCCGAGCGCTGGTAATCCCGGTTATGCTTTATGCCTGCGAGATCTGGGGCATGGCCGCAGACAGCGTGCTAGCATGGCTCCAACGTGCACAGAATAGAGGATACAGGTCTATATATTTTGTGGGACGTTATTTTCCTACCAGGTTGCTTCACGAGGCCTCGAGTCTCCCATACGTGGAGGATGAAATCAGGCGCCGGGCATCAAAATTGTACGCAAGTTTACCCAACCACAGAAGCGCCCTTGTCAGATCTCTGGGAGATTATGACCCCACTAGACGTCGCTCTAGTCAGCACCGGTTACCCCGCATGGCTTGCGGGCATCCGAGATAACCTAGGAGCTAATCCGAACAGCAGCTAAAGCTGAGCTCCACATAATCCTTCCAAGCTGCTTGGCATCAAAATTATATACCCAAAAATTTAAATAAATAAAACACCAGGGTGCAAGGTGTTGCAACCTGTCCTTCAACCCCCAGGTACATACTAGTAACCTCATAAAAATTCACCATTCTAAAAATCAACATTTCACCCTACAATATCCCGATATTTACCTTACCTGCGGTAAAACCCTTAACGGGTGGGCACGCAGCAAAAACCTTCTGGCTTTATACAGCCAGTCAGCACCGTATGGCATGGCAAAGTGGGTAGTTGTAAACAGAGTGAGTAAGCAGAGAGAACAGCTGAGAGTGTTGTTGTAAAGACAGTTGTGAAACAGTGTTGTGAACGAGAGACAGCTGGAAGTGTTATTGTAACGAGAGCTAATGATGTAATCTGCCGTCACTGTTTGTTATCGCCATCGACCTTGGTAGACCGACGGTGTACGTAACGTAATGCTGCTGTAATCTATAAGAGTATTTCTACGAAAATAAAGGAGATTAATTCTACGAACCCACAAAGCCACAATATTCTGTCTTTAACTACAATGCAGTTTACATTTGAAACATATTACCCATCGGCAATGTTATTAACTCGTAAACACCTGGTAGGTTTCTGGATTTTCTTTTAGTTTAATATGTTAGATTACACACACACACACACACACACACACACACACACACACACACACACACACACACACACACACACACACACACACACACACACACACACACACACACACACACACACACACACACACACACATTCATGATTCCATACATTCACCGTGTCTAGCGCTAACACACTAGCCTTTAGTTCACGAAGTCGCGGGTTCAAACCAGGTGAACGATGAGCTCTTTGAATGGCTTCCTGTGGAAGAGAAGTAAAGTCGAGGTTCCGTATCTAGATTTACGGCACGTAAAAAGACCTCTGGTCTGATAAAGAGACTTCTTGAGTAAAACTAAGCAGTCTTTCAATACAGAGTGGGACGCTGAGAATCACAGCAGTTAATTTACTCCGGAGAGGATAGAATATAATTTCGTTTAAAGAAAACTTACCAATCTGCAGCCGGGAGTCAATTCGGGGCCCCTCGTTTAGATGTTTTACAGATCAACTGCGATAGATTAATGCCAATGTATTTAACTTTATAAAATAGTAAATTGGCTTAGCCACACACTGCAGTGGCAAAATGAATAACACTTTAAAGACACGTGTCAACACTTTATCATGATGAAAATCAGCATTAAAGAAGGTACACTTTCCAAAAACCTGTAATATATTCGTAATAAAGTGTTTGCCAATGGTTCAATAATTTCTTTTGCATTTAAAATGATTTTGAAAACATATTTAACTTAACGTTTTATGCTATGACGTTTTTAAGAAAAATTTAATGAATATACCGGGTACCCACACTCTTAAAATGTGTAAAAGGTAGATATCCGATGTGGTTAAAATTAAGGTCTTGGTTAAAATTAAAGGCTCTTTCTCAAGAATGGCGTGACAGTTTTCAGATCCACCCCCCTTTACCCTCCTCATATGGAGGACTTAGGTATAATACATCCCGCAGGACACACAAATGGGTGCATGGGGTTAGACATCTGTCGAGTAGCAGAAGTACTCTGGATTCTGGAGATTATAAAGGATGACGCATCATTTTGATTTCTGGTATGAGGATGAAGAAGTAGATGGATGAAAGGTAAGGTGGTTTTGGAAAAGTTCGCGGGGACAATCGGAGGAAGTCTGCCGAGACGCTGCTTTGTCTCCACAAATTCCACGGTGAGAGACGAGCAGTCTAATTCCTTAGCCATGGCTCAGTGAAAATGTACAATTTATAAATGAATGAAATAATTTAGTGTAAAAATACATTTTTTAAATGTCATAACTTTTATATGAATGGATTTTGAAAAAGCAGGCCGCATGTATTTTTTTTTTTTTTAAATTTGCATTATCTAACGCCATTTATAGGTGCAGGTCGTATTATAAATTATTTTATCAAGTTATTGAAAAGCAACAAAACGAAACACAGCTCATATTCAGAAAGAATTGTTAGTCAGTGGTGCAAACAGAATAAAGAGTAGGGCTTGAACATTTGAATTTTGTCAGTAATGTTCAAACTAGTGTCTATAGAACGCAGGTGTGAAAGAGCAAATATCACGAGAGTAAAATTTTTGAAAAAAAAAAAAAAAAAAGTTAATTTTTGTAATGCTGCGATTTAAAGGGAAAAGCGCAATGCATGCTCTGGCAAGCGTCCTTAAACAGCACAGTAGGAAAATGTACTTATTTTATATGCATGCTCAGTTTATCAGTACGCAGTGACTTGTCTCAGATAAAATTAAGAGGTTTTTATCATGTATTTATGGCGAAATGTCGATAGTGAATTTCAAGAGCTGTTTTGCTGGCTTCCGCAGTTTTTAAGTTGTACATTCAGTTGTCTTAATTTTCATACATTAATTATACTTGTGCTTTTTCAACTTTTATTTTTATACTGCTGCCACCTGAAAGTCTGTGTAACATTGTACGATACACGACTGACTTCGAGCAATTTTCCCCTCATTTTTCTGCTATTGTGCATCAGATATAGGTCTTAGTTTTTTCAATATTTTCTTAGTTTTTCCTATAATTCTCATGTTTGTTTACCATAATTTTTGTTGGAAATTCTTGTTAATAAATACTTTGAAATGTTATAAGTGTGTGGCGGCTGATACTTTATCGTATATAATGGGAAATGCAACCTTTCAAAAGCCATTTGAAACTCTGAAGTGTGCGTTACAGAGAGGGGGACATGAAGGAGCAGTATATTCAAAAGTCTGTTATGAACAGCAATTCCGTATATTGATGCTTTTATGAGGATATAGACCAGACCTGTGGAAGACTACTCCGAAGGTGGGAACAGAATGGTGCTTCCTCCTACTATCACATACATCCACATTAGTTTGAACCGGTTCTCCGCTTTGGTCAGCGAGGGCAGTAGAGGAATTGTTTGACACCTTGGGAGTACTGTTCCACAGACCTGATGTAAGACGACGCTTTTTATGGAATCCCCTCCCTCAAACAATCACATTTTGATTTGGAAGATTTTTTCATTATTGTGTACATATCTTGGTTATGTTAATGTTAAAAACAATCGAAGTTCGTGCAAACACCCCTGGAACAGGTGTTGAATCCCTTATATCGTATATAACCTCAGACAATAAGAGACATACACGTTTATAAGAGATATAAATCTATAGCAGAATAGTTGACCTCAAACAGTTACTTCAAGCAGTATATAATTTGCAGTATATGTCCTTGGTTACATCATAAAGTAAATTATTTAGCAGAAAAGCAAAATAATATTGCATCTCTCTTGATGAGCTATCCTGGTAGATATCTGAAAGATAGCCTATTTGTGAAATGGACATCGCAAAGGAATTGTTTAGTGTTTAACACCCGCTTTTGCTACATGCAACACTGCAGTTTGGGATACTGATGATACATGTGAGGAAGATGGAGCAACGGTGTAATGACATGGTGAGGGAAACCGGAGATCCTGGAGAAAGCCCGTCCCAGCGCCAGTTGTCTACCACAAATTTCACTTTGCAGTCGCCTAGAATCGAACCCGGGCCCCCTTGGTGAGAGTCGAGTGGTCTAACCACTCAGCCACGGTGCGGCCCATCGCAAAGGATAAGCGCAAAATGCTAAGATCGAATACTATATCTGTACCTTATTGAAGAAAAGGAAAAACGATGGAGTGAACGTAAACATTAGATATCTTTAAAACAAATTCGAGTACATATCAATGTAGTTGTTTCCAGTAGTGTTTTAGGACTCAGTTCAAGCTTTATCTCCATTTTGTGGTTGTTTATTAACACTGAAGACTGATACATGCTTGCAATGTACGCAACACTAATTAGCCATGGCATCCTGTAAATAACATTGTCAAACCAAAGAAACCCAGTAAATTTTCCAAGACACCAAACTCAGAAAACTGACTTTATTTACTAATTTCTGGTACTTGAGGTTTACTTGTGTAGAATAAAATTGAAATTTACATTTTTTTTCGGGTTCCTTGCTGCTTTTCTTTTATATGAGATCTTTTCTGTAAGGAGAATCAGTTTTTAAAACGGTCTTTCCTCTTGCTCGTTTGGAAAGTGTTCGCTGATATGCTGGAATTGGGACTGTATCTCTTGGTGACACGGAAAATGAAAGGGAAAACTTTTGCGATTGCTCTTACGAACGTAAATGTGCGGTATATTGAAAATATAAACTAGAATAATAAACGCAGTGTGAAAATACACTGAAATACATTAATTTGTATTACAATAGGCAATTACCTTCTTTGAATCGACGACACAATATCTAGATGCATGGAGGCTTAACCGATTCTGCCACCCATGGTCATGCCCCCATTGCCATATTTTGAAATGCTCTAGACTCCTTTCGAACTACAGCCAACAAAGAACTTCCAAAGTATGCATTTAATAGCTTACCACTAAGACTACTACCACACTTACTCGCAAAACACACTGACACAGCTTTCACTGGTTGAAGATTCGATGAATAAGGGAACAATTAGATCACAAACACGGTTTTTCTTCAACATGCAATAAATATGTTAAATCACATGAAATCGGCATGAAGTCGCTGTACATGACTGATAAGGATGAGAGCAAGGAGTTACATGTCTCGGTGACAGATGTCACCACACTTCAGTAAAAATAAGTGCGTACCCGGCCCTACCCCATGTTCCCTATTCTTAATTCATTGTATTTGCTATCATAATTTACTACTGGTTTTAGAATATGATTAGGCAGGACGCTGATGAATGACTAAGGCTCAGAAGGAGCTTTAATCTCAAGGGAAGATTCTTTTCTTTTGAGGGTCCAAAGACAATACCCAACACCACGTTTGTTAACTTTAGGTGACTATAGGCCAAAGAATGGTGGGGTTTTATCCATTTGTCCAATTTTAGCCATTTTGTGGCCATAATGGAATGGATATTTCGACTACACTTTTACTGCTCTTCCCCAATTCGTACAAATATTGACATAACAATCAAAATAATATTAACGAAAGAAGAAGAATTCAATTCGTAAATATTTTTGCAATCTATGCTTCAAAGTAAAGAATTTTGATTTTGTTAAAACAAAAATGTAACTTTTTCAAAGAATAACATTTGGGTATTACATGATATGTAGCGATACATGTATTTGTACATACCAAAGGCCACAAGTAATGCAAATTTTACAGAAAATACATTTCCTTTTAACTGTAGTGAGCTCCATTTAAATCTTAACCATTTCAATAGGCCATAACTTTCGAACCAATAATAGGGAACATGTGCAACTTTGGCAGAATATAATACACAATTGAGAGATTACATTACACTATTTACATATCAGAGAAAATGTTGGAAGTGTCCTCCACCAGCAAATATAGGCACATGTTTGCACTCGTCTCACCATATTCTCTGAAGTTTTACGGAGAGTATCCTCGGCAAGTTACTTATTTCCGTTCGAATTAATTCCTCGAAAACATCAATTGTCCGTGGCCTATTCTAGTACACTCTGTTTTTAGATACCCCACAAGAAAAAATCCGGTGAGGTTAGGTCAGGGGATTTGGGGAGCCACAGATCTTTTGAGATTATTCGATTATTATCAAAGAAACTGGTTACAAGTTCCAGCTTTCTTACGAGCAATAAAATTGTCTTTGTCAGAACATCCCGTAAAGTCTGTTTAGTTAACGCGTGTGCAGTTCGGAGTCAAAGGAACCTGACCCTACCGCCCACTAATGACCGTCATAAATCTATCTGCACACTTCAGAAATGGAACACTGTCGTTGAGGACCAATAGCAACCCTGATTTTCTCGAAGTGACAGTCGCATGTCTACTCCACGTGGAGTCTTAAGTTGCCAAAGTTCAACTTCCAGCTGATCTGTTTCATTACGTGCAGAAATTCGTTGTGTGTCACGATGTGGAGACGGTAGGAGGGAAATGCAGTGGTAAATGCAAATGAAGTAGTAGATAACTTTCAGTCAAGTGAAAATAATCAAAGTGAAGACAGTGTGAATAACTGGGCCGAGTTATATTACTGGAAAAGCCTTAAAAAAAGTTATATCGGGAACTGTTTCTAAGCAAATTCAAGCGCTTGTTTTGAAGACATAAATATGTGCTGAAAAATAATCTTGGTAAGGGGTCGTGCAATGAACCTGATGATAAATGCTGGGTATTCACAGAAATACAATAAGAAATATTGTGACGAAAGGAATACCAAAGACGCCGATCAAGTGTGAAAACAAACGGAAACGTTTCTCTAAAGTAGATAATTTCACATGCGATTTAATTCGTCAAGAAATTTATAGATTCTATGCAAAAGGGACAACGCCCACCTTAGACGAATTGGTTGCACATTTGCAAGAAATTTGTTATTTTCCTTATGGGCGCTTCACTTTGCGCGGTCTCCTAAAGGAGCTGGGTTTCAAATACCGCACTTCGAATAAGTTAAGGGTTATTATGGAAACCAGTAGAATTGTAGCTTTGTGTGTGTGTGTGTGTGTGTGTGTGTGTGTGTGTGTGTGTGTGTGTGTGTGTGTGTGTGTGTGTGTCAGTGTCAAAACAAAGGAAGTTTCGCAGTAATGGACATAAGATAATTTATTTAGACGAAACCTCGTACGATACCCATGACGTATCGAGAAAGGTGGCAACCTTGCAGAAAGGTCTGGGAGAAGGAGGGTCTGTCTTGTAAAACGATTATAAGGGTTCGTCAAAGGCAGAGACCGACGTGCAGACTTTACATCAAATTCTCTTCGAAATTCCCGTCGTGTTGTTACCAAGGAATTGGTCTTCCAATATGTTTCGAAAACATAAACACGCTGTTGTAGTGAGTACCTTCTTGTGTCCTTGGACCAGATGGGGGGGGGGGCCTTGTTAGTAACCCAGGTCTTGCCCTATGGAAAGCCCCACGGAGGACGCCGGGCGCCCTTTGGGACAGTTCGGATACTTCCTGGTGGAAAGAGGCCCGGGTCTTGGTCGTACGGGTCCAGGGCTAATGGGAGTAGAACCTCTGTACTCAACTGTTGTAGTGTTGTTATGACTGCACATTTAAGACTGTCAACTGTCAACAATTGTCAGTGTTACAATTCTGTCAGAGCCACTGAAATCATTAAAACAAATTTATACATTCTATGAGCTCTCAAAGGGAAATAATGGCCTATTGAAATGATTCAGATTTATATGGGTCGTACTGCATAATTAATGCAATGCCCAATGTCAAGCATTACATTGATTATTAAAAGTGTAGTTAAAATACGAATTAATAAAAATATCTATTTATATCAGATTTTTAGGTTATTTTTTCAGTTGTTAGGTTAATTTAGGATATGTTAGGTATCTTCACCAATTCATAGGTCATCAACTTCGGCGCCCTTCTCAGGGATCAGTTTTACGACCTGCAGAGAGACTACTGGCCTGTTTTTCCAGCATGGCCAGCTACCGATTGGCGCCTCGTGGTTATGCACGAATATGGGAAGAAGAAGAAGGAAATTCGCATCGCTTGAAAGCACAGCAGCGGGGCGGGGCCCTCCCGTTGCGTCACTTTGTCTATCGTAATCGATATGCTTGTTCTTGATTGTTGCTACCCCCTAGTTAAAGTGCAGGAAGGCTATCTGTATGTGCGTGGGCAGCAAGACGCTAAATTTAAATGTGGGCCGGACAGCAGGCAGGCGTCTCGGCGCTCAGATAAACACCGTCGTCGCCGCCACGGATGAGTCATGGGACCAGAAACCGACGGTGACACAACAGACCAGGATTGCAGAATCGATGCTCTTCCGGTAGTCCAGCTGACAGACAGCGAGGCTATAGACCGTCAAAATGTTAAGTTCAGTAATGGAAACAGAGGCTGCTGTCACTATGTGTGCAATGATTTTTAGCTTTACGATGTGTAGAAGTCAACATTATAAACTAAGCATTGTAACTGGTAATCATTTTCTATTTCCGGAAAATATACTTCATTGTCATATTTTACACATCGTCTTACGATGAAACTCCTATTAACAGTTAACTAACCTTTTCAGAAATTGCATCGATACCATTTTTCAGGAAAGCTAGACACAGACATTACGGTGTTTAGAATACTGGACATATTGGAAACTGCCTTTCTATCAGATTTAATATGCTGAAGGTAAATAATCCACCTAATCCCAATTTTGACATTAAATGGTGCAGTTGGTTGAATATTGACTTTCCGTATCTGTTTGCGGGATAGATCGAGGCTCAGGATATGTAGCTAGAAGTGTGCTTAAATGTGATAGTCTCACGTCAGAATTCCTGGCATGCGAAAGAACTACGATCAGAATTGTAGTCCACTAGTTACGCATGACTCCAACAATTATTAGTTACATCAAATACCTAAAATAACAATGATTATTTATACTCTCAAATTAGTAAGGCGAGGACAATAAATAGCATTTACAATGCGCGAGCATCCTCGCCACCTGTGCGGCACCGCCATACATATCGAGCCTGAAACACACCTGAAAGATGATAACGAAATGGAATGAAGGGAAATGATGGAAAGGAAACCGTGATATGAAAGCATTCGCCTAAGCACCAAGGAGAAACCACGAAAAACCTAAGTCAAAGTGTACAGTCGCCGGAGATCGAATCAGCGACCTCTCGAATCGAGTCGCAAATGTTACCGCGGCGCCGCTTCGCTCGATTACGAGATTTAAGAGAGCCAACAGTTCTCTTATGTGTTTATGAGAACTCCTAGTGGTTTATTGAAAAAAAAAAAAAAAAAAAAAAAAAAAAAAAAAAAAAAAAAAACACCAGTTGGAGAATTTAATCTGGTGCTGGTGCTGGCATGTTGGCCATGCTAGCTCAAGTTAAGAGCAGCCGGACGGAGACCGGAAGGTCCGTGTTTCATATCCCGGCTGTGGAATTGGATGTTTCAGTCTGACTACCCTTCAATAATGTAGGATGTTGTAGAACTCAACATAACAAAATCCAACGCTTTCACCAGTGATCACCAAGCACTTGCATTTGGGGCGCTGTAAGCAAAACAGTCGATTCCAATCAACTATTGCCCTTTTAAACATAATATTGCATTGCAAACTTGCATCGGCTAAATTGTAGGCGTTAATGATGTTTGTGCTTTCTGGTGAGTTTAGACATTGGCATAGCAAATGCTGAGTTTAGACATTGACATAGCAAATACCAACATTTCCACTTCAACAAAGTTGAAGATAGCCTTAATGTGTTTCTCAGTAATATTTATTTTGGGCAGTCTTTTATTGTTTTCATTTCCCTAAAGCAAACATTGGTATTTGAAAGAGTGAATTGTTGTGATAACAAGCGATTGCTTTTCAGCCTTCAATACCGTTTTCACCAGTCAGAACTGATCTTAATCGATAGTCTAAAAACATGGTCGGCTGGCCCCGTAGCTCAGTAGGTAGAGCACCTGCCTGCCGTGCTAGCGGTCCCGGGTTCGATTCCCGGCGGTGGGAGTGGGGATCTTTCTCCGACCAAGATAATTCCCCATCTTTCCCAGAGTCTGGAAGTATGAATGAGAGTATGAATATGTGCGTGATCTAATGATTAAAAACCAAAGATAACGAGTTAACACCTTCGATATGTTCCAAAGGAGAACGGCCGCCGATATGACCATAGTAGTTAAAAGCGGGGTATAAATGGAACAAGGAAAAAAAAAAACATGGTGCACAAAAATTAATAACAGCCTACAATTTAACAAGGGATCTAAGGATCATATTCACAAGCATTTTTCTGCTCAGTATTGCAAATGGCACAAATTGTAAAAGTGATGAGATTCAAAATATAAAAAAGTGGTACAACGAAGAAACAAAAAGGATTTGGGAATTGGATAAGCCACTTCAGTGATGTACTAAAGATACTAAAAGCATCTTTTTCGCATTGTAATCACTTAAGCGATTATATTAAAAGCACACACAATTACAATATTCTTGCATTACAATTATCTCGCTGCTGCTTATAATTTTTGTTAGTTAATTGAGCCGCCAAACTTATGCTGCTTTAAATACACAATGACCTTACATAGTGACCTTTGTCCTCGAAATATTTATCATGACAAGCGTTCGTTAACTCAATTAAATTCCCGAAAAGCTATCAGTGCTTGTCGTTTTACATAAGACTGCCAACCTAAAAATTTAACTTTTTGTATTTCTTCATTTATAGGAAACAATGATGTATGTCGCCAATTGAGCGAGTGTAAAATTGCTTAAGTCACTCATCGTGTCATCATAATAGACTATAGTACAGATGGGAATAAAATAAAGTAGCCGTTTTATTGGAAGGCTAGAACAATCGAACATTTGCTAAGAAAATAAATAAGCAGAAGCGCACATTTATAAGTGCAAAATATAATTTTTTAAACTTTAATTAGTTCTTACTTTCTCTACTACGGTAACTAGAAAATGTAATGCATCCCATTAAAAATTTTGATATCGAGATTTCGTAGGAAGTGCATGTTTTGGGACTCCACTGAAACTTAAAAATAAAAGCATTTTTACCAAATAAATGTGAGTATGTGAACTGCATAACTCAGAAACGGAAAGTGGATTAAATACCAACCAAACTTAGTGTATTAGTTCAGGATTTTCCAAGGAAACAGCACGAAGATTTTAATAAAAATCACTCGCCTCCACCGAGCGGGATGGCTCAGGCGGTTTCGTCTGTGGTTTCGTCTGTCATTTGGGAGGTCCGGGTTTGATTCCCGTGTCTGACCTACCTTACCCATGGGTTTTTATGGGATTTTCCAGGATCACCAGGCAAATGCTAAGTAGGATAATTACGTCTGCCCAGCAGAAGAAGGCAAGTTAGAGGAATTGTAACGTACTGACTTTTGATGACCGCACGGTGTTTATGCTCGCCTTCCGAGCGTGACAAGGATGCCAGGTTCGTTTAAAATACACTGTACTGTTACATAACTTAACCATACATGATACCTATCACTGCAGTTACCGAAACGAGCATGCTTCTAGCAGCATGGATGACTTATATGCACTCTCTTACACTCATTTCGTAGTAAACAGAGCCACTAACGGAGCAGATAAACAGTTCAAAGCCTTCTCCCCGTCATTCCTTTCTTGTCTTCTTGTAGTGGATAGACAGTACATCCCCCGAAATTCTTGTCCTTCCATTTCATCTTTAGCAGGTTGAAATGCTCCTTATAAACTCTTCCTGCATCGATAGGACGTTCTCCGGTCTCCTGGGCCGATTACGGACCATAGTAGGGTGGGATACCGGTTGTACTGGCCTGCCGGGGAGTTACCATCTAGTAAATTGTATGGACCCTGCCCTCTGTACTGTCGTTGCTCCTTGTTACAGTCGCCCGTGTCTCCTCTCGCCTCATCCTTCCTCCCGGAGGTGCTCCAATTGGGGCATACGTACAATAGGTCAAGTTTGGACCTCCATGCCGAATCCCAGGCCAGTTCAAATCACCCACCTCAGACTACCCTTTACATGGAACTGTTTAAAAATATATTCATTTTTTTTTTTTCAGAAATGGCTTTAGTCGTTTTGATTAAAATAAAATATGTTTATGTTATTTTCATGATAAATTAATTGTATATTTTGAATTTTCTGGGAACGTTCTCGGAAGTTCTTTTTATTCTGGACGACTTTTGCAGAGTACATTAAAACACAATTCTCGTTATATATGCATATACTTTTCTCAAATGGGATATGATTTTCCAAAAGGAATGGAATTTCGTAGTTATCACATAGGGAACCAGCTCTTAAATGATTTGATTGTCACTTAAAGCCACAGATTCTTAAAGCTTACTGTATCCCCATTCCTATGCACCTGCAACAAAATGAGGAATAAGATAACGTTCATCCCGATTAACATGAAGTATATAGAGGAATAGCCATCATAGAAAGTCATGCGAGTGCAACGCCAGATTTTTTTTTTTTTTTTAATAGCCTGCGAAATCGTCCTCGTTCATGAACTAAACCTCATTCATTTACTGGGAAGGGAATAGGGAAATGAACATCTGTCACATTGAACAAAATTAATCTCTTTAAAGGACAGTGTACTAAAATTAACTTTTCATGGTATTTGCATCTGAAGAGACATCTTTCATTTTCTGGAATTTTTAACACTTTATACTTATTTTAAAAAACTTTAGTTATTCTGAGCTTCTCGACAAGAGCATGGCATTTCATGTCCAACGTATAGCAACTTGATTTTAAACATTCTGTTGCTTAAGCTTCCTGTAAACCTCTTGTGCTTACAATAAAATATGCAATGAAATGATTGGTGCAAATGTTTATCATAAGTAGACTTAAGAGGATAAAACTGAATTTTGTAAAATAGTTTATGGAAGCCCCATAAAGTGTATAGTGGATGGAGAAAGTAATGATCTTTTTGGTCCATAGTTCATTTGTATATCTTGCAATAATTAAATCTCCATAGACACACATTTGACTAATCTTTATCACAACTGTAATTTGTAAAACTGCTGACATGGGTACAAAACATCTAATGATTTGTTTTTCTTTTCAGGTAAGTGAATTTACGAGTCTGTTACAAGTCATACGTAAGTACATTTTTGCACTTCTTGTTTACACGTTTTTATTATCTCTACCACGTACTTGATAAGTTGCATTACACTCAAAATTTTGATATGGAATGCCCTGAATCCAGAAAAACATTTCAAGAAAAAGGTCCGCGAGTCCGTGACCGTCTGTGAAGAGCTTAAATGAAGAACTAAACGATAGTTAAATATGAATCTTTGTATTGAAGTTCAGTATCTTCCAAGGAAGTGACACGAAGATTTTCAAAAAGCTTCACTCCCCAAACTACTATATGGAAAAGTAAAATTTTCTTAAAGTGCTCTTTATATTACAAACAATTAAAGCGGGAGCAATGCTTCCTTTGTATCCATCACCGATATAATAACGATATTCCAAAGTTTGACCTTGAGGAGATTATAACTAGACGCTGATTTAGGCTGTTAAGGGTACTCCGACATGGCTTGATAACAACGGAGATAATCCTTACAGCAGTTAAAGCTAAGTTCCACATAATCCTTCCAAGCTATTTTGGTATCAAAATTTCAACCCAAATTAATAGTTTTTTTTTTTTAAACAGAACAGCAAGGTGCATAAGATTTTGCATCGTTTCCTTAAACCCCTAGGAACAAGTGTTACCTCACAACAATAGTGTACCTAAAGACCAAGAAAACCATCCGACAATTTCCTGAAAAAAAAAGAAAGGAAAAAACCCTACTTGCTGTAAAACTCTAAAATCTCCAGGCTTTAAAGAGCCTGCCAGGACGACGTAGGACAAATTTGAAGTACCGGGTTGAAATTTATTTAGAGTATTTTATGTAACAATCAGTACTTTATTGTTTTTCGATCGATAGGCAGTTTATGTGGAATCTATCACCAAAGTTTGCTCACGCCTGTTGATTTTTTTTGCCTTCGATGGGTCTTTTTCGCGAAAGATACTTCTAAGCCGATCTTCACTTACTTTCAGGGTTATTGACAATTTAAAATCGTAAAAGATCAGAGTCCGGAAATGTTGTGTAAATCATGTTCATTTTTGGGTGAACACAAAATCCCAAAATGGTGATAACAGCTGTTTGCCCCTCTCTGTAGGTGATAGCATTTCTGACTCAAGTTCAAGAGGTCCCGGGCCGGATTCTCGGTCAGGGTGAGTTATCTGGATAAGTTTTTTTTTTTTTTTTTTTTTTTTTTTTTTTTTTTTTTTTTTTTTTTTTTTTTAACGCGGCTTTGCCCTTATCCTGAAAGGTATCATATAAGTAAGCTGTATGAATCTTGGGCTCATGTATTTTATTCATCGTCCGGTATGAAAAAAAAACGTTGGATGATGTGAATTGTAAATTAGAAGGGAAAAAAATAAAAATAAAAAGATAGCTGTCAAGCACAAAAACGTTTTATTTAATTTTAGAAACTTGGCATTCTAATACCGTGCCCGCTTCGGTGGTAGCGCGTCTGCCTCACGTTCAAGAAGCCACGAATTTGAATCTTTGTGAGTGTTTTCTGGATATATTTTTATTTCTTCGGGGTTTCCCTTATCCTGAAAGATGAATGTCGGGTAATTCCTGGGCCCATTTGAGATCATTTCATCCATTTCATTCATTTACCGATATGAATTAACATTGGAGAACGGCAGCTAAAAAGAGATAGCTGTCAAATACAAACATGTTTTATTAGATTTAAGATTGGCATTCTAAAAATGTGCCCGCCTCTTTGGCGCAGGTGGTAACGTATCAGCCTCTTGTTCAAGAGGTTCCGAGTTCAAATCTTGGGGAGGTTGATTTATCTCGGTAAGGTTTTTCCCCTTATCTTGAAAGATAATATCGGGTAACTCTGAGTTCTACGGACCCTGGGCTTATTTGAGCATTATTTCATCCATGCCATTCGTTGATAACTTGGATGACGTACATTAATAAAAAAAAAATGTCCATTATCTTCCTCTTCCATGTCCATTATGTGCATGATGTATTTCTAGGAAGTATGAATAATTAAAATCACATATTAGTTTCTTTTGACGTTAATGCACTTTTTACAAGCATTCCAGTAGAAAAAATACCTACAGTCCTCAAAAAATGGCTAACCCAGACTACAACGGACCCCAGAGAAATAGATGACATTATCAGTCTTACAGATTTATGCATAAGGAATAATTACTTCATGTTTAACCAAAAATTCTACAGACAATCAAAATGATTAGCTATGGGGAGCCCACTTTCGCCTATTTTAGCAGACCTATACATGAGCTATTTTGAAACACACATAGTAAAGGCCTTCCCACACATTTATAAATTTTGGCGGAGATATGTTGATGTTTTTGCTATCATTCCGGAAAAACTTAGAGAAGATTCTCTAAAATTACTAAACCTGCAAGATAATCACATCCAGTTTACAATGGAAGTAGAAAGAGACAACACCCTACCCTTTTTGGACCTCAAGATAACTAGAAATAGCCATGGTGTAGATTTTGGAATATACAGGAAGCCCACACACATAGATAATTACATAAAGAAAAATGAATACAACCCAGTTTCACATCAACTAGCTGCCTTTAGAAGTCTAATTCACAGGCTATACAACATTCCACTGAGTAAGGAGGAATTTTTGAAAGAACAACACATAAAAGACATAGCGGTATTAAATGGATTCAACCCAGCCATCATAAGAAACATGATGAAGAGAAAAGAAAAATTGAAGATACTATCAAAAAAATACCACTCTCACACCACTTAACACAAATTGGCAATATAGAAAATTCACCTACCATCCATGGGCTTTTAGAAAATTTGAACGAATCTTCAAAAGACTAAACTTAAAACTAGCCCCCCAAAACAAATTCAGTCTGAGGAACCTGCTAAATAAACCACTGAAAAATACAATCCCCAACAATTTGAAATCAGGAATTTATCAGATTAATTGTGAAACCTGTGAAAAAAGCTACATAGGAAAAACTAAGAGAAACTTGTTAAACAGGCAAAAAGAACACCAGAGGAACATTAAGTTGAAACAAACAGAAAAATCTGCAGTGTCATACCATTTTTGGACAGAAAACCACAACATTGGCCACAACATTAAACTGTTAAACTCTTTAAGTACACCCATAGAATTGGATATTTGGGGAAAAAATATTCATAAACAAAAACCGTGATAAAGTTATAAATTTTGAAATCCCGGCATTAAATGAAGTATTAAAACTTAGTGCCCCAAACACCAGATGGCAGAGTGATAGGAGCTCCGTAGTAGTGGAAGAAGAGGAATGTTCATTTAGTCACCAAACAGCTGAGGATGAGATCGAATGATCTTGAAAACGTTTCAATTATACAACAAGTAAGTGAAGTTTGAGTGTAAACATAGTGACTCACAAATCAAACTCAAATATGAATAATTAGCTTGAAAAAAAAGTACTCTTAAATCCTGTATCTTCTCATAGGATTCCAGTGTGCATTTGTTGTTTTCCCACAGCCACGCGGTGACAGGAATGTTGTCGAGGAAAGGGTAAGTTACGTCACTGTAATGTGATATGAATGAAATGTGGTATACTTGCTTCAACCACAGGCCTACCTCTAGTGAGGATTTGAGAATGGATGCAACAGGTTTACAGTGGCGTGCCGTCTACCGGAATTATTGATCCGTCGGCAGACCGATCATGCAATGGACGATGCTCTAGATGTGTATGGCTAAACAAGGGCCTATAGTGGTTTAATGGAAGGTGTGGTAACCTGCAACTACAGCAATCACATTCACAACTTCTTGGGGAAATTCGTGTAATAGCATCACTCCCTAAGTTGTGAACGCATGTAATGAGACGTTTATAAAGAAAGGTTCTAAACGTCATGAGAACGTCTTAAGAAAATAACTATAAAGTAAATTTTCCACATTGGTGATAGTTTGGAGTGCGGGAATTTCGTGAAAATCTTCTGGTTTCATCCTTGAAAAATACTGGACGTAATATGAATTCATCCGAATTTTCATTTACCGCTTGTTTTCTAAGGTATAATTGTACGAATTCGAAGTAAATATTGAGTTCTTGGACAATCCTATCTAGGGTATAAATGTGGCGACGAAATTTTATTCTCTATTGGACAGTTTGCAAATTTAAAACCACAGTGACTGTATTGCAACTCATTCGTGGCCATAGCAATTATTATTATTATTATTATTATTATTATTATTATTATTATTATTATTATTATTATTATTATTATTATTATTATTATTATTATTATTATTATTATTATTATTATTATTATTATTATTATTATTATTATTATTATTATTATTATTATTATTATTATTATTATTATTATTATTATTATTATTATTATTATTATTATTATTATTATTATTATTATTATTATTATTATTATTATTATTATTATTATTATTGTGACTTTGTGGGTTCGTGAAATGAAAAGTCCAATTTCACCATTCGAAAATGTCCTTTATTTCCACCGACTTACAGTTAAACACTTGCCAATTACATAAAATTACGTAATGCACACAATTACGATTCACCAGTTCGTCCGTTACAATTGCACTCGTAATTACGTACGGTCTTCTCACTAGCACTGCGTCCTTACACCAAGAACTGACTGACTGACTAACTGACTTCACTTCGCTCCGGCAGCCCCTTTTTATAGGAATATCGGCCGCCTTCTGGCTTCCACAGGAAGGTTCCAGTAGATGAAAGATCCCGTAATTTCCAGAACACAGGTAGAAGAGAAACAGACCGCACAATCATGTTTTTCCCCAGCCATCCCTGTCACCACTATAAGACGGACGAGGGGGAGGCGTGGCTAACACGGACCTCCCCTGTCTTCCGCTCTCAGCTGCTTCCATAGGGTGTTCCAACGCCCGGGTGACACTGCTCCCTCCTCAAAGCTGTTCGCCCCGAACAGCACCATCGTAGCGTGCCAGGCGGTCCAGGTGTACCACCAGCATCTGCCCGGAGTCTGAGCCAGAAGTAGCGCTGCCGTAGTTTGTGAATCATACGGTTCGCTCCCAGGTGTCCTCCTGAAGTACCGGCGTGCACTTCCTCCAAGACTTCCGGGACCTTACTCCGGGGGAGTACCAACTGTTCTCTCTGCGCCTTCCCATCGGGTGACTCCCATACCCGGAACAGCACGCCCTCTCTGGTCTTCAACGAGTCCCATTGGGCCCAGTACGAGTTGTAGGTGGTGCTCCTCGGTGCGATGTCCTCCCAGGTTGGTCTTGTCCCTGCCTCCACTTCCCTCAAGAGTGGCCCCAAGTCTGCGTCCGCCAGCTGCTCCCTCCTCAGGCCTGCGCTATCCCAGCCTTCAGCAGGCACTGCCACAACTACTCGGACTGCTGCGGCACGCTCCTTCTCTTCCACTCTTGTGCACTGGCCGCACTCTACTGGACAGGGTCTTCGGGACATGGCGTCTGCGTTACCGTGGCTCTTCCCTCTACGATGTTCCGAGGTGAAGTCGTACTCCTGCAGCCTCTGGACCCAACGTGCCGTCTGGCCTTCCAGGTTCTTAAAGCTCAATAGCCAGGTTAGGGCGGAATGGTCAGTCCTCAGGTGGAATGGCTGACCGTACAGGTGCTTATGGAAGTGCTCCACGGACTTTACTACCGCCAATAATTCTCGTCGGGTGACGCAGTAGTTCTTCTCTGCCTTGGATAGCGTCTTGCTGTAGTAGGCTATCACCCGCTCATGGCCGTCCTGGATCTGCGATAGGACACCTCCAATGCAATGGTCGCTAGCGTCGGTGTCCACAATGAAGGCGTCACCCGGTTGTGGGAAACCCAAATTTGGAGCACTGCACAGGGTCTCCTTTAGGTGCTGGAAAGCGTTTTCGGCGTCCTCTGTCCACACATAAGGCCGGTGTTCCTCCGTCAGGCGGGTGAGGGGTTTTGCGATGTTGTCGGCCTTTTCCTCTAAATCATTAAGGCTGTCGTCTACCTGACCCATCCGCTTGCCCAGATTCGTGACGTCATCCCTCACGCCGGCCAACCGTTCCTCAAACTTGGCGGCGAGGACCTCGTTCGCCTCCCTCATCTCCGTTGTCAGTTCGGCCATCTTTGCGGTCATTGTCGTGGCCAAGTTGTTGCTTGCCGTTTCCATCTTCGCTGTTAATTCGGCCTTCATTTCTTCCATCTTCCCGGTGATGTTGTCGTTGGCCGTCTTCATTTGTTTCAACTCGGCGGTGAGGTTGTTGTTTGCCGCTTCTGTTTTTGCAGCGAGGTTTTCATTTGCCGTCTTCATTTCTGTCAGTTCCGCCTTCATTTCCATCATCTTCTCCAAAATTTTCTCCAATGCCGCGTCCATGGTTGTAATGTTCGGTGATGTTATCTTCCCGCTTCCTGACACCAGTGTGACTTTGTGGGTTCGTGAAATGAAAAGTCAAATTTCACCACTCGAAAATGTCCTTTATTTCCACCGACTTACAGTTAAACACTTGCCAATTACATAAAATTACGTAATGCACACAATTACAATTCACCAGTTCGTCCGTTACAATTGCACTCGTAATTACGTACGGTCTTCTCACTAGCACTGCGTCCTTACACCAAGAACTGACTGACTGACTAACTGACTTCACTTCGCTCCGGCAGCCCCTTTTTATAGGAATATCGCCGCCTTCTGGCTTCCACAGGAAGGTTCCAGTAGATGAAAGATCCCGTAATTTCCAGAACACAGGTAGAAGAGAAACAGACCGCACAATCATGTTTTTCCCCAGCCATCCCTGTCACCACTATAAGACGGACGAGGGGGAGGCGTGGCTAACACGGACCTCCCCTGTCTTCCGCTCTCAGCTGCTTCCATAGGGTGTTCCAACGCCCGGGTGACATTATTATTATTATTATTATTATTATTATTATTATTATTATTATTATTATTATTATTATTATTATTATTATTATTATTATTATTATTATTATTATTATTATTATTATTATTATTATTATTATTATTATTATTATTATTATTATTATTATTATTATTATTATTATTATTATTATTATTATTAATTTCTGTTTTAAACAATTTGTCCTACCGTGACATGATTATGAATGCTTTCAAGCATATTTGGATGTTACGTTATACAAAATACAGACAGACGTTCTGTATTCTTGCATAGGGTAAGAGTATAACCTCATGTTTTGTGCGAAGTTTTATTTTGTGCTGATATTGTATGAGTTTCAGTATTCGCCCTCTATGATTAAAACACCTGACGCACTTAACCTGGACTCTTGCCACTGTATTCCTTAAAATTTCTGGTTAATTCGAGTTTTGAAAATTACATTTTAAGTGTTGCCGATGTTGTGTCTTCTTGTTTTGGTTTGTCTATTGCGGCGAAGATTCTGCACTGCAGCCTGCGGCTCATTGTGCGTCAAACTCCGGGAGGAAGAGTGAGATGAAAGTACCCTCCGGGCGGTTAAACTCACAGCGGTGGATTCCTAACGTGTGTAGGCAGTTGTTGAGTCCAGAGGTTCTACTCCCATTAGTCCTGAACCCGTAGGAACAAGACCCGGGCCTCTTTCAACCAGGGAGTATCCGAGCTGTCCCAAAGGGCGCCCGGCATCCTCCGTGGGGCTTTCCATTGGGCAAGACCTGGTTTTCTAACAAGCCCCCTCATCTGGTCCAAGGACACAAGACGGGATGGAAGTGGATACGCCACTTACGCACGCCAACACCAAAAGGCGAAGGCTACCGATATGACCTCGGTGGGGCCGCCTGACGGTCTAACACGCCTTCTACTAGCTCTGCAGGCTAGTACCCGGGAATATTAATGGCTTCCTTCAACCCCGCCCGGAGACGTACCCGATCACCCACGGGTATTGGGAACCACTGTCCCCTCGATACCAACCCAATCCGGACAACTCCCTATCAGGGAGAGACTCGAATGTTCGGCCCGAGGTTTCTCTAGTAACGTCAGAGGTACCACGAGTGCTAAGGGTCCGCAGCGCCCGCACCACGGCAGCTGAAGGGGACGGATCCCCTCCCCTACGTGTGTAGGCAGTCTTTTTCAGCCCGACGAAGTTTTGGGTCATCAGAGGTATTACCCATCCAGGTCCAACAGGAGTAGCCCCATCTGGCCGACCAGAGCGACTATCCTCCATCGAAAAGCACAAACACTACCGGATCGGATGGAAATAATAAAATGAATGAAATGAAACGGGGGATGTTAGGTAAACATGCGTGTGTGTGTGTGTGTGTTTTCCAACACTGCCCACATAGCAAAATTGGCCTTCGGGGTAACCTCGCCCCACCACTGATGTCTGGACACCATTTCACAGGTGGAGGCACCCAGAGGGCGGTGTCTATTACCTCCATAGATGGGTGATAGTGAAGATGACGGTGAGGTGAGAGGACCTACAGCATATACCACGGACTCCCAACCACGTTGGGCATAGGGGACACTTCACATGTGCTAGACAGAGGTGAAGGCGTGGACAGGGCCGAATTAAAATCGCCAACCCGAGAGCCGGGATTCGAACTCGGACCCTTAGCCCCTTAGCACGGGAGCCGCGAACCAAACCACTGCGCTACTCCGGCGGCCTGTTAGGTAAACACTATTCTCAGCATTCGCGTAGTGACCCATGGCCAGGAAGATCAGACAACGGCAATCGAATCTATGACCTCCGGAATGCGGGGCCCATACGGTTTACCGCCTTGGTTTCAATCTGCTGTCAACTTAAGATATAACTGAGTTGTTGCACTTAGCTCAAGTACTTAACATTTTGTTAAGCAGGTATTATTAACAACACAGATTTAAAATGTACGAATATGACATACGAAACCATTCCCATTATAGCTTGTACTTTGGTATAGCATACTTAATGCAGCAGAAAGAAGTGCTCAATAAAAGCAATGCCACTTTACCGCTGTTACACATTACCTCGAAATCATTGGTGAAGCGTGCAATGAAGGGGCTGGAAACGCCGCTTCCACAAGAATTTCAGGAGAAAAAGAAGAAAAACAAAAAATTCATGCCAAACAATATTTTATTTGCTCTAGATACATTTTCAAAATTTATTCGCGAACATCCGCGGTGCTGCACACAATTTGACAGTTGCATAAGTTGGAATGACTGGTTCCGCGAGCTCATTCAATACTGAATATTTATGTATTCACAGATCCGTAATCTTGAATACAATTCTTCTTAGCTTTCCGGAAGCAATCCTACTCTTGGATAGTTAGGAAGCGCTTGACAGATTTTGTAAAGTGAGACACTATAATGTGTGAAGAAAAGTTTACTTTTTGTTTTGTTTTATGTGGCACGTTTAAATACAACTCTTAAGTATATTTGAATAGATTTAGGAATAATAATTTACGCAAATGGGTACAGAATGGTGTCAAACAGGAAATTCTTGTGAAGTTTTAAGTTATTAGCAGAAATATGTGACTTTCTCCACGTTAGATTAACAATTCACGCGGTGTGAGCCAGCGCTAGGAAAAATTGGAACGTCTGTTTGGAGAGGGGAAGCAGTAATGTGACCAGTTTTATAACGGAAGAAGGGCCTGCATGTGACTGTACAGTAGTGAGAGTACTAAAGAGCAGCCTTAATCGAGTCATTATTCTCTCTTATTTTAATAAAAATTATTACTTGGTGCTTCCCTCGCTTTGAAAGTGACGCCTCGCCGGTGCTCGTAATACTGAACATCCCACAGAATGTTTCTAACATTTAGACGTGTAGTTACGTTATATCTTGAATGATGTCCATACCTTGCGAAGCGACCAGCTTTGTTTTCGTGGATAACAATCTATTTTTACATCGCTACACGTCGTAGCAGGAAGAACTACACTCTCCATGTTTATCTTGGGTAGTATTTAACTTCACTATTTCTTTAAACCTATGTATTTTTCTGACAATATTCTAGGTACGTTAATACATTTTTAAATTTAAATTTTATTTAAACAATGTTTGTCATATGTTCTAAATAGCATTCAGATATTCTCAGATGTCCTTTTTCAACTTCTCATTACCTACCTGCGTTCATTTACGGACTACCTATTAAGCTTTATGGATTTCAAAAGCATATTATAAATTGTGTCCAATCCAAAGCAACCAATTTTTTTATATTCTATTTAACGTTTAACCGTGGAAAAAGTTTAATATAGATTTACTCCTGTTTCTACCGAGTTTGTCTGGTCCTTAGTTGATTTAAGTTTCCCTTCCTCACCAATCAGAAGTTCGCATGGGTTCCCTCAGAGCGAGGGAGCCGAAGCATTTGACCTCAGATACTAGGGTTGAGGGGTCAGCCCAGCATCTGGGATGATGAGATGAATCATGGACCAATTGGGGGAATGATGGTGGGGGAAACTGGAGGACCCGGAGGAAACCCACTCCAGCGCCATGTTATTCACCACAAATCCCCCTTTGCGGTCGCCTGGGCTCGAACCCGGACCATCTAGGTGAGAGCCAAGCGGTCTAACCACTCAGCCATGGTGTGGCCATTGAAATTTAATTTAAAGTTTAAATAAAAAGATTTGAATATTGTTAAGGGACGAGGATATTCCATAAAAATTAATATTTTCAGTTTTAAAAGAGTTCACATTTACTTTTTTTGTGCAATTTACCTATAATAGTGAGTAAAGGGGTATCTATTATATTCCACTAACAAATTAGACACTGAGATTTTACAAGAAATAAAATATTAAGAGCAAATGTGTGTGTTTACAGCTTACGTGATCAATTTTTCGCTATTTCTTAATTCCTCAGACTGCCTAACACGTATAATTAAAATACCATTATATTTAAAATATTTGCATCACCATATGTATATGTCGACGGGCCCTAAAACACTACACACTCACTCACCATATGTATATCTTCAATTATCTGGGAATTAATTGCGAAGCAAAGTTGGTAAACCGTAAGAGATTAACGAAGTTTTACTTACTATACAAATGTAGATCTTATTAAAAACACAATTTGTTCCAAATAAATTTCTTGGCATTAACCATCCCCACGATATTCTTTGTTGTTCATTTGAATGTTCAAATACTTGTAGTTTTCGTAAGTGGTAACTCGCTACTTGTTTTTTCTTGGGTACAAGAACAAGGAATTTCAAAGCCATCTCATACGGTTAAGCTGTTTAAAAATATTTCATGCTCCGTGATAATATGCCAGTCTCTGCTTCCCACGGTCACGGGTTCAGACTCAGCGGAGACCCATGACTTTTTTTCGAGCGTAAAAATCCTTGGTATGGCTTCTTTCGGAACGGAAGTATAGCCGGGATCCCACGTCGCAAAAGAATTCGAGTTTAATAAAGAGACCTCTGAGCAAAATTAACAGGTCTCATGCTCAGTATAGAATGGGACACTAAGAACTGCAATAAAATAAAACTCCATAAATAAAAGTTTAATGTTCGGTCGGTCGGTTTGTAAAAGTATTTTATAATTTTTAGTAATAAAACATTCCGGGCTAGAAGGCCGTGGTCCACATGGATCTTTTGTTGAACAAGACGCCGGCCGTGATAGCCTTCATTTATTAATTACTTTATAATTCGCTAATTATAGTTTGCTGCGTTTTGTCTTGTTTGTTTGTAATTTACGTCCTCCAACGATGTCATATCGGACGATGACTGGAATGGGGGAAATGAAGCTCAAATGAGCCCAGGGTCCGTAGAGCTTAGAGCTACCCGACATTCGGCTTTCAGGACAAGGGAAAACCCCGGGTAAACCTTATCCAAGTAACTCACCCTGACCGAGATTCGAACTCGGAACCTCTTGAACGTGACGCACACACGCTACCACCACGCTACTGTGTGACGCCAATTTATAATGGGTAACTTTATATTTTAATTTTATTTGGTAATTTTGCTTTTTAATGTGTTGTGTGATGATTATTTTTTGAAAATACAACGGATTAATAAAGAATTTGACTTCCCCCCCCCCCCCCAGCTTCTCTCTAGTCGGTGAACAAGTGATCTTATCTCCAGGTCGCGGTCTCGGATCGATGCATTATCTTATTTCCAAATTACTTAAATAACAATACTGGTACTTCTTTGCAGATGACTATTTAATTTAACAGCATAAATTATAAATCGAAAGAACACAATCAGTCACAATAACTTCTTAATACGTTGTCTTTTCGCAGATATTAATTTTTGTTCTCCGAAGCGTCTAACGGAAGTTGATTTAGTCTCCTTAGCAACCATTCTGTTCTATGCACTGATCAGTCATGGCCAATTGTGTATGTGCGCGTGCGCGCGTGTGTGTATTATTTTTCTTTTACTCACATTTTCACTTTCACACACAGTATAAACATTTTAACATTTTTAACATGTTTCCTTTTTTTTTTTTTTAATCGTCAACGACACTACAAAATCTATAAAAATATTCGTTTGGAGGCCAAACAACGGCTTCATTGTTCAAAAATCTGATTTTGCTTTTGTCTACTGTATCCTTAAAGATACAACGAAATCCATAAGTGTGCACTGTAATTTAACTTGATTAATAAGAAGTAGGCGAGAATAAGCTTTTGTAAGGGTATTTTGTAGAGGAATGAATAGAGAAAGTAATGTGAATGATACATTAGGGCTTTTCAGGTTGTGTGTATTCGTAAAGATTTGGAAATATATTCTGATTGTACTCATTTGAGTTCAGGAGTTAACATTTTTATTGTCCAGCCACAGATGGCAGGTATCCAGGTCATCCACAGCTCTTAGTTTATCTTACGCAGAAGTGCAAGCGTCGAAATTAGAAGCAAGAAAAACAAGTCTTGGGATGTTCCAGCGAGGCGGTTCCGATGATGTTTCTTGGCATGATTACGAACTGAATCACATGTTTTCTCTATCACTCCACTTTGTTGTTTTTTCCATATGGTCGCCAACATCTCTGAGACTTGGCTACATCTGGATCCTGCGGTTTGCTATAATCTTTCACGCATTGATGTGTAGTCCATTTTATAATTAGACTTGACATCGCAACTAAAGAGTTCACAGCAGTAAAACGAAACCAGCTCCTAACACGTGACTTGCCCCACGTGGGTGAGATATTCTCATGTCTCTTATTGGTTAAATATAGTAATGAATCGATTCTTAGGCGATGCATATGGTCGCATATGGCCGTATTGACTGGAATAGAGTTCGTTGCTGCCACTCTTCCATGTGTAAGTTGATGACAAATGAGCTCAGAATAATCAGTGGTCCACAGAAACAGAGGTTAAGTTGATATTTGTCTTCTCAATATAAGGAAAACCTCATGAAATCTTGTTGAAGTAACTCGACCCACCAAAATTCGAACTCAGGATCTCCAAAATATGAGGTAAATATGCTAATTGTACATCAAAGAATCTGTAAGGGCATTCTCAACATCTCAAAAATAAAGCACTTGAAGTTTAAAGACATTAAGGTGTTTAATATGAGAGCGAGGAGAGGGGGAGGAAAAGAGAGGGAAAGAAATTTGAAGATTTTTATTTTTACTTTCTGTGCCGTGTACGTAGTAGATAGGGAAGTATTGCATTCCATCCAAAATTTTGGACGGGATTTCATAGAAATACACGTTTTAAGGCCAGATGAATACAAAATAAACATTTTTAGAAAAAGTTGTGTGTGTGTGAGAGAGAGAGAGAGAGAGAGAGAGAGAGAGAGAGAGAGAGAGAGAGAGAGAGAGAGAGAGAGAGAGAGAGAGAGAGAGAGAGAGTCTACGTGTCTGTAAACATAGGTTAAATACCAAACTTGGTGATTAGATTCAGCATATTTCATGAATGCTACACGAAGATTTTCAAGAGCTTCCTCTACCTCACCTTCCCTTTACTAACACTTGAAAATTCAATATCCAGATTTCCTGAAATTATGTTTTGAGATACCCAGAACCCATAAAAAAAATGTGTAAGCAAATGAGTGAATGTGCGTGTGCGTGCGTGTAACATTGTAACTAAAAACGAAATGTTAGAGAAATATGGAATTTAATAATTTAAGCTAAACGCAGCATTTACCATGTAAGGGGTAGTTTGAGGAGGGGATTTATTCCTGGATGACACTGAACTTAATTCTAAGTTTGGTAGTTGACTGACCTTTTGTTTTTGAGCTAACTAGTTCAGCAACGCCGTGCAGAGCATTTAGACCTCTCGTCTCTCACCAAAGCGGCTCGGTTTCTATCTCAAGGACCGTTAGTGGAATCTAAGGTAGACAAAGTGGCGTCTGCGCGGGTTCTCTCCGTATTCTCCTATTTCCTCCGTCATTCATTCCATCAATTGCTCCATCATCACCTTATTTTGATCACCATCATGTCATAACAGCTCGTTCCTCGCCCTCACGCTAGACTCCGCGCCGATCACTCATCCTGGCGACGCTCTCTAATCCAGAATTTGTCTGCTTCTCGACTGACATCTGATCCCAGGCGCCCACTTGTAAGTTCTCCGTACACGGAAGGTAAATTGAGCAAGGAGAAGAGTCAAGCAGTTCCCACGCACTTGCACGCCTGCATCATTCTGTAAAAGTGCTTCTTTTGTATTCAAAGAGCTTTAAAACCTGTTTCCAATTAAATTCCAGTATGCATTACGTTGCTTATTAGAAATAAATAATAAAGAAACTAAAAATGTATTGTGTTTGTAGAGTGAAATATGAGTTATAATAAATTTGAGCATATTTGATTGAAAAATGATTTTTTTTTTTTTTTCCTTTTTTCCCCTTTTAACATTGTGTATTTACTAAGAAAATGTGCGGTTTATTGTTTTAACGCTTTATCTTTGAATATTGCCGTTATATGATATTAGAAACACATTTACAGCGGTAGTTCTAAGAACACTATGACAGAGTTTCACCTTTTAGATTCATTCACAGAGGAAATGGCTTTTGTAAAAGCACGCTTCGTTGTATCTAAGAATGGCGCTGATGCAAATAGCACGTAGGCGCACGCTTGTGTCCTTGCACAGGCTATGTAGTAACTGTTTTGTGCGGTAATGGCTTCTAGTGTATAATTAACATACTCCACTGACACTCTTTATAATGTAGGGGACTTCTCTCCCATTTTATTTGTCGCTTGGACTTTACCCTACTACAAAGTGTTACTGTAACGGGTGAATTGATAATACTATAATGAAGATAATACTATATGGAGATAAATGCTAAAATAAGACACAGCACCTGCTTAGATTTTCAGTACAGCCCTTAAACAATAATGCATCTGCAATGTTTACAGTGATATTTGCATCACTTCACAGAAAATGTTTTAATTTCCTACATACCTGAACGTAAACTTTACCACATTTTTACCAAGCGAGGTGGGGTAGCAATAACGAGCGCATCTCGGATTCGCGAGGTCCGGATTTCGTCCTTGGCGATCGTGCACTCTGACCGAAGGAGTGTTCGTTTCTTCGGCGAATGCAAGGGTGGTTCTTTTGTCTCGACTGTTTGTCTCCGTCATTTCTTTCATCGTCATTTGTTTCAAAAACTAGGCGTGTGCTCGGTTGGTTTGGGCTGGGGATGAATGTACACTCCTGTCATCGGTTGGGAACCCCAGTCAGAATCTTCTTGGAAAGACTGCTGAAGTTTAGGGGTCGAGCGGCAGTTAAAAATGGTCTAGAGAGGAACATCGGAAAAGATGGAATAGAATCTCTGGCCAAACAATATGTAATCGACTTCGATATGGAAATACATACCTAATCAAGTCTTCACTAAAACACTTCTACAAGTAGAGGAGGAATAAGGAAGGCAATAGAAATATTAACTGGACATTTTTTTTATTCTGCATTTCTTATGTCTTGGCCTCTAGATGCTATACCAAGACACAGTATTACAATTTTATATTTACTCAAACATAATAATTATATTGATATTTACAAACTTTTGCAGAAAAACTAACCTACACTAACCTATCTAATCTAACCTAAGTAATCTAATTGCTATAATTGTAGCTTACAATTTTCACAATCTAAACTACTTCACCTTCCTATCCCTAACAAATCATCTATCCTTTTGTTCTTGTGTTGATGTCTTCTTCTGTCGCTTCAAATCGTTCTGTTGAATCCAAGATTGTCCTCTTCTGTTAGTCCTTCGACTAGGTGAAGTTCCTCTCCTTCCTTTGGTTGTTGAAGCTAGGTATCCATATTCTGTCCTCGAAGTCGTTCAGATCTTCTTGGTGTGGAAGGTGGTTCACGATGTCTATGTTGAATATTATCTCTTATTCGTCGTTGCTGCCGTCTTTGTTGATTATATTCATCCATTACTGTTGTTGAGACCTTCTCCGCTGCCAATTCTAGTATTTTAAAATCTTCCCTCTTCCTAATGATGTTCCATATACAATTTCCTGCTAATTCTTTCCTCTCTTCTTCTAGCCGTTGTGTATACTTTATACATTCAAATAAAGCATGTTGCGGAGTATCTTCTTCCATGCAGGTTGTGGACATGGACACTTCTTGAAACACTTGCAAATTATAGGTGCCATACTTGGAGACATCATCTGCAGTCTTTGCAAACAAGAGGAAACCGCCTGTGATTTGCTATTGAACTGCGAGGCCCTTGGGAGGAAAGGATATCAGCTCTTTGGGACCTCGACATTGGATAGGTCTAAAGATCCCATTTCAGGAAAGAGAGTTCTGAAATTTATTAACTCCAAAGAACTCGATTTTCTATGATGAGAAATAGGGATTGTTAATACCAGAGGTTCTACTCCCATTAGTCCTGGACCCGGCACCTCCGTGGGGCTTTCCATAGGCCAAGACCTAGAGACTAACAAGCTCCCCCATCTGTTCCTGTGGACTCAAGACGGGATGGAAGTGGATACGCCACTTACGCGCGCCAACACCAAAATGGGAAGGCTACCGATATGACCTCGGTGGGGCCTCGGTGTGATCTAGCACATCTTCTACTAGCTATGCTGGCTAGTACGCGGGAATATTAATGGCTTCCCTCAACCCCGTCCAGAGATGTAACCGATCTCCCACGGGTATCGGGAACCACTGCCCCCTCGAGTCCAACCCAATCTGAAAAACTCCCAATCAGGGGAGAAATAGGGATTGCACAGAAGACCTACGGGTCGAGGTGCGAGGGCGTTTTCGAGCACTCAAATAAAATCCCCAGTACTACTATTACCACCACCATCGCCACTACCATGTGTCAAACTGGAAATACTGAGCCCGTCGTCATCCGGATCTGGCCACCTTCACGTCCCTTTCCTCATCTTTCCTTCCCAGTAAAACCACAAAGGCCGACCACGACCACCACTACTAGGGGTCGAACTGGAAACATTAGGGACTCCATACGTTAGTCCGTCATCATCTGGACCTGGCCACCTCCACATCCTTTTCCTCATCTTTTCCTCCCAGTAAAACCACAAAGGCCCGGGATGCCTACATGCTTTACTTTGGCGTCGGTTGCGGGACATCTCCGGGATATGTGCCTTTTGCCCCATCTTTTAAGAAGTGGCGTGCTTTAACATTGCTACTACTGTTGCTAGTAAATATGGAAGCTTCTGTGCACCCAAGTCATGCATATGGATCATAATTTAGCCTCGGAAACATTGGTGGGATAGACCTAATCTCGCTTTTGCACTGCACACTACTAAGGTCAGAAGGTTGACGTAAGCAATATGCATTACTTGCAAAGGAAAGAAGTCACCATTGCTCCAAATTTGCTATTTATTTAAAACAAGAAAACAACTAAAACGATTGAGTTAGATATTACAATTCGTTTGAATTATATACAGAGGCTTGTCGCGTCCACAGTCAGGTTATCTACATAAAGACATGAACCCTTACATGGATTTTAAAATATCCTGAAATTGGAATTTCGGGGGTTTGAACGTGTTTTAAAGCAGAAGTGCTATGTTTTTGATGATTTATAGGATTTTATTATTTGCGTTTTCTAAATTTGTTTGTTTAGCTTTGTCCATGTCTACTAAGGATGGGGAGAAGATAACGTAACGGTTACATTGTAGCGGCCCCTAAAATAGCTTAGTTCTACTTTCCATATTAAATGTTATACTAAAATAATAATAACTAACACATAACCCCAAATCGCAGCATCGTGGTTGGACTTCGAAGATCATAATAGCTACACAGTTTCTGGCAGTGTTTGCGCTTAGCTATCCATAAATTTGGGACTTCTGGCCATTATTTATCATGCTGTCATAATTATTGCTATCAAAGCCACTACGTTATTCTCTGTATAATTATTTTGTCTCCGGCACATAGTTTGCCGGACGGTACGCGTTTTAATATTTTTGTAAAATATATCTAGTTCGACCTGCCTGAATTCTCAACTAGAATTTTGCTTTCTAAAGCGTTCTTTACACACACACACACACACACACACACACACACACACACACACACACACACACACACACACACACACACACACACACACACACACGTATTTTTTAGACGTGGCGCTTGACCTTGCTCGGATGTGCGTGAGTGACGTCATGCAAATCAATGGTAAGGGTAAGATTTCTGCTTTCACCAGCGGATTGCTGATAAAGCTAGTGGGTTAGATGGCAGATGACTAACCTGACACCCCTTTTTGTTACAAATAAACAAGTGAACTCGACCATAAACTACTGCGCAACGTTACGTCATACGCCACGTCTAAAAAATACATCTGTACATAGCGTGCTTAACTGACTTGACTTTGTAAGCTATGCTTGTGAACAAAGGAATATCGACCAACTCGTTAATGGCATAAGCGTTTGTGCGAATAGGTTGTCTCCTAGTGATAGAAGGTCATTGATTCATCTGTAATAGTACAAAAGTATGTCCTTTATTTTCACAATCTTGTAGGGATGAGAAGATGTCTATAGGATATGCTGTTAGGTTCGGAATACTGGCTCAAAGCCTGAATTATCTATTTATACCTAGTTACTCCTATTAAGAGTTGAATAAAGCCTACGTGTTAGGCACTCCTTGTCTGGATTTATTCCGTTTAAATAAAAACAATAATGAAGCTGGCTAGCCTCGTAGCTCAGTCGGTAGAGCACCTGCCTGCCATGCTTGGGGTTCCGGGTTCGATTCCCGCGGTGTGGGTGAGGAGTTTTCTCCAACCAAGATAATTCCTCATCTTCTCTAGAGTCTGGAAGTATCATTGAGAGTGTGAATGTGTGCGTGATCTAACGATTAAAACTAAACGAATACGAGTTAACTTCTTCGATATGTTCCAAAAGAGAACGGCCGCCGATATGGTCATTGTAGTTAAAGGCGGGATATAAATGGAACAAATAAAAACAAATAATGAAGCTGCTAGCCAGATTATCTGAATTACATATTGTTTCCTATTATCTGGCGTTACTTTGTCACGATGTGAACTGAAACTACGTCCTCTCCCAACCGACATGAAGTGGACCTCTTGATCGGAACTGGAAGAATGTTTCTTGGAATCGCCTACATTTTTTACTCTGCTTAGACATATATGCTCATTTTCCCACTGTAATGCATAACGCGTTTTCCCTTTGGCCATTGTATTTGGGTCTTCCGAAAATAAAATAATTCAAGTATTTTTCTCTAACAAAACTTGACTGTTTTGGGAACTTCTAATGGTCTGTATCTTTCTAATATTATCTATCTCACTCGCTCCAACCACTATTTTTCCTTATCCTGTGCCTTTGGTCACTTATTTAGCCTACTCCTTATGATGCCTCTCTCCAACTACCTATTGTGTTCGGGTACTTTCTTGCCTTACGTGTTAGCTTCCTGTGCAAATTTTACCTTTTACAATACAATGCTAATACTCTTATACCATAATAATTATTTACCATCTTATTTACTACTGATATCTTTTTCCCCCTTATTTATTCGTTCTTAATTAGTCCCCAATTTATTATCTCGTACTATTTTCTACTCTGGCATATTTCTTCCTACGGTGATTCTCATTTCATCGTATACTTTTTATATAGAATTTATATTTTAACTTGAGGAAAGGTTTCCAATACAAACTCACGAGTAGATTTGCCATTTTTAAAACTAAGATCGTTCCTAAGAAAACGGTTGACGCGTTCACCTTTAAGGAATACACGCGTGGGATAACTCGTTCATTAGGAGCGGGGCTGTCTAGATGTTACAAGGTAAGACACACCTGCCGATTTCTGTGACGGACAGGTTTTTGTAACTGGTAAACCTTATCATCGAAAGAGACGAGTTCAGAATGAGTACATGCCATCCTTCCCAACGTTTATGGCTATATTTGCTACCTTCGCTTTCAGCAAATAAAAGATCAAAAGCAGCAGTTTCTTTATGCTGGTGCATAAAGTAGGATTATTTCGTATATCTTGTGAATCAATACTATTGCATTACGCTGGTTTCACTTAAATGAAACATAGATATTAATTTGGCTATAAATAAGCTGGCTATTAAAAGGCGAATATCTCAAACAGTTTTAACAACAACCATCATTCCCTTTCCTCCTCATCTTTCCAATGTGCGAGTACTTCTAGGTTTCTTTGAGTATGGCGGGCTGGTCAGTGGCTTGGAGGCTTTCTCAAAGAAAGAGTACTGTCTGTGGCCTGAAGCCTCCTGAGGTTCCGTTACTTCACACCTTCCTCCTTGGTTGGGGGGGGGGGGAGTTACCACAATTGATCTATCAGATTTCCCTTGTATAATCTTTACTTGTATACCTATATCTTATCCAACGCCTGTATCTATATTAAAGCGTATAATAGTGAAGTGTAATAATAGTGAATTTTAGGTTTTATTTATCAAATATGAAAATTATAGTGAAGAAGTTAAAAAAATAATTAAAAATGTTTCTTTCTATTTCTCTCTTTTTTCTTTAATAGTGAAAAAGTGGTTTTTATATTGCAAGTGTAATGGTGTTTTTAGTAAATCTTTATAGAGAAGATTTAAGAAGAATTTGTATTATAGTGTGGGTGTTGATGGGTTGTGAAATATTTTAATAAGTAGAGTGTAATTAAGAATTGAAAAGATTTTAGTGTTCGCTGTAAAAAGTAATGATGGCAGTGTAATTTTGAAGGTCATGTATTATAAGTTAATTATAATTGATGTAGTTAAAAGTTAATAGTTAAATTAATTTATTAGCAATTTATGAAGTTTTATACTTTATTTCTTTTAAGGAATTGAGGAATGGTAGTAAGATATAAAATTAAAATGATAAAAATGTTAATTATATTATGTTTAAATTATTATAATTTAGGTATTTGTTATGGTAGTTGAGTAGGAAGTTTGTTTTGGTTTTGTTTCAGTTTTAAGTTTTCTTTCCTTTCTTTTTACTCTAGTTGTAGGTTAATCTGGGGAATTTTTATGTAATTAATTGTGTTGTTTTGATTTCAATAAATTAAAAGTTTGAAATATGCGTCCTGGTTTAAGTAATTAGGTACCAGGACGGAGTATTTCAGATTTTTATTTATTTATTTGTATCTTTATTAAGCATACCGAAAATATCTGGCAAAAAAGCCTCGAACACTCTAAAACAAATATCAAAAGCAACTAAACGACAAGTAAATGACTTTCTCAATAATAAATTGCTCAAGGTCCCTAGTATGTTTGAGAAGGTTAAAGAGCTTATGATTCTGTATCGCTTTTCATATGTAGACAAGTAATTTCTGAAAGTTGAATCAGATTTGAGAAAGTCAGCGACCCACGGAACTATTTTATTACGACGATGCTTTACCGTTGATTATCTGTGACTCTACACTTTGAACATACGCTAATCTTCTCTCGCTTGTTTCGAAACCTTCAAGACGATCTCAGTTTTATTTTCTCTACTACATATTTTAAGAAAGTTGAGAAAGTGTTGTATTTTATCCAACATTTTCGCCAGAAATATATGTTCAGAGATCCTCTGAACCCCCAGAAAAGCATTGCGTCAACACAAACTCAAAAATTGGAAAGTCTATTCAATACCAAACTTGTGTTTAAATTCAGCATCGATGTGACATGAAGACTTTTAAGGAACTCCACCGCAAACTACGTTTAGCATGGACATCACTTTTTTATTTTCTTAAAATAAGATCTAGAGATTTTGATTAAAATGCCATATGTTTAAGATATAGGGCCATTAATGGTTACCCATTCGCAGACTCTCTCCACTGCACGAGAGAACCGAGAGTCACCGGGAAAATGGTCCAGCAGAGGCACACATTCTCCGGCGGAGAGAAAGTCCCTGACAGGAATGTGCTACCCTTATCTGTCTCAAAACAGTGCGACAATGATATGCTACCCAAGGAGTAGAACCTTTCAAAAACATGCGCTCTATACAAAAAGAACTCACTCAATATACTAAAATCGAGAAAGTATTACAAAAGTACAGGTCCCAGATGTTTTTGCCTCACAAATATACAGCATAATCCCTTGGTTTGCTTTACTAAACAAATGGTTATTATTATTATTATTATTATTATTATTATTATTATTATTATTATTATTATTATTATTATTATTATTATTATTATTATTATTATTATTATTATTATTATTATTATTATTATTATTATTATTATTATTATTATTATTATTATTTGTAAAATTTATCACAATTACACTCTAATATTCGTGTTGTGGTGAGGTGTTTCGTGCGAGCATTAATAAATTTGAAAAACTTTGGGTTCGGTGTTAGACTAACATTCTACACCTATTTTTGCAGAAAATAAACCAGGTGAAATTGGTACCAGTTTAGAGCTATCATCTCGAAAATCGCTAAACAAATTAAGAAAGCTAGTCGATATCACGCTGTTACGTAAAATTTCTACTGGGTGGAGTGCAGTGCTTCATTTACTGTTCGATTAGGGAACTGGAACTGGATTGTTTCGGAGGGGACTCGACATGCCAACCAGACTTGGCTTATTGTACCTATGTCCAAGTAATGCATCCACGGGAGAAAGGGTGAGGTGAGAGGAGACAGAGGGCGCCACGGCAGTCCAGAGGACAGGGTCCCTACATTTTACTTAGATGGATACCTCCCCCGGCAGGTCAGGACAACAGACATCCCACACTTCTGTGGTTGTCCCACCACGAGACGTTTAGCCCAGAGGTTCTACTCCCATTAGTCCTGAACCCGTAGGAACTGGACCCGGGCCTCCTTCAACCAGGGAGTATCCGAGCTGTCCCAAAGGGCGCTCGGCGTCCTCCGAGGTGCTTTCCATAGGGCAAGACCTAGAGACTAACAAGCCTATGGACTCAAGACGGGATGGAAGTGGATACGCCACTTACGCGCGTCAACACTCAAGGTGAAGACTACCGAAAAACCTCGGTGGGGCCGCCTGGTGATCTAGCACACCTTCTACTAGCTTTGCAGGCTAGTACCCGGGACACTTAATGGCTTCCCTCAACCCCGTCCGAAGACGTACCCGATTCCCGTTCGGAGACCGGCAACCGTCCTATCGGAGGAGGAAGTGGTTTACTCAGAGCATATCATCCTGCCATGCAGCGCCGGGATACCCGCCAACATTTCTACACTGAAAGATTGCCGGTCTCCGTAGCCATGGTCGTTCCGCCGCGTAGAGTGTCGCGGGTTCGAGCCCCATCTTGGGCATGGGTGTTTATGTGTATAGTGTATATGTTGAAACTATAGAAAACAGACAGTAAAGTAAGCGGAAACAATAAAAAAAGAGACCACCAGGTGAAAGATGATATTAAATGATAATAGAGATGAAATGGATGGACAGGAATTCGGGAGATGTAACTAACCTGGTGACCAGGGAAAACCCCGAAAAACCCATGGTTCAGGTAGGTTGGCCTTGGGAATCGAACCCGGACCTCCCGAATACGGACCATAGCCGAAACGACCTGAACCATCCCGCTCGGTTCAAGTAGGGAAACGAAAATCATATTTAAAAACTAATATAACCAACAAATAAGTGAAGATAGATAACATTTTCATAACATAATCACAGTGATCATATGGTCAGCTTTTCCTTTAATCATATATACTTGTCTTTGGATTCTGGATTTTATTTAGTCTTATACATCAGATTTATTATTTAACTGATTTTTCGTTTTTGGGTTATATTGCTCACACACGTATGCACCTTTTTTATAAAACTTTTTTATAGATAGAAGGTCTCAAAACAGGTATATTTGATGGAATCCTGACATTGAATATTTGGGTAGAATACAATATCTACTTCATCTATGTACTTGGATAGTAGCTAAAATAAAGCTTACATTGTAACATGGGCAAACACAGGTATGTGAAGTGCGGCTGTTTTGCCTTGATGGCAGTCCTAGGTAAGCATTCCAATGCTGCCAAGCAGATCAGATGCACACAGACGTAGTTCTATTTTTGTTTAATGCTTTGCTTTTGTTTAAGCCTTCTAATAGTGTCGGGGGCGGATGCAAACGTTTGGAGCCCTCTTTCGAAAAGAGAACATGTTTGTATACCGCTTTTATACTGTTAAACTAACTAACCAGAGTGGAAAGAGCGGTGAATACAGCCCTATCCACAAGAACGATACACTATTTCATTTTCCGATGGGTTTGTATTGGGTACCGAAATAGCACTTGGAGCATATTTCTCATGGCTATAAGGGAAACCTGAAAGCGTTCTCTGTTTATTTTCTGTTTCTCGCTTTTTTGTTTTGAAGTTTATATCGATTCTGGAATTGAAAAGCATTCAATATGTGTTTTTGTAAGTATTTGTAAAGCTGTCCAGTTAGGAAAGTAATTAATTATGACCTTTTTGAATAATTTCGGACATGTTGAAAATACCTACATCTAAATAATGTAGTTCGTTATATAAATACATAATTCTGTTTAATGGTGAGTTTTTATGGGTTTGTATATTTGTTCTGGAGGTGAAAAAATGGCTCTTGAATCTGCTTATTTTATTTGGCACATAAAAAGGTATATTTGCTATAATGTTTATATCATCAATCGAGTGCAATTCTTTATACGGAAATATTAATCCCTCAGTGTCTCTTCTGAAATTCAGAGCTTTAAATTTAAATATTTATAAAAGGGTTTCATAATTTGTGTATCTCGATAATATCCGATTCTTTTAAATAATATGTATTTAATTTTTTTTTTTTGTTCCATTTATACCCCCGCCTTTAAATTCAGTGGTCATATCGGCGGCCGTTCTCCCTTGGAACATATCGATGGTGTTAACTCGTAATCGTTGGGTTGTATAACAAGATCACGCACACATTCATACTCTGATTCATACTTCCAGACTCTGGGGAAGAGAAAAATCCCTAACCTCAGCCGAGAATCGAATCCGAGACCCCGAGCACTGCAGACAGGTGCTCTATCGACTGAGCTACTGGGCCAGCCTTAAACGTGTTGTTTGTGCTTTATTAATAATATATGTTTTGCAGTATTAGGATTCTATATAATAGATACATATTCGAGATGTCTAACAAATAGGTTGTAAACGAATTAAAATATTATTGTTTTATTGTTTTTGTTGTGGTAGTTTATTACTTCCCTCTATTTCATGTTAATGAAGATAAAACTTCTGCAGAAATAGTTTTTTTTTTTTTTTTTTCTTTTTGTTTAAAGGATAGAGGGAGTCGAGTACTTGGCTTAAAATGTTAAAAACGAGAGGTCGTGTATTGCAGTTGAAATTTCATATGCTTTCCATGCCCGCCTCGGTAGCGTAGATGGTAGCATGACTGCCTCACGTTCAAGAGGTCCCGAGTTCGAATCTCGGTCAGGGTGAGTTACCTGGATAAGGGTTTTTCCGGGGTTTCCCTTATCCTTCAAGACGAATGTCGGGTAACTCTAAGCTTCATGGACCCTGGACTCATTTGAGCACCATTTCACCCAATTCATTCACCGTCCGATATAACAACGTTGGGGCGGACGTAAATTAAAAAGAAAAAAAAAATGCTTTCCATCACGAGAAACAGCTGAATGCGACAATACTATAAAAAGATGTATCTATTGGAAAAGATATTATATTTTGGAATCACATGACTTTCTGTATCCATTCTTCAAAAATCTATTCTTAAAACCTTATTCTGCAATCTATTTTTATTAGTCGAGATGAGTAAACATTTGAAGAAATTGAAGTTAATTTTTCTTTCACACTAGCCGTGTATAGGACGCACTGTGAAAGGGTAGAGCCAGACTGAAAAATTCAATGCCATAGCCGGGATTTGAACCACGGGTCTTCTGGTCTTCGTCCAGCCGCTCTAAACCATTGAGCTACTATGGCCAACGTGCCAACATGACGTAGTATAAAGACGAACTATAAAGCACGCGCCTTAAAGTACTTACAGCATAGTAAGTCGCCATTAAGATAGTTGTCTCAAGTGTTTATGAGAACTCCTAGTGGTTTACCGGGAAAAACATAGGTCAGTTGGAGAATTCAATGTCATGTTGGCACGTTGGCCATAGTAGCTCAATTGCTTAGAGCGGCTGGACGGAGACCAGAAGATCCGTGGTTCAAATCCCAGCTATGGCATTGAATTTTTCAGTCTGGCTCTACCCTTTCATTTGTAGAAATAGTTTAAAGATTTTCTTGTAGATATATTGGGTATAGGGCAACACAGTAGTTTTAAGCGAAAATCAAATCGTTTGAGTTGGCTGTATATGAGAGCTTTTGGTTTTAAAATTCTTCTCTTTGCATAACCAGGAAGTTGGGAAAATAAAAAGAAAAAACAATTGACTTCCAATTTGAGAAAGGTATAAATATTTGACCATTTAAACTATAGCAAGGAATACCTAAAAAACAATTAACTGCAAAAAAGGATGTGATACATTCACATGACTTTCTTTACCGACTTTCAGCCAAAGGGTATTCATCTACTTCAACTTAACCAAAATAATCATGCTTTTATTACATAGTTCTTGTAGACACAGTGAGAACAGGGAACTACAATGGATATGTGATAGGTGTGCAATGGCGTGTGCAACGTCATACGTGCAGAGGTCCACTCTGGGAATCTTAAATTTGTAGGAGTGTTGGCCATCTAAACTACCTGTAACTTGGCACTGTACATGAAATGTATCGACAAATATTCTAACGTCTGTATTTAATTGCTTCCCATTAGCCACGGTTAGCAAGTTGTTTGATGCGTAAAGTCAGAAAGACGGACAGTAAAAGACCACAATAAGTGCTCCGCAGTGGAACCAAAAGAAATTGGAACCTCAAATCAAAGGCTCGGATTACAAGAAGAGGGAGTATAATCGTATATTGTTGAATGTCGTACTTTTGGAGCACCGGAAATTAGTGAAGACTCTATTTTCCTCGATAAATACTTGTAATACTCTATTCTTCGGATTAGATATTCAGATGTAATAATTCAAAGTACAAATAAAATGATGGGCAGAAAATTTTAGGGGTGAATCTATTGTAAATCTCTGCAGCATTAAGCTTTTAATGTTAGACAACCTACACGCTGTCGATTGCAGGGCATACATATCGAAAGGGGAGGTGAATGAATTTTGAAATCTTAAGCTAATTCGCTCAGTTTGTACTTTATCACCACTTATATATGTATAGTATTTTGTAATATAATCCCTAGGACGTCTTCCCTATATTAGTGGCGCCCTTATCGCCTCCAGCAGCAGCTAAGACCACGGAGGAGTGCTGGTTGGGGGATGCGGGGTTCCGACGTAAGGTGCATTAAGGGACGCTATCAGTTGGTCACGAGGCTGAGCTTACTCAGGACCAGAACTCCTAGCACGGAAAAGTTCCCATACAGTATTGGGGATTTAGCCAGGTTCCAAAGACTGATATCGAGATTTCATCGGAAATGCCAAGAGGCACCTGAATGAAAAGGTTGTTTTTTTAAGGGCTGGGTTTTGTACATGTTTTCTTCTTCTCAAAAATGCCTGCAACGGGCATTACATTACACTTTAAGGTATGAAAATGTTGTTTTAAACTAGTAAAGTGTAAAAGATCTTACTGCACAAAAACCTCGTTAAAGGCAAATAATTATGGCAATTTTCTGTCACTTAACTGCATGCATGTTATTTTTTATTGATATAATTTTTAATATTCGGTATTCGTTTTACTTGTGGCTTGAAAAGAAATGGAATTTCAAACACATTAAATAGGATCTACTTTTGAAAAATGTCACTAGCCCTTTATCCTACTGACTCTTTATACAGTGAATGCGTAAATGCATGTTTAAAGAAACTTATCTCCTTAAGTAGAACTAGACAGAAGAAATAAGCAATTTTTAAGAATAGTTTGCAGGGTGTGAGTAGGGTTTGTATAAATGTGCCTGTTGAAATATTTCTCCAAATATATTCATTTTAACACTATACAGTTCCACAAAGATTTAGAAAGGAGTTCATTATATTTCAGTTACTGAAATCTAGTTCAGCTGTTCAGAGGGCAAGGACGTGCGTAACTCATTCGTAGAAAAAGGAAATATTAAAGCAAGAAAGAGGAAGAATTAGTTTCACGCCTTCGTACGTCGTTTGAAGCGATAAAAGCCTCCAGGGCTGTCTAACTTCCTGCGACAAGTTAATGTCAGATTGAGCCTTACAGCTCTTGGTGCCTACTTCATGAGTGGTTATAACAACAGGCATCCATCAGTAGAGACTGTAATAATTCTTAACTGCTATTAAAACAGTTGATGTATAACCAGAGGCTAGCATGTTACCCCTTGGCCATGGAGCACGACGCATTTCTACGAGCAAAATAAAATCTCGTTTAACATGTGTTGTCATATACCATTTTGGACAGAACAGAATATTAAATTATAAAGTGGTCCAGCTGAAATCTGTGGGATAATATCGGTCATGAACAATGGAAAGTCGAGTCTATTGTATTCGGCCTTCTTTTCTAGTTGTCTTTCATAGTATTAATGCTATGACAAAGTCATCTCTCAGTTAAAAGAATATAAAACATAAAGTTTTGTTGTTCTTTTGCACCGTTAAGAAGTCATGCATGCTATATTATATTGTCTCCTCAGCATTTTTATATGCCCGCCTCTGTAACGTGGGTGGTAGCTTGTCTGCCTCATGTTCGAGGTCCCGAGTTCGAATCTGTCAGGGTAAGTTATCTGTATAAGGTTTTTCCGGGGTTTTCCTTATCCTGAAAGACGAATTATCTGGTAATTCTAAACTCTATGGACCCTGGACTGATTTGAGCATCATTTCATGAATTTCATTCATCGTCGAATATGATTTAACGTCGGAGGAGATATATCTTAAAATAAATAAAGAAAGAAAGACACCACCTCCTCATGGACCACAACCAAGCAGTCGAAAGGTTATCTCTACTTTTGCCATGATTAGTTTGTATTAGTTTGAAACTGCACTTACATCATCCCCTCCCCTACTTTTATGAATTTACAAATAACTCCAGAGTAATTGAATCGTTTATTTCAGAAATCACCGAAGTGCGCATTTTTCAACTTTCGGAAAACTAAAAAAAAAAAAAAAAAAAAAAAAAAATGTTTTGCAGCTTAAGTATAGGTCTAGTCTCCTTCAAATATTTTTTACCAAATCAAAAACACGCTATTGAAATAATATATTTTTATTTTATTTTTTCTTCCTTTTAAGTTTTTGAATCATTACTTTTTGAAAAAAAAATGCATTTAGGTGGTTTCTGCAATAAATGAGTGTATCCAAAGTGATTTTTTAAAAATTATTATTGAAATTAAGTCAAACCATTTTTACCTGTTTTGGTATAAAAGGTAACAGACAAACTTAAGTATAATAAAAGTGTTTTTATTAGGCTTAAATCAAGAAATACAAGTAGACTACAGGCTCAGTATGTCTATATACAACTATCTGGCCTTATTTTATTCAGCTTCTGGCAAGTCTTCTGGCAACTCCTCGTCAGTTGTTGGCCATTGAATGATAAATCAACACTTTTATATTGTCTTTATCTTTTTTTTTTTTTTTTTTTTGTGGATTGGGACCTAAACCAAAAATATCACTGTGCAAAACCCGATAAATTTTAAAATTTGTTATAACCTACAAAAATGTTTAGCTAGAAGTAAAATATAAACCTTTACAATAACCTTGGTAAAATAAAAGTAAACATACCTTCCCCGAAAGATAAGCTTTCTCTGTTGGTAGTTCCGGAGGGCTGGCAGCTTTTAGCTGTGTGAAGGTAGATGTTAATCCTCCAATGAATTCGCTTGCTACCACTTTTCCCGGAGTATCCTTGTTGTAGAGAAACTGCTTGTACTTGGACACTTTGAATGGCTGCCTAATTTTTTGGGGTACTTTCCTGCCTGATGTTTCGTCCGAATTTGTCATTTATTATATGATTTGGGCCACCACATTTTGAAACAGAGAACATCGTCTGATGTAAGGTGACATATAGTAAATCGGCCAGACTTACTAGCTTTTAGCATGAACTCTGCATATTCATTAGGAGTATAAATCCTGTCCATCTTTCTCAAGAGACGCTTTATGCTTCCAAAATCTCTGCCACATGGGGAAAATGAGTGGCCACATACAGGGTAGTTGTGAGTTATTGTCACAGCGAGTCACAAACACATGTCATCAAGGCTGCCAACCGTCACGAGTGAAATTTACCGCAGAAAGAACCTAAGCGACGGCGCTTGGGTTTTTTCTGAAGTAAACGGATTATTTTCAAGGCTGAAAATAGCATTGCCGATATGAAACATAGGTTATTTCTGCATTAAATTGTACAGTACCACCAAAACACATTTTTTGATATTTTGTCTCTTAGGTGGTTTCTGAAATAAACGATTCAATTGTACTCCGGTTCTAAAAATTTGCATAAGCATTCTATGTATCTCGTGAGAACGTTTGCTTATTGCGTAGAATTCAATGAAAATAAAAGACTACACAGCCTATTTAGAGAAATTTCGAGGGGAATATTTTATCATGTCATTAATTCAACTATGAAATTTCTATAAAAACGAGAAAATCTTTGAGAAAATGAAAACTGACATATTCTGGGATTAGAGATTGCTTTAAAATGTTCAGCTTGCATCCATAGAAAGTAACTAGTGTTACGTTTGGACTTATACATAGTAAGTTTTTAGTTGCGTGCGCACACACACAAACACATACACACACATGCACGCCAACTTCGATTTGATTTCACCTAAAACTGTCATGGCGTTTATGTTATCTTTTTAGTTTTTAATAGTGTTTATCGCCTTTTGTTTTTAGTTAACATCCTCCAACGTCAAGTCATACTGTACGATGAATGAAATGGATGAAATTATGCTCATATGAAACCCGATAATCACCAAACGGGATGGCTTAGGTAGCCCGCATTCTGGAGGCCCAGGTTCGATTCCCGTGGCCAACCTACCAGACCCATGGGTTTTTTTCGGGACTTTTCCCGGTTCGCGAATGTTGGGTATGTTAATTACATCCCCCGAATTTCCTGTCTTTCCTTTTCATTATCATTTCACATCATCTCTCATCTGGTCCCTTTTAGGGTAAGAGTCGGCGGGTGTCTGGGCGCTGCATGGCGGGATGATGTGCTCTGAGGAAAACTACTTCCTCTCCGGTCTTCGAATCTGCTGCTGGAACTATTTCGGGCCCGGTTGCCGGAACCGTTTACGTACCGCAGTAGGCGGGCGCCCTTTGTCTCCTCTCGTCTCCTTACTTCCTCCCGGGGTGCCCCACTTGGGGGGAAAAGGTACAATGGATCATGACTGGTCTCTGTGCCGAATCCCCTCCGTAGTAAAATTCTAATCCTAACCCGACATTCATCTTTCAGGGAACCCCTGAAAAAAACCTTATCCAGATAACTCAAGCTGATCAACTTTCGAGCTCTGGACCTCTTGAACGTGCAGTAGACACGCTACCACAACGACACAGAAGTGAGCTTCTATCACAGGCGTAGGGCACTTGTAATATAAGAAATGAAATACTGGGAAATTTGGGAAGGAAGCAAGCACTTCAGGCCTAAGTTTAGGCATTTCTCCAGATTTTATTAGTATGACGGCTGAGGAAAATGTGGAAAAATCCTCAGATGGATAGGAAGATTCCCCCGGGATTTGATCCTCCCGTTCACAATCTGTGTCAAAATGACGTCGGCTAGCTGTGTGAGCATCTCCTTGTTAGAGGATTAAAACCTGAGTAAGTTCATCGTTCGCTTTCGGCGCTGAATGGAAAGCCTAGAACAAATCTCCAGACTTCCTGTTCCCCAATAGTGCAGTTGCCCTGGTAACGAGATACGAATGCATCAAGTTGCAAGCTAATCTCGTGTTACTTTGTTCATGCGGGGCAAGCCGGAAAGGCTTTAAAAAGGGTCAACACCCTTCAGCAGAAAAGAGCGATTAAGGAATGCGAGCGATGAAAGGGAATGAGGATGACACGAATTGCTTTTTTGGCCGTGAGTCCACAGGAAGGCGAAACAAGTCATAATGGAGAGTAATGGGATGAATGCCGGAAGATAACGAAAGCGTTTTAAGACATGCACACACATACACAAGCTAACTCAGCTTTCAGATCTTCTCTAGTGATGTATCCTGTGTGACATCTCGTCTGTTTAAAATTCATTCCACTCATCTTCCCTGACTTCGTCATCGTCATTGTTTTCTTTATGCTGCTCTAAAGTGGTAATTATAAAATGGTAATGGGTAGATACTTCGTGCATCTCCACTCAGAACTATTGCAGCTCACATTTCCCGTGAGGAAGGGATGAAGCTAGGGAACCGCAGGAGGCACACAGTCCACAGAGACGCGAAGTTCCTAGCACGTGCGGAGAGTTCTTCGTCCTCGTACATCCACCAAAACCTCGGGTCCGGTGTCGACAAGCATAATCTCTCCACGCGAGGATTGCGACCACACAACGTCGCCTCTCTGAGAACAGCATGTACAATGCGCAAGCATCCGCGCCATCTGACCGGCATCACCATACACCATGAGCCTGAGAGCACACCTGAAAGATAGGAAATCAGAAAGAGAAATAATGGAAACAAATCATGGCATGAAAGTAGGAACTCCGATATTTGCCTAAGTAATACGAGGAAACCACTAATAACCCAAGTCGGCGTGCACGGGTGGAGATCGAATACATGACCTTCAGAATGCAGGTAACACAATGTAACACTAGCCCACCTTACAGGTTAAAGTAATAATAATGAGAATAATAATAATAATTATGATAATAATGATAATAATGATGATAATAATAGAAACCAAATATGAAAAAAATGAACGATTTTCACAATTTAAATATCTTGGAGAAATAATTCAGGAAACTGGAATCGAAACTGTAGCAACCGAAAGCAAGTATCAAAAAATGGAAACAGCATATCAGCTTATTTAAAACATATATCATAAAACATGCATGTCTGATACACAAAATTAAGGCACCATAACACTGTAATTAAACCAGAGTGCTTCTAAACATTAATTTTGAACAGAAAAGCAGATATCGAAAGTATAGAAGAAGAAGAACTAAAATTATTAGGAAAATTTTAGGTCCACAAGTCGTATTTTTTTTTAATTTACGTCCTCCAACGTTAAGAATACATACTTACACGTAAAAAGGAAATAAACAAATATACAGATATCCAATAGTGATATTAGGAAAAGAAGGTTAACATTTTATGGATATAGAGATTAACTTCAAATAGGCTCACAAAAAAATAAATAAATAAATAAATAAATAAATAAACAAATAAATAAATAAATAAATAAATAAAAGGGATTTTGCGGAAATAGGAGTAAAGCACAAGTAGACACTATGAAATGGATTGGTGAAATAAAAATTATTTAAAATTGGCAGGAATCACTCAAGACGATATCCTGGACAGGGACATCTTTAGAATGAAGGTGCATTGGTGGCAAGTTGACCAGGAGGACAAACCGAAGGAAAAGCCTGGAACAACGTGGACAGAGAAGAGAAAGAAAGGCCACAGCCAAGGAATGAGAGAACTTTGGATTCTTAGAAGAGCTAAGAAACGTCTCTAAGTACTTTGCTAAGTCCTACATGGGCTCAATCGCACAAAAAAGGTGTCTACTCTCCGCTATTTCAGTTAGCTACCTTCTAAATGTCCTTTCGTCACGGATTAGCCACCTCTCCGTGCATTCAATGTGATTTAACAAAAGAAGGGCTTCGGTTGGAAGAGAATTTATTCCTTACCTCCTGAAGAACAATTTTTTTTAAATAACAATCATTCGATCTCCACAAGTCTGGAAGTATGACTTTCGTAGCCAGTGGAGGTGTGATGTAAATCCAACATTAACAAAACCTCAGGAGTAAAACGTCATTAGCTGTTTATTAAGACAAAGCCTCCTATGTGACCATGGAAGTTATATACTGAAAGCAGCTGATGGTGTTGTAACATTTAGATTGTAGATACTTTTAACTCTTCTTTGTTTCGTTAAGTTTTACTGTGAAACATGCTCACACCCACTCAGAATTTTAAGCCCTGAGCTTCATTGTCAACCATTAGCAGGTCAATCAAGTAAAATGCTTACGATATTGTAAGTCACCATTGGGATATGTTATCTCAAGATATTGAGGGAACACATTTAAGGAAATGTGAGTCACTTGAGAAATTTAATGTCGTTGCCATGGCAGTTCAGTTGGTTAGAGCAACGACAGGGTAAGTTTCAGATCCATGATTCAAGCCGTGGCCATGGGACTTACTTTTCAGTCTCATTCTATATTTCGAATTAAAGAAAGAGCGGGAAGAGGGGGAAAACGGAGGAGGACGGGTTTCCCTTAGGCAGAAAACTACGACAGATCCGATAAGATAATACAATCGATTTGAGACTTGGTGTAATGCTCTCATTAAGAGTCAGAGGCGTGAGTTGGAAACTCGTCTTCTATTGGAGTAGGAGGTTTTGCCCTTTATTGGCCAAGTGACAAATACCGGCTCCTGCTTCAGCGCTTTCACCACTAGCGAGACATGATGGCTGCCATACACGGCCTGCCACACCTAGACGACTGTATCTGATGTCACCCTACTGAACATGGGGGTTGGTAATACGATCACATTAGAAACAGGAGCCTCATTTCCGCAACACATTCCTCAACTGTTTGACTTGAAACAATGGCTGAACACACCTTCATTACTCAAGGGCTGCATCCGGTTGTAGGACTCCTAGCCTGCCTTCTGTTCGATCAGAAAATCTATTCTAAACGTTCCTCTGTGAGGTGAAGGTATTATTACTCCCATTTTATTATCCTTCCTATGTATTTAACATTTTCACAATTATGCTGATCGTGAAGGTAATTAATTCTGTGTGAAAGTTATTTTCTACGTACTAATTCTATCATCAGTCTAACAATCAAGTAATAACCTGCCTACCTTCTACCCCGAAGAACCTGAGTCCAAATTTCGGATTTCCAACAGGGAAAATAATCAGGTATTGCTGTTTGCCCAAGGAAAATCTCTCAAAGGAATTCAATTTCTGTCATTCGTTCTCTTTTTCACTTTTCTCTTCGTATTCTACAAACAACGTATCTTGATGTTATTTGGTATCTTGTTTTGCTCTGAACATTTTTCCCTGTTCACTATTTTCTGCGTTTCCTTTCCCTTATTTAACTACACTGGCAGTTGCCCAATTGCCACAAACATATGAGCGTCGCCGGTGTGCCGTAATGGGCTATCGCTTTTAAGTACACTTAAATACCATCAATACGGGCCGGTTTTGAACCAGTGACCTTGGAATTAAGTGCCTAACCGAGTCACTAAGCATTCTTAGTAAGCAATTTCTCCTCAACCAATGTCGCAAGTGATTTGTTTTTGTTCCATTTACACCCCGCCTATAACTCCGATGGTCATATCGGCGGCCGTTCTCCTTTGGAACATATCGAAGGTGTTAACCCGTATTCGTTGGGTTTTAATCATTAGATCACGCACACGTTCGCATTCTCATTCATACTTGAAGACTCTGGGGAAGATGAGGAATTACCTTGGTCGGAGAAAAATCCCACCCCCACCGCCGGGAATCGAACACGGGACCACTAGCACGACAGGCAGGTGCTCTGTCGACTGAGCTACGGGGCCAGCCACAAGTGATTTGATTTGCTTTCCTCTTTCTCACAGTTTAAACATTATTCTTCCTAAAACAGTTGACTGTATTCATCTCACAATGCACATTTCTGTGCAATAATAATCCTCATCAATTAATCCCAACGTTCATATCGCCGTTTTACAGTGTCACGCCTCATTGTTCTGTCCCTTTATGAAGGGTGACAAAGATAGCCCCTTTTCAATTGAATGATTCCTTTTTCATTGTTACTGTTTGATTTATTAGCATCTCTATCTACGCATAATCGTAACAGCGAAGTACTATTGGCCCACTTTTACCTTTTGACTTGATTTCTTTTACATAAAATCGTGATGTTTCGTTCCGTTTTAAGATTATTGAAGACGATGCTCTCCTGTTTGTTGTTTACCTTCCTTCCATATTTAGTCCGCTCGCGCGAATTCGTAACGTGATGTTTAGAGCTACCAGTATGTTACACTACTCAACTCATGTTAAAATACTTCATGCACTTTATAATAGTATACCTACATCTTGTTTCAATTTGATGATGATAACGAACACGGTCTGTATTTTGATTACCTAAAGAATATTAAAATGGCTTATATGAAAACTTTATGGTCTTAAAATTTATCTAAAATGACTAAAGAATGACTTAAGTCTTTATTTGTTGATCTGTTTTACGTTCCGTTATACTTTATCACTGAATACTGAATTTCAATGCATTACAAATATCTTTTGTAAGTTCAGAAATTTAAAAGACTGTCTTGTCAATTAATTTGGAATTACACATAGCGAGGCTTCTTTTAACATCAAGAGAATATACCGAGCTTTACTACTTCATCTAGGAAATGCTTCTTACGTGACACTACATCAACGATCTTGCCCACTGTCACACTGTGTCAATTCCATATTCTTGTTCAACATATTTTCCATTTAGCAAAGATACGTTTGCCCACTTCAGCTTCCATGCGTTTTAGATTAGTTGTAACTGATTTCAGCAATTCTAATTGATTTTTTAATTTCGCGGAAAGTCTTTAAGTGTAACTATCAGCTTAACCACTAGTTTCTGACACTTCACATTCTTTTATAGGACAATGCAATGGACGTACACCGTTTAATTGGATTGTATTACTCTGTGATTGATAAAATCAAGTGTTTTAACAGTACATGATTAGGGAGTCGTATTCAAATAACTTTTGAAGAATGTTTGGATTTGGAGGTTCTGGAACTTTTTTAATACGAGAATAATACTGTCAAACTCGCGAAACTGTGTTTGGGATTAAATTGACTTACAATCTGTAAAAATGGCCCATTGGATAAACATATAGAAAAAAGACCCTCGAAAGTGGTTTAATTTCACTCAAAATATTATGACTCAAGAGTAATTACACCTGATTGGCTTAAAGATATCTAAACCTTGTATGTTCTAGCTTTACTTCGCATGTAAATATACGAACTCCGGGTCCGCTTTAGCCTGATTGGCCAAACTTCGTGCTATAAAATACGCATTTCCTTAGTGGAGACCTTGGGAACAGCGGACGACATAGCCGCGATTCATGCACACAAATGAAGTGTCGAAGCATATAATTGTAAAATATATTAATATTTAACTTACAGTTACAAGTGCTCCTTTCATTCGGACTCTGATTCCTTAATATCAAGTTTACTGTTGAAAAAAAAGCAATTTTCGGTACCTTTAATTTCCTTTTAAAACTCCTCTACACATTACACACCCGTAATGTTAGATATGAGCTGCTCATTAGTGTAATGGTAGAGTTAGACTCCTTTCCAAAATGTGACACATGTTCTCTCACCACTACGTAACAACACTAAACAGTCAAGTGTCAAGTTTAAACACGAGAAATAACCTCCACACGTCACAGTGCTGCGGCGTTGGCCTGCACATACTGTCATGCATATGTTTGAATTTTCTCCTGTAGTTCATCAATACTTCTAGGCAAACAGTGTGATTGACACAAGCTCCTGTAAGGCAAATGCTGGTGGGCTCGTCATGTTCCTAACCAATCATTGCTGACCTGGGAGATTGTCTTCGTGAAGTTATTGGTCCGAGAGATACCACAACTTCCACTGGCCGTTCATGGGCCTTCCTTAACATAACCCAAACCTAACATAGAAATACGCAATCACGGCCTTTTCGTGCGGAATATTCATTTCTACATCTCGCAGGTTAGCCTCAAAGCTGCTAGGTACTTGGAATAGACACCCGGCCGACCAGGAATACCTCTGGACTCAGAGAAATGTTCGTCAATCACAAACCAATTTCTTCTTTTTAATTTATTTTGTAATAAGCAGTTTTGCGTTCAGCAGCAATAAAAGAGGACTAGATGTAAGTGATTTAGATTATATTCAGAGTAAAGTAAGGTGAAATTGGGCTTGTTCTCTATTAGAACTTGGAAACAATAAAGCAGCAATGGTTCTAAGGGCTTGCATTATAAGCTCATTGCCATGTTTTTTTCATTTGCATCTTCCAACGTTAATCATATCCGACGATGAATGAAATGATGCTTAAATGCGCCCAGGGCCCATAGAACTTAAGAGATACCCGACATCGTCTTTCAGGATAATGGAAAGCCCCGGAAAAACTTTATCCAGATAACTCACCCTGGCCAAGATTCGAACTTGGGACCTCTTGAACGTGAGACAGTCACGCTACCATCTACGCTACCGAGGCGTTCAGCCATGTTTTAGCGCAATACATAATGATCAGAGTGTTGTTTTAGAACTCTCGTAGGGGAGGGGATCCGTCCCCTTTAGCTGCCGAGGTGCGGGCGCTGCGGACCCTTAGCACTCGTGGTACCTCTGACGTTACTAGAGGAACCTCGGGCCGAACTGCCGAGCCCCTCCCGTCGGGGAGTTGTTTGGATTGGGTTGGACTTGAGGGGGCAGTGTATTCCCGACACCCACGGGGAATTGGATACCTCCGGCCAGGCTACGGCCGCCTGGAGGGGGTAGAGAGTTGCCTAATAAGTCCCGGGTACTAGCCTGCAGAGCTATTAGGTGTGCTAGATCAGGCGGCCCTACCGAGGTTTTCGGGGTTGACGCGCGGAAGTGGAGTGTCCACTTCCATCCCGTCGTTACGTTGTGCTCAGCGGGGTGGGGGCTTTTTAGACTCAAGGTATTGCCCTATGGAAAAACCCCCGGAGTATCCATCGCTCCTGGGTTGAAGGAGCCCCGGGTCCTTGGTCCTACGGGTTTAGGACTATGGGAGTAGAACCTCTGCACTTAACTGTTGTTTTAGAACCATTTGTTAAATTACACAGCTGTTCACGTTGGTGCAAAGCTCAGGCAATAACGCTCGGTACTCAAATTCTGGAGGTCTCGGGTTTGATTCCCATATATCTAAATATATTTACTCTTTTCTTGGTATTTAGCTCAATTCTATGTTGGTTACCTTCCTTTCCGCGTCTTCGTTCCTTCATTTCTTTTCACCATTATTTCAGTGCAGTCTTTCAGGGTCGGAAGTTAGTCGGTGACGGGGGGACATGATGCTGCAGCGTAGTGATGTTTGCACTCTGTAGAGTAGTAGTGCACTATAATCCCTGGCAATAGCGGCGATTTCAGTAGGCGAGCCGTCCAGCCGTCACATGTGCAAACCTATATGCGCAAAAGTCTGTATTGTTGGTTACGGACGAGTAAAGTACTGTACGGGACCAAGCTCTGGCTGGTTGCGGAATGCGGGGAAGTAGTTTAAGAGGGATAAGCGGTTGACCTGTGGCAGTGCTTACATAAACAGAAATTATCACGTGAGATTGTTATTGTTCCTTACACGAGCGAAGCACACGATGATTTGGATGACATCACAGAGCTTCCCTAATTAGTAGCGCATCAACGTCACACCTCTTACCACTGGATAGGACTCGCTTCTAAGCTACTTTAAATGCAGGGGCTTTATAAAAGTATGGCTACTCTTAATTGCTGTTCTCGACGTACGGGTGGCGCTATAGTTGCCTATCTTCGCAGGGGAGGGGTGCGTTCTGAAACGTCGAGATGAAGAACCTTCGGCAAATGTAACGGGCCCTCCTACTTCACATACCTGTTGGGCATTCTGATCTCCTTCATCCATCCTTTCCTCTGGGAGTTTGACATACAGTAAGATCACAAGCGGTTCAATTTTGAATCGGCTTCGTTGTGTAGTGAGTAAATAGTAGTGATATTAGGGGTCGTACTGAATATACGTTACTTTTTGGAACGTCTCCAAAATCGGGAGCCATTCTAAAACAACGACCTCGGTACTTTTCCTCTGCCTCATTACACGTGGTTGGAAGCTGAGGAAGGAAACGCTCGTGATGTATGCAACCATTGAAAGATAGTGTTAACAAATGACATGTAGCAACTCTCAGAACTGACTACGAGGGTCGGTTGATATGTCACAATATACAAAATTATCCTTTTTTCCCTTTATTTCTCAACATAATCTGCAGAAGGGTCCTGCGCCGTGGCGTAGCGGGCTAAGGCAGCATGCCTTGGTCCCTGGCCACGGAAAGCGGCCCGGGTTCGATCCCACCCATGTGGTGGGGATTTTAGGTCCCGGGTATAGGACTGGTGCCCACTCAGCATCGTGAGGAAAGTGAGGAGCTTACGCTAGGTAAGCGGCCCTAGTCAGGGAAACCAACATTCCGGCTGGGGGATGCCGAGATGCTGACCACATCTCCTCCCCGTATCGGTTGGATGATCGTCCACCTCTGCCGTGCGTAAGTGGGCGTGAGGCCGGCAGTCGGGTTGGCAGGCCTTGGCCCTCTAAGGGCTGTCGCGCCATGGGCTTAATCTGCAGAAGGGCTAATACATTTGTCATATCATAAACCGTCTATGTGGTGCAGTTTATCATGGTCCTCAAAAATTACTGTTTACTGCATCAATGGCTTCCTCATTGCTATGAACTCTTCGTTCTCCAAGAAATCTTTTGAGGTTCGTGAACAGCTGGTAGTCACTGGGTGCTAGATCTGGCGAATAGGACGGATATCAAAGCAATTCGAACTTTAATTCTCACATTTTTTCCGTTACAATGACTGAACGATGGGCTGGAGCATTGTCGTGAAGAAACAGGATTTTTTTTCTTTACCAAATAAGGTCTTTTTCTTATCACCTCATCACTCAGACGTTGTAGTAAACTATCATCAGTGATACTTTTACCCTTTTCGTAATAATCAATAAAAATAATTCCCTGTGCATCCAAGAAAACCCTCGTCATAATCTTGTTAGCTGACAAAAGCATCACTGGCGCAATCTACTGTTTTGAGTGTGATTTACTTTCTGGAGTGTAGTGTTGTATCCAAGTTTCATCCATGGTAATATGCCGTCTCAAAAACTCACTGGTATTTTTACTGTACAGCTCCAAATTCTTAAAACAAACAGTTTTTCTTTGCAGCTTTTGATCAGGTGTCAACAAACGCGACACCCATCTTGCACATACCTTGTGTCAGCCCAAAACGTTGCTTAAAATATTACCTGCACGTTGTTTTGGTATGTTTACAGCCTCTGCTATCTCAAATTTAATCTGCGGTCTTCCAGTACTGAACGATTTTTTTTATATGAACTCTGGAGTTGTGACTTCCACAGGGCGTGCAGAGCGAGGTTCATCACTAGTGCTCGTACGTCCTATTTTAAACTCTGCAACCCCCCCCCCCCTTTTAATCATTGTGTATGAAGGGGCAGAGTCTTTCAATGCACTGTCCATTTCCTCCTTAATTTCTTTAGGCGTTAAGCCTTTCAAATGAAAGTATTTAATCACTGCTCGACTTTACAAATCCTCCATTTTCGTGAAACCTCTACAATGGTATTGTTTAAAATGCTGTCTCGGCGGCTAAGGTGGCAGCCACAGCACCTGATACTACCTTCCCCTTGGCCACCGCGGAAGACTTCAGGCTTGTTGTTCGTAGGGCGACGCTCTCGTGCTGGCGCGATAAGTGGTCGGCTCTGCGTGTCAACAAGCTAAGGACCGTGAAGGAGCTTCCGATTCACTGGGCGACTTCCTGTCGGTTATCCCGGCGGGAGGAGGTGATATTGGCTCGCCTGCGTATTGGTCACTGCTATTTTAGTCATAATTTTTTTTATTAAGTAGGACCCCAGAACCTGTTTGCCCGCTGTGCGGTTCATTTCTGACGGTCCGCCACGTACTTTTAGATTTTTTAGGTTAGCACGTCTCCGCAGGTCTCACCAGCTGCCGGCCAGCATGGCGGAGACCCTGGCGACGACGAGCAAGTGGTGACCAAGGTTTTAGATTTAATTTTAAATCTACATTTTAGAATATAGGATCCTTTAACTTGGACTTTTAATATTTTTATGGTTTTAAGCTTTATTTTAGTCTTTGAGGTACCGTTGTACGGGTTTTTATCTTGTTTTTATTTAACCGACAGTTTTAGCCTTTTAAATCAATTTTAACCCCATTGGATTTCAAGGGCGCTGATGACCTTGTAGTTGGGCGCCCTTAAACCCAATTATCCATCCATCCATCCATCCATCCTTAAAATGCTGTCATTCAAAAACTAAACAAGCTAATGGCCTGTAACTATGGATACAAGCTAGTCTAGAGTTAAACTATATGGTACTATCCGTCAAACTGGCCCAGTGGCGCTATCTCTATGTGAGACCGACCTCTTACACATACTTCAGAAAGACAAATACAATATTTGGTTACCAATTGCGTCATTTTGAAATTGTTTCATTCTCCCTGTGGCGCAAAACGCACAGTATCGACAACTTCGTCGTAACGCACACGAATATACCACAGCAAAGAAGTACGATTTATCCTTAAGTACTTAATTTATTCAGCTTATTCATTCAGCTTATTCTTTCGCTCAATGTTGGTGCAATTTTAGGGATGTACGTTCATTGTGAATAGTTAAAACATACTATTGAAAATAACGCTACGTAATCTTCCTTAGAATTTTCAGGGACGCTCATATTAAAACTTCAAAACTTGAATAAATATCATTACTAGAAATGATTTTTATGGGGAAGCATCACTGAATTATTGGCAGAACTAAGCAAATACAGAAAACTATGACTTAGAGGATTATGAGATACCTGTGTCTTCTTTAAATTTATGCCATTTCTAAACAACTACAATGTTCTGTACATATGTTCATTAGTTAGAAACTAAATGATACGACATACTGGCTGTTGTATAACTTATTTGTAATTACTTATTGTAATTGTAGTAGTTATAATTAAATAGGTACGATGTAATGTACTTTTTTTGTAATTTACGTCCTCCAACGTTAAGTCATATCGGACGGTGAATGAAATGGGTGAAATGATACTCAAATGAGTCCAGGCTCCATGGAGCTTAGAGCTACCCGACATTTATCTTTTAAGGATAAAAAGCCTTATCCAGGTAACTCACCTGACCGAGGTTCGAACTCGAGACCTCTTGAACGTGAGGCAGACACGCTACCATATACGCTACCGAGGTGGGCATACAATGTACAGTTAATAGTTTAAAACATGATCTTTCAATAGATTTTAGACATGTTAAAAACTCCAGAACGCCCTTTTTGGCAAATAAAGCTTTATTCTTTTTTCAGCAGTGAACAGTAAAGAAAATACCGGACATTTTGTAAAATATCAGCTAATATCACAAATATGAGGGTGGGTCAAAAAGTAATGCCTCCTATTTGTTTTTTCCTTAAATAAGTAAGTTGTGTGAAAACTTTGAATTTGGCGCAATTCCTCAAACCTTCTTCTCCAATCCCCTGCAGTAGTAACTTCCTAAGTCAACAGGTGGCAGCACTACATCCTCTTGCAAAATGGCTGACATCGACATTCGTATTAGACAGCGTTCTATGATTAAATTTTTGACTGTGGAAGGTGAAACGCCAATTCGCATTCACGAAAGGCTAAAATATGTGTATGGTGATGCAACGGTGGACCTCAGCACCGTTAGACGATGGGTTCGTCGCTGTACCGAAGCTGAAGGGGCAACACCATTGGTAAATGAAAAGCGAAGCGGCAGGCCGGTGACTGCAGTGACTTCATGCAACATTCAGCGAGTCAATGACATCATTCGTGGTGATCGCCGGGAACAACAGGTGAATTGTGTCGCGTTACCTCCCTCAGTAAAGGCAGTGTGATGACGATTATTCAGCAACTGGGTTACTCAAAAGTTCACGTTGGGTATCAAGAGTGTGAACCGCCCAAAACAAAGAAACAAGGAAAACAAATAGCCTCCGAACACTTGCAGCGCTTCAATTTGGAGGGAGAGGAGTTTCTGGAAAAAATTGTTACTGGAGACGAAATGTGGGTTCATTTTTTAAAACCTGAATCAAAGAGGCAGTCAATGTAATGGCATCACACAACGTCACCGAAGAAAAAAAATTCAAACTCAGCGGTCGGCAGGGAAACTTATGGCGACAGTGTTTTGGGTTGCAGAGGGTGTGCTTATGATTGATTTTTTGGAGCAGAGATGCACAATAAATTCTGTCCAATACGTCAGAACTCTCAAAAGCTGAAAGCACGTCTTCGCCGAGTTCGCCCAACAAAAACTATAGCGGATGTACTTGTTTTGCATGACAATGCAAGACCACACACCAGCCGTTACACCACTGCAGAAATTGAGAAATTGGGATGGCAAGTCTTGCCTCACCCGCCATACAGCCTTGGCCTGGCACCATCAGACTTCCATCTGTTCGGGCCACTAAAGAAAGCTCATCGCGGGATTCATTTTATAGATGAGGAGGCTGTGAAAACGTCCGTGCATCATTGGCTTAGGAAGCAAGACCGTTTGTTTTACCACACTGGAATGTACGCCCTAATTAAAAGGTGGACCAAAACTGTGTAAAAGGACGGAGATTATATTGAATAGTGACACATTTAATCGTCAATGTTGTTTTCAAGCTATGTAAATTGCATTCAATGTTCATGGCAATTAAACGAGAAAAAACTAGGAGGCATTACTTTTTGACCCACCCTCGTAATTTTAAATGTCATTATTTGGATTAAATATACTTTGGTTCTAAGATACTGTATTTGTTTCTCAGGGATTTGATTTGTAGGTTTCATAGTCTTTAAAGAAATAATGGGCGTATCGCGTCCGTTGCGAATGGCACTGCAACGAGAAACCTTTTTTTGGTCGTAAACATTTAAGGCAAGATCGAGATTTCCTAGTGCTTCTTCCTGGTTCAAATCAGTTCGAATCCGTTAACTCCAAAGAAGTTCTAGAGTGATGAGTTTCCGTAGTTGTCTAAAGCAAGGAAGAAAGGTTATACAAGGTTTTGTTTTTTCTAGAAATCTCTTTAGAATTCTTGTGGAGTTACTGGTTTGCAATGTCGTTCTGAACTAAAACGCAAGTCGGAACACCTGTCCTTGACGTGAGGTCACCATCTGCAAAACAAATTAGCTAAATATTTGGGTATCTTAAATATCACATGCTGTACAACGATCTGGAACTTTGCAGGGTAAAAAAATATAAAGTATATTCATAATCCAAAATGATATTCCGTAGGATGTTGAAGAAAGCAGCAACAAACGTGGTTTTCCATGGTTATTTGTTCCCTCTTCTTTTCCTCACTCCCTCAGTGATGATATAGGAAGTATTGGATTTGGCTCAAAAATCACTATCCTATTTTAACGGAGAAATAAAAGCTTATTTTCGAGAAAAACTAATCACGGCATGGTTACATATCTACTTCTTTCAAATAAATTCATCATTTAAATAACTCATCTTCCAAGAACACGAGGCAAAGTATTTGATTCTTGACGAATCACCTCTTTAGAAAAACAAATGTTATCTCTTATTCTTCAAAGTTATCCAAAAGATTTTGATTATGGTAGTATGACTTAAGAGTTGTTGTTACGTTACCTTTAAGTTCCCTGCTCGTACAGTATTTACATTTGATAAATCCTGAAAGGAAGAAAAAATCTTGGGAAAACGTAGGCTATAAAATGCAGGGGCGGCTTCTGAGGTAGTGCCGCTGTGCCACGGCACCATCTGTATGAAAACGAAAGAAAGAGAAATGTATAGGAATTGCGCAAAAAAGGATTGTTTCTGTGTATCTGCTCCCTCGTGTGAATAGGCGCGTTAAACGCAAGCGCTCTGTCCTGATTGTTTTCCGTGGCTTGGTGCCGATTCCAGAACGGCACCGTCTACGCTCATAAGCGCCTGTGTTAAGGGATAGGATGTCTGCTTATACACGGCTTGTTATGGGAGCACGTAGTGCCGAGATTTCTCTGGCGCAAAACTTACGTTTTATCCGCTAGAGTGCAGTAAAGCACGGGACTTAAGATACCTGTCTGTCGTGAAATCGTACACAAACGTTTCTTATCACATTCTCCATGAATTGTATTATCAAACTTTTACTGTGCTCGTTACACCTGTACGTAACAAGAGTACGGATGTAATAAATATCTATTTCCATTTCCCTGTACGTTATGTTTGGTACAGTATATTATAAAATAGGATGGATTATTGATAAGATTGCCTAAATCGTTCGAAATTGGTACACATATTTATATTTAACAACCCTTATTTATTTTTTTATTTATTCATTCCTTTATTGTTTATTTATTCATTCATTTATTATTTATTTATTTAATTTATGTATTTATTCATTCGTTCGTTCATTCATTTATTTATTTGTTTATGGCATCGCCAATACAATGGCTCATCGGCCGCCCCTGATAAAATGTCTTCATTACATACAACATTGCTATATAAATTGCTAGGAATATTTGTTACTATACAGTAATTAATTTCATAATGTAACATTTACAAAAATGTTTAGAATTAGTCTGTCGCTTCTGTGATTTTACAAATGTTTATATATGTCAGTGAATCATACATATATTTGATATATGTAGAGGAATATTATATTGTCTCACAAGCAGTGGTTTAGTTGGACCGAAATGGGCCGGAACGCCGTTCCGGAAAATATTTTCCCGCTTTAGAATGACCTAACATTTTTGCATTCCGTAAGAAAATCGTTTGTAATCCACACAGAGCGCTGAAACGTCATGGGCGTACTCTAGCGGACTAATATCGAACCTTGCGGGTTTTATTTTTTCCTTGTTCCATTTATACCCGGCCTTTAACTACTATGGTCATATCGGTGGCCGTTCTCCTTTGGAACATACCGAAGGTGTTAACTCGTTGTCTTTGGTTTTTAATCATTACATCACGCACACATTCACACTCTCATTCATACTTCCAGACTCTGGGGAAGATGGTTGCGGTTTTATGTTCATAAAGTACGGTCGCTTTTACACTCCTGGGCGGTTTTCTGGTTCTCTAAGGTTGGCTATACTGCTATTGTACCCGGAGAGTGGGAAGTGAGCACAACTTTCTTCCACTCGTTATGTTTGTGTGAATCTGTGTGAATCCAAGTTTTATTTTATACAACATATGTCAAGTCATGGCTAGGAAGGGGGAGACGTTCAGCTGATGATACAGCTTGTCGGAAACACAAGGCCGCTGATTTTGACACCTAGTACAAGTCCATTTGGAAATTGCTGAATTAATACAATGAGTTCTTGTAAATATTTTGTTCCAACTAAAGCACTGCTCATAAGTAAAGTTCTTTAGGAAAACAATTATTTGAAATGTGTTCTGGCAAGCAATTAACTACATTTTCAAAGTAGAGACCATTAGATTCTAAGATCTTCACCCATCGTTCAGCGAGATTTATTATCCCACGATGGTACCAAACTCTGGTTTTTGCTGCGAAGAATTCGGTGACACCCACTTGCACTACTTCAAAGTTGTCAAAATTTCTTCCACGTAGAAAATGGGCCATGGATCGAAAAAGATGACAATCTGATGGTGCGAGATGAGGGCTGTATGCTAGGTGTGGTAGCAGTTCGATTTCTCCTAATTTCTGAACTTTTTCCATGCTTGTGCGAGCAGTATGGGGTACTGCATTGTCCTGTGGTAATATTTGGGTTAACGTATGCAGGGTATCTCCGCCTCAAAATTTCATGAGCTCGTTCCATTTGTTGAGAGTAAAAATCCGCATCAATCACCCGCCCTTTTGGAACAAACTCCCGGTGAATCACACCTTCAAAATTCACCATACACACAACATTACTTTGGGACCGAACTGAATTTTTTTAATGATGACTTTGGCGGATTGGTGGGTATCAAGCTACTGTTTCGAGGCATCAAGGTTTCGGTAATATACCTATTTTTCTTCATGAGTGACAATTCTCTTGATAAATCTGTCATCCATGGGATTACCACTCTACGTTCAGCCTGTTGAGGTGTAAGTTCATGAAGTACAGATCTACAGGTTCTGTATGATTTTCTAGGTTTCTTAATATAACGATGTATGGTATCTTTTGATGCACCAAAATCTTCTGAAAGCCTAGGGTACTTTTTTGCGGATTTTCTTGCAAAACTTGGCGTGAATCCTCAATATTTCATACTTTAGGTCTTCCAGAACGTGGTAAATCTTAGGGCCATATTCATAGATATCACTTTGGTTTGGATTATCTTCCGACTAACTTGGTCCGGACCAAAGGCGATCTAACTTTTTGGTATTCATAGACGATAAAAAGCCTTCGACCAAGTAAAACCGTGGACCAGTACGGAGCAAATGTTACACGACGTACAAAGGTTCCTCTGCGCATGCGCCAGTCCCATAGAGTGCTAAACAAACCACAGTGTACCTACAAGTTTATAAATCTCTGTGGTAGTTTCACAGCTGTTTCTTAATCATTCTTATGATTGCTGCTGCTGTTTGAGGTTCGGTAACACAGTTTGGTGTGCTGTGAATATGGATAATATGAAGAAGCGTGGTATCAATTGGTCAGAGGAGACCAATGTTTTCTCTAGTACAAAAAAGAATGAACATTATAGAAAATAGATCCATGTCGACCGATACGAATATGAGAAAGGAGGAGGCATGGAGGGATATTTATAACGAGTTTGCTGATTATGATGCAGGTCAGCAGTGTTGTCTTGATGTCCTCCTCTTGCATAATACCGAAGTGCTGTTAGGATTTGAGTGTCAATTGAGATACTCTAGCCTCGGTTATCGTCCATGTCGAATCATTTCTATCAGCTTTCGGCGTTTTCTTTACTAAACTTGTATCTGCTTTTGAAGTTTAGGTCGTCGTACTTTGCAATAATTTCTATTCTTGGTAGATAAGTTATCCTTCGTCCTCTTTCTTCACGAATTCTACGCACCACAGCTATATTCTCACTTCATTGTCATCCATGTTGCAAACTAGTCCGCCTTTAATCTACTCCTCGGAGGCGGACCAAAATTTGAGCCGGACCAACGTGTTTGGCCTTGGACTATCGCTAATCCCGGTTTATGAATAAGAAAATCGATGGTCTACCGTTAGTCCACCGGAAATAGCAAGTTGGTCCGGACCAAGTCTGACTATGAATACGGCCCTTAGTGTTTTCGTCTCTTGTTGAAACGTTGGAACCATCGTTGTGCGACACGATGATGATGATGATGATGATGATGATGATGATGATGATGATGATGATGATGATGATGATGTGTATAGGGGCGCTCAACTACGGCGGTCATCAGCGCCCTTTAAAATACTTGTCATGGCAAAAGCCAGATATAAACTTTCTAAAAAACTATACAACTGTAAATAAACCTATTAAAACTAAACGTACATTATATAATACATTATACGAGCTCAGATACGCATCCCTCAACCACCAGGACAAACCTTTCCACCGACATGGTCTCCACGCACGGCCTACACGTGGGTGGGCCTGTTGACCATCTCCCTCAACCACGAAGAGGAGCCCACACGAGGGAGACTGTTGGCTCGGGACCCCGGGCGCGCCAAACCCGTACCTACCGAAGTAGGCCCCTGGGGGATTGTTGTGCGTCACGCTCACTAACGACACCTTCTCCGACTTCACATTATCTTAGAACTGCGGCAGCGGTTTTATAATTTTGTTTCCAGTAGTGTTTTAGAAGGACTCTTAAGTTCAAACTTTGTTATCACCATTTGGTGATTGCATATCAACAACTGAAGACTAATACTTGCTCGCATACTAACCATGACATCCTGTAAATAGCATTGGCAAACCAAAGAAACCCAATAAATTTTCCAAAACACCAAATAAAAGAACTATTAATAAAATTCGACAAACTTTTAAGGTCTATAAATGCTAAGAGGTTTTACAAAACAAAAATATGTAAAATGTTCATACTGGTACATGTCTGTATAATCGTTGTATTTTTTTTTTAAATTAGTACAATTTTAGAAACACAGAATTGTTAATATGTAAATTTATGAGATAATTTTCTATTGTCTGTAAAACTAACTTTTTTCTGAAAGGGCTCTGATGTATCTAATATTCACTTCAACGATATCTTACATTTTAAAATGTTATGATATGTTTATATATGTATATATGTGTATATATATGGTTATAATATTAACTAAATTGTTTTATCAAAATAGCGAGTAAATTCATGAAAATAAAATTAAAAAAGTGCAACAGCTAAGCATCCTAACGTGCTTTTAATTTATCTTATCTTGATTTTTATTATTTGGTCTGTTATACGAGGGCTGTTCAATAAAGAATGATCATTATTGTTTATGGTCATAACTTTTCTCAGTAAAATTCAACCTTATTATATTCTGTTAGCTTAATGTGACACAAACAGGCCATAGTAGTTTCATTGTTGGTACTCCTGGTTCCCGCCTGTGAGAACCAGGCAAGTTCAGACATGTCCAGTATCGTCTACCGCTGCAATGGAGGTAACATGCAGTTAAAGTTGATGTTAGAGGCAGATCCGGAGTTTCTTTCAAACGTAATCACTGCTGATGAAACTTCGCTACATCATTTTGATCCTGAGAGCAAACAGCAAAGCTAGTGTGGAAATCTCCTTCATCACCAACCCCCAAAAAAGCAAAAGTGGTTGCTTCTGCTGGGAAAGTTATGGTCATCTCATTCTTTGGTATTTATGGAACGGTTTATTAGCATGTTGTATCTACACACACATCAGTAACTGGACAATACTGTAGGAATGTCCTGAAAACATTGCAAGTCCATATCAGACGCAGAAGACCACATTTCCATGAAGCAGGCTGGATGCTGCACCACAATAATGCGCGGCCGCATATTGCCAATGTTGTTGCTGAATATCTTGCAAAAGTCAACGTGAAATGCATTCCTCATCCTCCCTATAGTCCGGATTTAACCCCATGTGACTTTTTTCTATTCCCTAACTTGAAGAAACGCCTTCGTGGGAGGCATTATCCATCATCAGAAGCAGTGGTGAAGGCTGCGGAGTCGATTTTGAAGGATCTCTCAAAAATGGTTTCCAACTTGTCTTTGAAGACTGGCAGAAACGCTGGGACAAGTGCATCGCATTTAGAGGAGCCTATTTTGAAAAGGACCGTCAAAATTATGAGGATGAGTAAAGGTACATTGTCAAAAAAATTGTGATCATTCTTTATTGAACATTGAAGTAACGTTTGGAAGAGTCTCTGAATACATTTGTCGATGTTATTAATCCCAAATTGCTAGCAGATGTGAGTATTATATGTAGTACCTACTGTTCACTACTGAAAGTTCTGTTTCAGTATGGCTCACCGGAATATAGCTTTCTTTACCAGGAATTTCTCCTTTAAATATAGGCTGCAGTACTCTAGAATCGATGCTGATGCTTTGGATTCCACGAAGCCTCCACGGATCCGAAGAATCAACGGTTCTCTGTTATAAATTGAGTTCAGCCGGAATATTGTTTGGTAATAGGTCACCTAAAATCACTTAGGGTTATCGCTAAGGACCACAAACTCATTAAGTAATAGCCGCTATAAATCTTGTGAGGCGCCATCTAAGGCCGCGCCCTTCGGTTAATTACAGCTTGCAACCTCTCCGTGCTTTTAATACGTCACTCAACAGTCGCCCTTATGGACGACTTACTTTCCTAAAATACAACACTTATTCACTGTTTAAAGGAAATGCCTTACCACAGATACGGCGACTTTCTCAGTAATGTGGCACTTTCTCTGCCACGAAATAATGTTGTCATCAACAGAATAATGTTTACAAATAAAGGCAACACATCTATGAAAATGACTAATATACGTGACTGTGGCGTGTTACATTCATATAACTTTCTTTATACAGTAGATTTTTATACAGCCTCCACAAACTAATCTTGAAGAAACTAATTCTCGTATCTTCAAAATTTTCAAGTTATTTTCAGAAATAGTTCCAATACGCATTTTGTTGTAAATACAAGGAAGGTAGCGATAGCAAATTTTAATATCGCTACAAAATATAGCCTAAAAGTTCACACATCTTTGCATAGCATCGTGAAGAATAACTTGAGTAGTGACAGATCTTGAAAAATGACAGACTTGGGAAAAAATCTAAGACATCTGGATATTGCCAAAAGTTATTTCAAGTACATTTATTTTAAAAAGATCACCGTTTTATGTAATACGTTTTTCTGTCTCTTAAGTTTGCCAGTTATACAAAACTGTATCAAATTCCTTTCGAATGAAGAGAACTTCGCAGGATATTTCTGGAAAATTTAAGTTACGCAATTTATTTGAAATGTAAATACCTTAAACATATAGCCTTTAATTAAAATCCGTAGAGACATTTTTGAGAAAATTCAATATTTCAAAATATTTTCCAACTTGAAGGGTAGCTTAGAGTGGAAGGACATTCTCAAAAATATTGGTGTCCCATTTTTTGAGTATTTTGGAAAATTCTTTACCTAAATACATACTAAATTTGGTATTTATGTTTTTGAGATTAAGCTGCTGTCTCTGTCTCTCTCTCCTCTCTCTCACACACACAGAGAGAGAGAGAGAGAGAGAGAGAGAGAGAGAGAGAGAGAGAGAGAGAGAGAGAGAGAGAGAGAGAGAGAGAGAGAGCTGGCCTCTGTGGTGTGGGACTAGCGTGTCTCATCACATTCAAGGAGTCTCCAGTTAGAATCTCAGTAGGTTGAGCTATCTAGATGAGGTACTTTACCGGGATTTTCCCTTACCCTGTAAAACGAACGTTGTGTAACTCTAAGTTCTATATACCCTCGGTTCATTTGATCGTCATTTCATTCATTTCATTGATCGTCCAAAGTGACGTATGCTAGAGGACGTTTAAAACAACAAAAACAACAAACACACACACACACACACACACACACACACACACACACACACACACACACACACACACACACACACACACAAACTTGTTCTATAACACTTTCTTGGATTCAGTAGGTCCCAAAACATATTTCAGATGAAATCTCGATATCAACTTTTTGGTTCCTCTTATCTTCTGCAATTTGGGGTGGGGGTAAAAGAAAAATAAATAAATAAATAAATAATAATAATAATAATAATAATAATAAGTTTACAAATATATTACATATTAGTCTGCATAGTGGATTTCAAATTGAAAAAGTTAAAAATACAGATTAAATATTTACAGAATAGTAAAGCGTATTACAAAGAAATATTCTGCATAAAATCACTTTTTTGTCAGAATGACGTCTTTTCTACATTGTCTAAAATTACAAAAGGAACGAAAACATTTATAAATATTGTTATTTCTCATGCCAAAATCCCAAACATATATGTTTTTCATATAAAAGGACGTTTGGGTGGAATGAGTTCTATACCGATACTCGACTTTCATTCTAAATATTACTTATTTAAATACCAAATTAGACACTTCGGGTTTGCTGTTCAGACAGATTTGCATGTATAGTTCTACAAATTTTGACATAGTCGGAAGATAGTGGTGGCATTTATTTTCAGGTACCTACACAAATTGCAATACTTTGATAACTGATTAACTTTTTTCAGAAATCCCATAGATCGAAGGTTTTTCTTAAATGATTTTACAGGCTTGTTGATTTAATTTAGGATATAAATATCCCATAAATTAGAGGACACTCGCAATGGGAAATATCTACTGAATTGAGTGCTGTTTATCAAGTCGTTAATTAGTGACTTGTGGGATTTTTGCACAAAAGTTTTCCCTAGAGAACAGTCCACTAGAGAGGTTTATGACTCATAGGTATAATCACAGGAAAACTTATGTCCATTAAGATGTAATGAAAAGATATTAAAAGATGCTAAACACTTCGCCACAGAAGGAGAATATTAACAAATTTCTTCGAGATTGTGCTTGGCCAATACACTGATAATGATATGGTGGTAGACAAATAGATTTTTTCTTCACCTAATAAGTTACTCAGCTTTTTGTTCTCGGTTGAGTGTTCTGGTCTTTTTTTTTTAATTGATATGTACTTTTCGTAATAAATGAAGTTGCCTACAAAGTCCTGACGTAGAGAACCAGCTGTCAGGACCAAGGTGTAAGACATGTATATATGTATGTTCACAGTGTAGACGGGTGATGAGAAAAAACACTGTCAAACGGTTTCAAGCAAGTGAGAGGGGAGAGAACTTGCTATTGTGACCTCTGATGTCACTGCGTAAAGCCCAAATAATCATCTTGGCTTTTAATGTTTAGACATTGTTGTACCTGCTAATAACAAATATGCGTGAAGACTGAAGTGAAATAGATATACAGGTAGCTTGTATGACATTTCGCTAGCAGTTTAATAACCTTTTGTTAATGCATTGCCATAATTGGTATTCATTGCATAGAACTATTACACACGATGTGACGAAACCGGAAATGAAGACTTACGTAGTACTGATGTGAAATATTACTCTGTGGTTTGGCGAATAAATTTTCCTTAATCCTGCCCCGAATTATTAAATTCTCTGTGTATGTTGCATGTACGTCATGTAATCGTGAGCACCCTTTTATAACGTGCTGCATGAGAAGGAAAATTGTAAATTATACAAAATTGATCAGTGGGGATCCTGTTCGTAACAAGCAAGGCTTAATGAAGATGTCTTTGTAGCTTACAAACAAATACCCTGTGTAACTAAGCGTGCCTATTTTGCATCTAAAGCGCCACTTGCTCTGAAAGCCTGTAAAGATTCCCTCCGATATTCAAAACTGCTATGCTATGTCGAGAGTAGATTAAAGAAATCCTTGTTTACGTTGGAGAGCGCATGGTGTAATTGCCAATCACATAGAGTGCTGTACAAATTTGCAACACAGAGGGTGTGGTTGCTTAAGGGGTACCTCATATTTCATTCCATAAATTTGTTTTGTCCTTCATTGTGAATTACCGTTTTGCATAACATTAACCATTTTTTTAAATGTGCGGATATACAATTTCTGGAAAGGACTTCAACAGGTAAATTTCAGTGCTAATACCAAGTGAACCCTGATGCTTCTGTAGCAGAGAGGTAACTATTTGCCTATTATATCTAAAGACAATTTTCAATGCTGAAAATCAACTCATATTCATTTGTCTTGTTAATTATTGGGTTAAAAAGTATATCTCTTAATGCCAAGTCATTTTATCCAGTGTGAAGAAACAAAATAAAATCTTGTAACAAAACGCAGGGAACCTATTACTGTATAAGTGACTGATATAAACACTAAGTCTTCAATGTTCTTTAATCAACCTTACTAAAAAGAATGCAGCAGTAGTACATTGCGATAAAAGTGGAAAACGTGAAAGAGTTTAAAACTACAAGATAAAATCGAGCACTTCTGACAAGGGTACTATTACTAAGCTCACTCCTGTACGCACTTGAGAGTTTGATGACATCATCGTGGGACCTGTATGCCAAAAATAGAGTGCGGGAGTACCCGAAAATGAGTCCAGAATACGTAGGAACATAATGGCATAATAATATAGCAGTGTACGGGAGGGCTTGTTTACCCCTGATGGGCAGCGGTCTACACATGACGTACGTAAGGAGCGCCATCCCACACACATCCCACCAGGGATGTCCAGCAGCTACTTGCAAGTGGTCGCATGTGGCACTTTCCAAGCTTCATTTTTGGGCGTTATGGTTCTACTCCGTAGCCGATTTTTGGTGCACATGGTTTATATACAGCAGGCATTATACCACCAAATTTTCAGGTGCGTAGCGATGTGACTACAGTGATAGTTTCCTTGCTAAAGCTTCCAATGTACTTATTGTCTGTCTGATGTGATGTAAGGAACGGAGAGGGATATGTGGCCCACCGCGGTCCAGCAGAGATCTATTGTAGGCTATCACCCCTCAGGGGCAAAGGAGGAAGTGAAGGGAAACCTTAGGCCAGCAGACGGTGAAGTCAGCGGAACCGCAGAGACATGCAGAAGTCCCTAATAGTTGGATAGGATCACCCGGCATACCACTGAAACTTCTCAACAAGAGTGCGTTGAAACGGTGCTAGAGACTTAAGCAACTACGTCTAGAGAGACCAGGGAAGATTTACACAGCGCTCTCATCTGCACCATCTGCCGGAACTACTGCGCTGACGCTGACAAACATACATTAAAGAAGACGGAGTGGAATGAAAAAGGGAATATACACCAATCAAGATATATCAACATAGAACTGTAGTGCTAAAATGTTTCTTCATTAGCAAATTTGTTCTTTTTTGTATTCACGTTCTCCAACGTAATTCATATCGGACGATGAATGAAACAGGTGAAATGATACTCAAATTAACCCAGGATCCATAGAAGTTAGAATTACCAGACATTCATCTATCAGGATAAGGAAAAAACCCGGAAAAAACCTTAACTTGCCCTGACCGAGATTCGAACTCGGGACCTCTTGAATATGAAGCAGACACTGTGCCATCAACGCTAGCAAATTTATTCATGTTGAAATATTACTTGATGTAATACAGTGATTAATATTAAACATTGTGAAATACATCTACTGTTATATTAATCGTGGATTTCTAATGATGTAAATATACAAAATGCGCTATGTTTTATGCAAAAATATTTTAAATTTAAGTTCAGTAACACCTAAATATAATATGAAACAGTTAAACACTTGCTTAAAAAGTGAAGAAGAAATTAGGAGTCCTGCAAACCAACAGTGTTTCTTGCATTGTAGTTTTTGTTTGAGTAAGATTATCCTGCTCTATTCTAAACATCATCCTTATACATTTTGGATACAAGTTCATAACGCTATATACTGATTTAAGTAGCAAGACACTTTACAAGTGAAAATGTTTTCGTTTAGAACTTACGATAGCGAGTACAAAAAGGAATTCGTGGAATCATCCTTTGTATTAAAGTATAACAATAAAAATAACAAATAATTCATAGTGTAAAGAAGAATCAATACCGCAGGTATCTGCCGTGTCTTCAATGTACTCTGTGTTTAAATCTCGTCATACCGTAGATCACGATCTAGCTGAGTTATGTATTCACAAGAGAATTCATATCTTAAAGGATGCGAATCAAGGACGCGTTTCGATTTAGAAACGGAAAAGATTAACGAGTGCCGAAACAGGTTACCGCCATCCATATTAAGTTCGTGACAAAAATGGACTTCCGCAAGCTAAAACAGGTGCTATTCTTTCATGTTGTGCAGTGGGCATATTAAGTTATTCTCCAGAATATAAATATCAGTCATGTCAATAAGAGTCAATTATCGTTCTTAATAACTTCTTATAAAAATAAAATAAAATCTGCATATTTAATAGCCCAATTTATGGAATCTATACCATGCTTTATTTTGCAAACTTTATTTTTTATCTTTATTCATTTTTAAAAGAAATCACATAAAATCTTCTACAAATTGTCCAGATATTATCTACGAGGGCTGTTCAATAAAGAATGATCACATTTTTTTGACAACGTATCTGTACTCATCGTCATAATTTAGATGGTTATTCTCAAAATAGTCTCCCCTGAATGCGATGCATTTGTCCCAGCGTTTCTGCCAGTCTTCAAAGACATGCTGGAAAGCGTTTTTGAGAGATCCTTCAAAATCGCCTCCGCAGCCTTCACCACTGCTTCTGATGATGTATATTGCCTCCCACGAGGACGTTTCTTCAAGTTAGGGAATAGAAAAAAGTCACATGGGGCTAAATCCGGACTGGAGGGAGGGTAGTGGAGGGTGGAAGGTGGGAGGATGCACTTCTCGTTGATTTTTACAAGATATTCAGCAACAACATTGGCAACATGCGGCCGCGCATAATTGTGGTGCAGCATCCAGCCTGCTTCACGGAAATGTGGTCTTTTGCGCCTGATATGAACTTACAATGTTTTCAGGACATCCCTGTAGTAATGTCCAGCTACTGATGTGTGTGCAGGAACAACATGCTGATAAATCATTCCATGAATATCAAAGAATGAGATGACTATAACTTTCCCAGCGGAAGCAACCACTTTTGCTTTTTGGGGGGTTGGTGATGAAGGAGCTTTCCACACTGAGCTTTGCTATTTGCTCTCAGGATCAAAGTGATGTACCCAAGTTTCTTCAGCAGTGACTACGTTTTAAAGAAACCCCGGATCTTCCTCTAACATCAACTTAAACTGCATGCAGACCTCCATGCGAATGTCCTTTTGTTCGGGAATCAACAGTCTTGGAACCCATCGCGCACAAACACGTCTCATATGTAATGTTTCTGTCGCCAACGTGTGGGTGGCACCCAATGAAATGTTCAGTATTTCAGAAAGTGATCATAAGGTAATTCGTCGATCCTCTCCCACAATGGCAGCAACAGTGTTGATGTTTTCTTCTGTAAGAGCAGTAACTGGAGCACTGGGTCCACCTTCCTTTGAAATTGTCTCCCCTCTTTCAACATTTTAAACCACCTTCGAGCTCTGTTGTAGGGAAGAACAGACTCTCCATAGGCCTCCTGTAACATTGTATAGGTCTCAACTGAAGATTTGTTGAGACGAAAGCAGAATTTCCAAGCCGCATTTGTTCCTCGCGTGTTATCTCCATTGCAGCGGTAGGCAATACGGAACATCTCTGAACTTGCCTGGTTGTCACAGGCGGGAATCAGGAGTGCCAACAATGAAACTACTACGGCGTGTTTGTTTCACATTAAGCTAACAGAATATAATAAGATTGAATTTTAGTGCGAAAAATTATGACCGTAAAAAATTATGATCATTCTTTATTGAACAGCCCTCGTACTTGCTACATTAACTAATTACATAATTAAGTCCACAGGTTACTGGATTCCAGTAACCTTATAATCTCTCTTAAAACAGCCTTTAATTTACTTTAATTTTACTCCAAGAATATAATTCAAATCTAGTTTCTGCTACAGCTTTAATTACTATAACAAAGTATGAAAGAGTGTTTCCTACAATTTTAAATATTTCCTCCTCTGCAACTGGTGTCCAAAGCTTCCTCCTGCTGGTATCCATCTTCTAAAGGGACTGACATCAGTAGATGGAGCTGGTTCGTCAGTTCTAGATATCCGGGTTATTATCTTCCCTCTTCTATATAATCAGTTGCATCTGTCTCTTTGATTCTCTCCATATAGCTCCTTTGGCTCTCCCGGAGTTCTCCTTTCGGTGGCTTCTGCTCTTCTTTCCGACATCCATAACTGTGGCGTCTTCTTTCATCGGACGTGCGTCTTAAATTAGGCCTTCTCAAGTCTGATAATGTATCTTCAGTTTCTCTGGTCCTAATATTTCCCTCCGACGATCTCTTTAATAATATTTCTTTTTCTTGGTTGCAATATTGCTATATTTATTTCTTTAACTCTTTTGTCGCGGGTCATATATTCCTCTAACGCCTTGGCGGATGTTGTTTGAGACATATTTTCTAAGTGTGCGAAATCTTCTGCTTCCCTTAAGATGTTCCATAAGGATGTTGTTTCCTTCGACCGTCTTCTACTAGTTCCCTATCGCACCCAAAAATAATGTTCAAATGGAACATGTTATTTCTATATAATAATTTATTATAGAAATCATATTTAAAATAGCGTTTTGTAAGTTAGAATCACTGTACACCGACATTCTTATTTTGTAGTTGCACATATTGCTCTTGCCCCTAAATAGATTCGATCACGAAGGGAAGACAAACATCAAGATAAGAGTTCTCGTTGTATACTTTATCATCAATTAGGCATTTCTGAACGCTGTAGGTAAAGAGATTTTCATCAAAGAAGGTAATGCGTTGATTGCTCCATTTGGAAAACAATCATACAATTCCTATGCAATATCTAAGTAATAATCAACCTCCTGAGTAATACTAATAAGCGGATTTGCTCTGACGAAGTGGATGTACATAACACAAGTATATACGAAAGTAAAAGCTTCCAGAAGTTTGTGCAATTTAGGAGTAAGACGCAAGTGTGATGCTCCTCCTCTGTTACCATCAAGAGCTCAATATATCGAGTACATTTAATAAACATTCTTTCACACCACGCATGTGTAGGGCAAGTTTTGGAAATCTTTGGTATTCAATTTTTCAGTTTGACTTTACCTTTCCATACTTTTAATCACATGAAGTTCAATAATTTCAATTAATTTTCTCTCCCCCCCCCCCCCAACAACCTTTACATTCTGTGTCTTATTTTGGTACAGAGAAGGATTGACTTTGTCCAGATTATTACAAATATTTGCAACACACATGTAACGAGATTCAGGAAACTAAAGTTGTACAGTTGTGTTATAAACATTATATATTAGTATAAATTAATCGATATATGAGATAAATACTGATAATAATTAGCCATTTACGGAGCATAGCTTCAAACGATTTAATATTTCAACTGAAATAGCTTTACTTTACCTGTGAATATCGGCTTTAAGGTCAAAATGTTCCTCAGCAAATTGGTGCATAACACGCACTGCTAGAATTTCCATGGTAGATGTGCATCCGCTCTTTGTGAAACAAGTAATGTCGAAAAATGAAGATATATTACCTCTAAATATCCTCACATTTTTTCTATTTGTAACTTAATTCTATGTGGTTATTTGGAGAGCAAGCTTAATTCAGTCCACCTTGGTAGCGTAGATAGTAGCATGTCTACCTCACGTTCAAGAGGTCCCGAGTTCGAATCTCGGTCAGGGTGAGTTACCTGGATAAGGTTTTTTCTGGGGTTTTCCCTTATCCTGGAAGACGAATGTCGGGTAACTCTAAGCTCTATGGACCCCGGGCTCATATGAGCACCATTTCACCCATTCCATTCATCGTCCGATATGACTTAACGTTGGAGGAGGTAAATTAAAAAAAAAAAGCATAATTCAAATTGCCCGCAACCCTTATAGGCTTTGCACAACATCCGCAGAGAAATTAATTCTGATTAAATTGAAATGTTAACAAAAGTGGTCATAGAAATGAAACCCTTTTCAGTTCATAATTTTCAGAAAATGGAGTTTTCTCCTTCCATCAAATACGTTTCTTGCATATTTATTGATTTACTTAAATAAGGCCCGGTTCGATTCCCGTGCCCGATCTACCTGAACTACGAGGGATGTTCAATAAAGAATGATCATAATTTTTTTACTGTCATAAATTTTTCGCACTAAAATTCAATCTTATTATATTCTGTTAGCTTAGTGTGAAACAAACACGCTGTAGTAGTTTCATTGTTGGTACTCCTGGTTTCCGCCTGTGAGAACCAGGTAAATCCAGACATGTTCAGTATCGCCTACCGCTGCAGTGGATATAACAGGCAAGGAACAGCATGCGGCTTTGATGTTCTGCTTTCGTCTCAACAAATCTTCAGTTGAGGCCTATACAATGTTACAGGAGGCCTATGTAGAGTCTGTTCTTCCCTACATCAGAGCTCGAAGGTGGTTTAAAATGTTTAAAGAGGGCAGACAATCAATTTCAAAGGAAGGGGGACCCGGTGCTCCAGTTACTGCTCTTACGGAAGAAAACATCAACCCTGCTGCTGCCATTGTGAGAGAGGATCGACGAATTACCTTATGATCACTTTCTGAAATACTGAACATTTCATTAAGTGCCACCCACACGTTGGTGACAGAAACATTACACATGAGACGTGTTTGTGCGCGATGGCTTCCAAGACTGTTGATTCCCGAACTAAAGGACATTCGCATGCTGTTAAAATTGATGTTAGAGGAAGATCCGAAGTTTCTTTCAAACGTAATCACTGCTGATGAAACTTGGCTACATCATTTTGATCCTGAGAGCAAACACCAAAGCTTAGTGTGGAAATCTCCTTCTTCACCAACCCCCCCCCCCCCCCCCAAAGCAAAAGTGGATGCCTATGCTGGGAAAGTTATGGTCAGCTCATTCTTTGATACTGGTTTATCAGCATGTTGTACCTGCAAACATATCAGTAACTGGACAAAACTACAGGGATGTCCAGAAAACATTGCAAGTCCATATCAGCCGCAAAAGACCACATTTCCGTGACGCAGCCTGGATGCTGCACCACGATAATACGCGGCCGCATATTGCCAATGTTGTTGCTAAATATCTTGCAAAAATCAACGTGAAGTGCATCCCTCACCCTCCCTATAGTCCGGATTTAGCTCCATGTGACGTTTTTTTATTTCCTAACTTGAAGAAATTCCTTTGTGGGAGGCATTATCCATCATCAGAAGCAGTGCTGAAGACTGCGGAGTCGATTTTGAAAGATCTCTCAAAAAATAGTTTCCAGCATGCCTTTGAAGACTGGCAGAAACGCTGGGACAAGTGCATCGCATTCAGGGGAGACTATTTTGAGAAGGGCCACCAAGATTATGAGGATGAGTAAAGGTACGTTGTCGAAAAAAAATGTGATCATTCTTTATTGAACAGCCTTCATATGATTTTTATGGGGGTTTCTTGGGTCACCGGGCGTAGGTTAATTAATATCCTGTCCCTCCATTTTATTTCCATTATCATTTCACATCAACTTTCAGCTGGTGGTCTCTTTCAGGGTAGAGGTCTCGGCGTTGCATGGCAGGGTTATATGCCCTTGGTAAAACTTACTCCTCCGGTAGGACTGTCTCCGGTCTCTGAACCCAGTCTTGTGGGGTCGTTTCCGAACCACAGTAGGGTGGAATGCCGGGCAGTTTCCAACTGCTAAAGTGTAGGGACTCTGCCCTCTGCGTTGTCTCCTGTTGCCTCATCCTTTCTTGGGGGTGTCCCACTTGGGGCATAGGTACAATAGACCAAGTTTGGACCTCCGTGCCGAATTCCTTCCGAAGCGTAGTCCAGTACAGTCGCTTCTGTTGTATGACAGGCGTTATCTAACCGCAGCCTGAAAACAACATATTATGAAGAAAAAGAGTGAAGGTGCATCCGGAAACAAACTGTAATGGATAACAGCCCGGTGTAATTGAGATACTATCAGTAATACAGCAAGTAGAAATTGCTATTCCAGTTTTGGACTTATTTGATGGGGGGGGGGGCGTTGCGAACCAATATTTCTTTGAACATTTTGGCTTATATTAATGCATAGTTGCTACTTTAAAATTATTAAACAGTAGTTTTTAATCATTTTTCGGTTTCCCTATAATTCAAATCTGGGGAATTTATTACACATATTGTGGCTTACTACCATCGCAAAATATATTGCAGTACAAAATAAACTTTCTATAACTGACTGTTTGTTTTTTTAAATAATATTGGATTCTTATTTCCTTACTTGTAATATCTTCGATTATATTTATTTAATTTTTTAATAGTCTCCATGTTTGATCAATTCTTCTGCTTATCCGAAAACTTACTGGACTCAAACTTGTGTTGAACTATTACATTATTGCAGTATAAGCAACTATTTGTTTTCAATTTACAGTAACTTTTAAAGAACAGGGTTTATGCAAATACTTTTAGATGTTGCTCTAAGTTAATGAAAGTGTTTTTTGTATATATAGCATACTTAATATTTTATATGGCATACTAATGAATACACTTCTTTCGAAACAATCTTGTTACATTTTTTCGCGATATTTTTTTTTTTTTTTAAGTTTTAGATTTATATACGTAAGTGTTATTTTTTTATTACATGTTTATAAATACATTTATTGTTATTTCGAAAATGGTTTACTTAACAAGTAACCGTGAAAATGACAGCAAACATCTAAAAAATAAATGTGTATTTTCTTCCTTTCATGAATTATGGTTGCTTAGAAGCTTAAGAACCATTATTCGAAATTAGGCCGGCTACATGAGAACTTAAGCACAACTTTTCATAGGTCAACATTGTTTTCAAACTTCAAGAAGAAGAAAAAATAATAAAAATATCCCTAACAATGCAGTTTTAATTTGAAAAGCAGTATGTGATATTCTAAGTTACATGTCATCTTTCACTGAGCTAAACCAAGGTTTGGTGTCCGATCGTTGCATCGCTCACTTCTGCGCACAATGGGTGTCTTGAGTGGGGTGTAGTATTGGAAGGTGGGACATGGTGAGCTCTTAAGTCCCTCCCGTTCGACGATTGCGTTTTACTGAACTGTCCAGTTGAAATTAATGCATACACCTTTTAAAAACAAAGAATATCAAAACCTCAACCCATAAAACTTATCAAATAATATATATTTTGTAGTACATATCTTTATAATGGTTTTGAATATTAAACTTCTGAACGGACAAAATAAAACTGGACGATAGGGAGTATTTTGCGAGAAATCCATGAACCTTTGTTTAAAAAGTATAATTGGGAAACCGGTTTACTTTACAAACATCAATTCTAATAGCCTCATCTATACAAATATATATAATTCAAAGCGGAACAATCAAAATAATTTGTTATAAACGGGCCTGTATTTGATGATCTGAAATGTTTGGAAAATGACCGATTAAAGACTAAAATTTTAAGATTTTTCTGGTGCATTTTGCTGCATGCTTGTTAATAAAAAAATATAATTATGATTATATATACAGATGATATAAAGTTGCATAATGCTAACAGATTATCAAGGTAAGTCAGGGCATATTTAAACCAGGAGCGTGTGCGCACCTCAGTCGATGCAGGTTTTGTCTGCTGCAGCTAGCAGCTACGTTCATAAATAGATTGTCAAAAGCCTGCAATCTCCATGATTGCCGTTACATTGTGCATAAATCCGGTCTAATCTAATCAACTCATAATCATGCATCCACCAGGTATCCTTCGTTCTACGCGCATGTGGTGCTCTGGCTGCGAAATTAACCGGTTTTGTTCCATTGTGGATGTTTCATATCCTAGACAACGGAACAAATGCAACAATGAGGTGATGCACCTTAATGATACTGACATTGAAGGTTTCTAATTTACCACTGAAGAGGATGTGGTGACAATTACATGTACGTAGGTAGAAACCTTTGCTCTTGGCGGTGTGCAGGGCCTGATTAACTACAAGGACAATATCAGAAAATATAACTTAGTTGGCTCTCTGTAATCATTAATAATAATCAGTCGTATATTTCATGACCATCAGTTGCGACCGGAAATGAATAATATTGAAGCATAGCCAAATTAGAGCTTTTATCCCTGTTGCTCCACAAACACCTATTACGAAATATAAATAAGTTAGTTAGTTAGTTAGTTAGTTAGTTACTAACACTCCCCACATGGCAACCTTGGCCTTCGGGGTAACCTCACCCCACCAAGTGATGACCGGACCCATTTCTCAGGTGGAGGCACCCAGAGGGCGGTGTCCATTACCTCCGATGATAGGGTGATAGTGAAGATGGCGGTGAGGTGAGAGGACCTACAGTTTTTACCGTGGACTCCGAACCACGTTGGGCATAGGGGATACTTCACGTGTGCTAGACAGGGGTGAAGGCGTGGATAGGGCCGACTTAAAATCGCCAACCCCAGAGCCGGGAATCGAACTCGGGACCCTTAGAACGGGAGCCACGAACGAAACCACCGCGCTACCCCGGCGCCCCGAAATATAAATAATTGGTAGCAGTAAATCGACTTCCTTTCGAACTTTGTGAAATATTGTAATGGAATTAGACATTTTAGATTGTGATTGTTAACAAATCTATGAAATTCCAGTAGCGTTTGTTTTACATTTTCTTGTTATTCAAGGAATTCTTTTTCAGTCGGTAGATAACCTGCCTGCCTTGCTAGGGTTCCCGGGGTCGATTCCCGGCGGTGGGAGTGGGGAGTTTTTTCCGACCAAGATAATTCCTCATCTTCCCCAAAGTCTGGAAGTATGAATGAGAGTGCGAATATGTGCGTGATCTAATGATTAAATCCCAACGAATATGAGTTAAGACCTTCGATATGTTCCAAAAGGAGAACGGCCGCCGATATGACCATTGGAGTTAAAGGCGGGATATAAATGGATCAAGTATGCAAAAACAAAAGTTCTTTTGTTTCCAACCTAACTATATATGATGAACGAAATAATATCAACAATGTTTCCGTTTACGTGAATCATGCCCGATTTCACCAACAGATGTTAAAATCGACGTTAGCAAATGTAACGTAACTTGTCACAGCGCTAACACTACTATTAAATTTCTTGCATTTCACCAACCTGTTTCTGAAAATGTTAACAAACACGTGTTAACACCAAGATACTTGTTTTCTGAACGTACTGCGATGCGCTTTTGTTTTCATTTTCGTCTGCACACAGCTGAAAAAATGGCGGGTGAAAAAAATCGTGAGACAAATTTCTCAGCGATGGAGAAAGAATTGTTAATTGAAACTGTAAGGACATCGTGGAAAATAAGGGGACGGATGCGGTGAATGTAAAAGAGAAAGATGTAACGTGGGAAAACATTGGAAACGAATTTGATTCAAATGCATGTGCCACTACTACAAGCATGAAACAATTTCGTCAGTATTACGTAAATTTAAAACGAGATGCGAAAGACAAGTGACTTGAACGTTTCCAGACGGGAGCTGGACAGTGTATTATCCACATAATTCAGTGAATTATAAAATCGCAAAGTTATTAATACTTGAAGCGAAGAAGGCGAGATCGGCATGTTCCTTTCGATGCATGTTCTAACTTCTCTTGTACTTCGCAGTAACCTTCATAACAACTTTTTTCGACAGTCTATACCTCTGTAGAAAATTTTCTTCGGATAGCTCCTCAAAATCATTTCTCCTCATGGGCCGTACTCTATTACGAATGCCATTTAAACGGTCTTAAATATAGCAAATAGACATAATTAGCTGCATTAATGCCCGCCATCGTGACTATTTACAATTGTTAAGGAGTTAACAACAGAAATTTGGCTTGTTAGTTTAACAAGAGATTTAACACTAACACTTGTTGGTGAAATGCAGTTTTTGTTTTAACTATTGCTAAACTCGTGTTAAGTCTTAACATCTATTGATGAAATCGGGCATTAGAGTATTAAATGATGATGCTGTTGTGTATAAATCAAGAATCATACTTATCAGGAAACCGGATAAAGTAGGGAAATAGCCTTTATTAAATGATAGAGGATAAACTATTGTATGCAATTAGTGAGAGGAACATAACTACAAAACTCGGCTTACGTTTTTTTTAATGCATTCGAATAGCAGTGATGCTTATATTACACTGGCTACATAAATATTTTATAACCAATGAACCTTTGCGGGGTAAAACTAAGAAACGTGCTTTATAGTTGCGTCAGCACAAATGTCATGTAGACAAATTTTCGAAACAACTAGTATTATAGAACTCTTTATTTTACATGACTGAATATTTTAATGAGTTCTGCGTTTTTGTGTTGCAAGATTTCGTCCTTCTTTTATGGTTTACCAATTACACAGAATTATTGTAAATTTGTACAATCTAGTCGAGTAAAATATGAATATATGCATTTTATTACACAACAATGATGATGACGATAGTAATAATAATAATAATAAATAATAATAATAATAATAATAATAATAATAATAATAATAATAATAATAATAATAATAATAATAATAATAATAATAATAATAATAATAATAATAATAATAATAATAATAATAATAATAATAATAATAATAATAATAATAATAATAATAATAATAATAATAATAATAATAATAATATAATAGTTCCGTGCAGACCTAGGACTATCAAGTAGAAGCCGGCCTCACGCCGACAGAGATGAATGACCATCCAACCCAGCGGTGCCCAACGTTATGCGAGAGTTGGAATTTCAAGGCCGGATTATGGCAACATTTAGTTATGATTGTTTTCTGTATAAACCTTGTCCCTCTAACGAAATGTGTAGTGAAACTATTTCTGTAAAGCGTGAATTTCGGTTAACATGAGGTAAAAACAAAAATAAAGTGTTTTTTATAGTTAATTGATGGAAATTAATCATTTCTTCACGCTAGCCGTATATAGGCTAAGGTTTTTGATAGAGTCGACATGGATATCCGTCCAGTCGCTCTAACCCATTGAGCTACCATGGCCAAAGTGCCGTCCTGGTAGCCTGAGAGCCCCTAGTGGTTTACCGGGATAATATACGAGTCAAATTGAGAATTTAATGTCAGGATGGCACGTTGGCCATGGTAGCTCAATGGGTTAGAGTGACTGGACGGAAACCAGGAGATCCGTGGTTCAAATCCCGGCCATGGCATTGGATTTTTCATGTCGACTCTATCAAAACCCTTAGCCTATATACGGCTAGTGTGAAGAAATGATTAATTTCCATAAATTAACTAAAATAATAAGAGTCAAATGATGAAGCCTGGGACTCAAGTACTTACGATAGTAAGTTGCCGCAAACGGTGTATCTCGGATGCGAGAGCCCCTAGTGGTTTACCGGGAAAATATACGAGTCAAATGGAGAATTTAATGTCAGGACGGCACGTTGGCCATGGTAGCTCAATGGGTTAGAGCGACTGGACGGATACCAGGAGATCCGTGGTTCAAATCCCGGACATGGCATTGAATTTTTCATGTCGACTCTATCTAACAAAAATAAAGTTTCGTAGAAGTTATATAAAAATAAACGATAGTGGTTAGAAAAATACCTGTGACTAACGCTTAAGGGTTTTTATTCTCACTGTTACAATAGGAAGGAGAGGGAGAGACAGGTCGATTTCGTAAACCTTTAAAGATTCGAGAAACTTAAAAGAGTTGGTCCCACCGGCGTAATCTTTGTCCTTCGAACTGGAGCGTGGACTGCAATGATGATGAACCATATGCTCAAGGTTCATGCGACACTCTTCGACCACATCTTCGAAGAGATAAGACACGCCTCTGTCCAAGAAGTCCAAGGAAAAAACAGAAATGAGAAACCGCGCAGGTTACCACAGGCGAACTTTAAGGAATGCCATTTCGTACCCAAAGGCAGTGTTTATTAATTTTCTGCACAAGCGGCCGGCTGCGTCCTCGCTGCCTTATAAGAAGAAAGAAAAGAAAGCCGTTGGTTGGCAGCTGTTACTGGAAGGTGGGAAGGGCGAGTAAAATATTGCTGTCAAGGACAACAGAAGAACCTACACCACATCAGCTCATAATCTCACTGAAGGGTGTGCAGGCGAGGTCGCATATAGAACAAAACACGTAATATGGAGCTTAGAAATGCAAATGAATGTTTTAATCAACGAAAGATGAATGGTACACGATTGTAACAGGCAACGTCACATAGTTACATAATCAGGTAATAAAACCGAGATGAAGGACAGAAACAAGGCACATTTGTTTATCGCTGATTTAAAACCTTGAATTTACTTCTAAAGACTGCCAGGTTGTTGATAAATTCCTTTGAAATGAATTACAAATAAAGACAATGTACGGTCTCTGATGTCTTATTCACCAAGCAGAATCGAATTTGACAGTTTCAAGGTCTGGTGTTCAAAACATTGATAATTTCTTTTCTTTACTACATACAACAGTAGATAGAGGAGGTATTGCATTTCTAAAAAAAAAATTGAAATACCGAGATTTCATCAAATTATGTTCCGAGACTTCTTGAATACTCCCCCAAAAAAGGTTTTTTTTTTTTTTTTTTTTTTTTTTTTTTTTTTTTTTTACTTTTTAATAGAAAAAACTTCCCTATATGTGTGTATGTCTTTTTGTGTGTCCATCTGTGAAGTTGCATGAAAAACATTTCACGAGCATTTTGAATTTTTTCAAGAGGGCTCTGATGTTGATTAAAATACCACATGTTTATTTTTTTTTTTGTTTTTTTTTTGTTTTTTTGTTAGACAGTTGATAGTAAAAGTCGCCTTTTAGTAGTTCGTGACAATCGCCCCATTCAAGAAGGTAGTGAGTCTGAGTTAAATCCAAGAAATAACCATTTCAAATTGTAATAATTGTACAATCAACATTTCAGTTTCCTCAAAAGATGAATAAGTTTAGAAAAAAATTGTACTATTAATTAAATTTTTGCTGTGTTCTCGTATTATTTCCACTGCCTACCTTGCGTAGATTGAGGTGGTTTTCTGAAAGTCATGTTGTCAACACTGATGCTACACAAGACAAATGAACAGCGCAAACTGTGCAGATCATGACCATGAGAAAGGTAAAACAACACCATATATTTACACATAATCTATAATGTATTTATACATATTGAGGACTGTCTAAAAATAGAGTATGATGCACGTGTTAAAAATATTTTATTTTATTTTATTCTTAGGTTTCCTCAACTCTTGTCTGCGGCCTTTTTAATTTTACGTCCTCCAACGTGAAGTCATATCGGACGATGAATGAAATGTGTGAAATGATGCTCAAATGTGTCCAGGGTCCATGGAGCTTAGAGCAGCTTGACATTCGTCTGTAAGGATAAGGGAAAACCCCAGAAAAACCTTATCCAAGGTAACCCACCCTGACCGAGATTCGAACTCGGGACCTCTTGAATGAGAGGCAGACACGCCACCATCTGCGCTACCGAGGCGGGCCCTCGTTTCGGAATTACACTTCTTATACCTGGATTGTTCATCTTAAATGCTATTAATAATTTAGCTGAAACCATAATCGACGTTTTGAAAATCGTGAAAGTAACTACGAACTTTCGAGAGCTTTCGATTGGGTTAATCAACAAACTAGGTATATTATGGTGTAAGAGGTAAAGAACTCAATTTAATAAGATCTTACCTTACTAATCGACCTCTAGTTACTTCATGTGAAAGTGTTTTATCCAATCCAGCATCATTTGAATGTGGTGTTCCTCAAGGCTCGGTAATTGACACTTTCCTCTAGTTAATAATGATTAATGATCTGTCCTGCAATCTTGGTTGTGATTCCATTTCATTCACCGACGATACTTCATTACTTTCTAAAATAAAGAATATACAGAATTAAATTCATTTTGCTGTAATTTGGTTTGAATCCAGTGGTTTTGGATTTAAAGTTAATAAAACCTGTCACTTATTCTCTCTGAACAAAATCTCAATTAATCAAAGTTATGAATTCAAACTTCTTGGTTCCAAGTTTGGTCTAATGATATTAATCATTTATGTACCAGACTATCTCAAGTATTATATTTTTTTTTTTTCCTGTTCCATTTATACCCCGCCTTTAACTACTATGGTCATATCGGCGGCCGTTCTCCTTTGGAACATACCGAAGGTGTTAACTCGTCATCTTTTGGATTTTATTCATTACATCACGCACACATTCACAATCCCATTCATACTTCCAGACTCTGTGGAAGATGGGGAATTATCTTGGACGGAGAAAAATCCCCACCCCCACCGCCGGGAATCGAACCCGGGGCCCTAGCACGGTAGGCAGGTGCTCTACCGACTGAGCTACGGGGCCAGCCAAGTATTATATTTAGTTCGTCAACTGAAGACACTTATTTCTGAGTGCTTCTTAGACAACCATATTACACTTTTTGCACAGTATATTATCATATGAAATCCCCATAGGGGGGCAATGAGGCTAACATTGATAAAATACTCTTAATCCAATCGAAGGTAATACGAATTATTACAGGTGCAGCATTTAATGCTCACTGTTGCACTTTGTTCTTACAGACGGAAATACTTCAACGTCATTATTGAACAATTAATTTCCATAACGTCATAACTGTCTAGTTTTAACCAACTCAAGTTACTAGTGATGAAATCCACAATTATTGAACGAAGAACAAACATTTTTTGTTCACTGATTCTCTAGGATTGACGAAATCCAAATAGTGGTTTAATAATATATCAATCGAAATGTTTAATAGACTGCCTATAGACGCTCATTATTGTAGCCTCAAACACTTCAACAAAAGTTGAAAAATTGGCTCCTTCTTAATCCATTTTATAATATTTACGAGTATTTTAATCGTAATCTTAACATTGTATTTTAAACTTTATTACCTTGACTTATGCCACAAACCACAGCTTATTGTAATTTTTATGACGTGAAATAAAATAAAATATGAATATTATAAAATGAAATCTTACTTCATAAAAATGTAAATATCGTTATAGGTATGTGTAGATAATTTTCAAATTTCTATATTCTTTTACGAACTTGCCATGCAAAGATAATGGAATATCAAAGTCCAAAACCATCACATAGCTACTAGCTCTTAGCAAGTAGAAGAATAAACGTTTCTAAGAAAGTTTGAGTGAGTAGCGAAAGTCATGTGGGTGCAAGCATATTTTTATTGCTATAATCGCTGCTTCGACTCAACGGATATCTAGAGAGGCCAATCTGATGCATTTTTCTAATGGGTGATCAGTACAACCGTAAAACGGCAAGCTTTGTTAATATGTGAATTCAAAATATGCTGCGATCCATATAAACCTGAACCATTTCAATACGCCATAACTTTTGAACCAATAATAGGACATACATGCAACTTTGGGAGTATATAATACACAATTGGGAGATTACATTACACTATTTACATCTCAGAGAAAATGTTGGCAGTGTCCTCCACCAACATCTATACATGATACGACTGAAGTTTATATGGGTATCTTCAAGACATTTGTGGAGCAGCTGGATGATATCGAATTGAGAGGTTATTTCCAGCAAGATGGAGCAACGTGTCATACATCTAATGACACCATGGAAGTTGTAACCAGTTCCTTTGATAATCTAATAATTTCAGATCCCCAGATCCCCTGAGTATCTAAAAAATAGTGTGTACAAGAATAGGCCACTGACAATTGATGTTTTGAAGGAATCCATTCGAACCGAAATAAGTAACATTGGCGAGGATACCCTCCGTAAAACTGCAGAGAATATGGTGAGATGAGTGCAAACATGTATAGATGCTGGTGGAGGACACTTCCAACATTTGCTCTGAGATGTAAATAGTGTAATGTAATCTACCAATTGTGTATTATATTCTCCAAAAGTTGCACGCTTGTACTATTATTGATCATGGTTCAGATTTATATGGATCGCACTGTATAAAAGAAGTTGCTGAGTAGCACAATATGAGATGAAACAGATATGCCATTTCGGTGATTATACTAAAAGTTTAAATAAACCATTGTCCTACTAAATCCTCGTCTTGCTTTCTTGTTCTTAATAGTTTCAGTTTTTAAATTCATGTTTGCACACATTAGATAATATTTCTTAACCTTCGCTTTCGAAACAATTGTCATGGTATTGTTTAACTCAAATAAATTATTGAAAACCTATCAGCTTTCATGTTATTATTGAAACTAGTTTTATAAATTCCTTTTAATGCTGTACTAGTGTTTAAATAGCCTTCTCGATTACCAGATCTTAATTCGCCTTAGTTGCTCTTGAAGAAATCAGATAAAAAGCTCTCTTCTCAAACAAATCTGGTAAGTTAAGAGCCGGTGATCACGGAAACACCTGTTGAACTTGTTCTTATATATCGTTATATGGGGACAAATCTTTGTAGATACCATAATTATTTCAATTCAGTCCCCTCTTCCATTTTTCAGAACACCTCCTGGAAGGCGAGTAGTTATCTATTAGTCGAAGTGTAACAAGAGTGTGTATGCCCGCCGCGGTAGCGTAGATGCTAGCATGTCTGCCTTACGTTCAAGAGGTCCCGAGTTCGAATCTCGGTCAGGGTGAGTTATCTGGATAAGGACTTTTTCCGGGGTTTTCCCTTATCCTAAAAGACGAATGTCGGGTAACTCTAAGCTCCATGGACCGTTGACTCATTTGAGCATCATTTCACCCGATATGACAACGTTGGAGGACGTAGATTAAAAAAATAATGCCTTAAGAGAGTGGCATTGTATGATATTGAAACCAGGATAAACATTGGGTGTCGACAATTATTTTAAAAAATCCTATGTAAATAATTGCATAACATTCGTCACCCGCTACAAATTTACAAACCGATCTTAAATATCATAGCATTGGTTAAACAATATTTTAAATCTCATTATTCACTATACATTTTTAACCATGTGTATTTAGTTACCTATGTACGCAGGCAAACAATGTTCAAATATTTATTGGAAGGACAAAGGAACACGTTTAGAAAGCATAACAACGGCCTCTTAACGAAGTTAGAATCTGAAACTTCCAAGCATCTCCCTTACATTAAACATGCAGCATGAAAACGTTTCGAAAATGGCTAACGCTACGAAAAATTATTTAATATAAGTTAAATGTTTCGATGGGCTTTTCCTCTAATTCTTGTGGTTTTCTGGTAATATGAAATTTATAAAATTCATGTAAAATAAGAAACTTCATACGCTATTCACAGACAATTATTTTAAACAAAGTTGTAAAATGATTTTTGCGAAAACAAAAATAATGGGGGAAAAAAATGTCTTGTGAATCTTCACCGGATGTTTAACCAAAACCCGACGTAATATTGCTTCTTTTTCTCATTTATGCTTCGTTATCTAAATGTGATTTTTGGGTTTAACTGGGGTTAAAAATGTGCATTTTCTGTAAAATATCGATATAAATATTTTGGTGGAATGCATTAGTTCCTCTACGTTACGAGATAGCAGAAAAAGTATTTAGAAAAGCTAGAAAACTATTCTGCTTGGTAGATTTTGCTATATAGAAAGGCTGTTAGAGGTAATTATTTGTATTGGTAATTGAAAACAATGTAACGAATGATGTATCAATATTTCCCTAATTTTCAAGTAGGCATGACCTAGTAGGTAGTTTGGGAGATATAACGCAGAGTGGAATAAGGAATGAACTGAGTTCGGGTGCTTTCTGCAAGGCCAATAACCGCACACTAGCACCCCAGCAGCAAAGTGCGAACACTTGAAAGTAAAGCGGATAGTCTGTACTGAAAGGCATTGTTCATTTGCAGCGCAATTACGATCATGCAAAAACACATTATGTAGTAAACAGTTGTTTGTGGGAAAACTGTTGGAGAAGAAAGAAAACTAAAACATCCAGTTATCAACATTATCAAAATATCTGTGTTTATACTCATAATACCCAGTATATATTTTAAATATAATATAAATTATATAAAATTATTAATATATAAATATTATAGCCATTATTAAACACTATACATACCTATGCTATTTAAGAAATATATTTTGTTATTAGTGTAAATCTTACAGTATTCTAAACTAATTTTAAACCATAACTTTCAAATGCTATATTTCTTATTTTATCATCAGTTCAAGCAAAGAGATTGCAGTGTCAGGGACAGCATATAAATAAGATAATGTATATACAAATAAACATTATTTGTTAAGGAAATATCTTGTCATTTTAACACGAGATTTCTGTGTGTACATGCAGGTATGCTTTTAAAGAAAATGCAAGAAAGCGATAGGGATGGATGATTTGTCTTTGCGATATTGCTCGCTTTTAAGATTAACAACAATGTTAGGTCTGTGTTGATAATTGTTGAAGTTTATGTTTCTCATACCTTGTGACTGAAGCTTTGAGCAACTTTAAAGAATCAGTCTTTGTCAATAAGTTAATTTTTCTTTACGTTTTAAAATAGTTACATTATTAAATATTTGTTAGATTCAGTATATTTAATGCAACTAGTAATAGGATTAAAGATGAGGAGCTTTGGTTTATATGTAGATACTCCGAAACAAGTAATATAGTAAATGGTGACAACGTGGTAATTGGTTTATCATGTTGGTAATACTTATTGCTGTCTACATGAGACAGTTTAAATTTCAGTTACTAAAGAAAACTCCCACTGTCTGTTTTGGAACTAGGTATAACTAGTTTTGTTTGGGGTGGATACAATTACCATAATTTATACTTTCCTCCAGAACTATATTTGTATCATGATTGTTTTAAGCGAACCGGAAACCCGGGAATCGTTGCACATACATAACAAATTTGACTGCCTCTTTAGATCTTCTATTGTTTTCTTGAAGCCTTGCAAAGTTTCTAGAAGTAATTTGCGATCCTGTTGCTGAAACGTTTAAATAGAAGCAGTGGCTATTGTACTGCCAGCAGTGAATAACGCTCAGCAAAAGAAAACTTGTGCCCTCGCGTGCAAGGTTGTCATCTGTTGAACCTCAAGGTCGCGGACTTCACCGTTCACGAGTTAATGACTTAACAGAGGGAGTACAGTGCAACTATGTATAACCGAGGGAATTGCTGCGAAGCGCGTGTCGAGCTCAGCGACTTTTGTGCAACAGCATAAAAATATTATGTGTGCATTCATATAATTTTCTCTGCTCACTCTTGTACAAATTCGTCCCCTATCTACTTCATGTTAATCCAGATAAACGTTTGTTGCAATTGTGTTATTACATATTTCTTTATATGAAAACGAATGACTAATAAAAGTGAGAAGGGTACAAATATTTGAAATTTCAAACCAATAACACGGAGTATCTCGAAATGCTTATTTCCACAAAAATATGTTATTTGACATAAACAGCACCTTTTAACGAGATCTACCTTTTTGTGTAGTAAAATTGTCTATTTGTTATGCAAAATGCATCCAAAATGAAGACGTTCTATTCCCAGTAAATTCAAGAATTTCATTTGTTGTGAATATATTTTAAAGTATGATATTTTAACCAAAATCGTTAAACATTTTTGAGAAAATCAAAATTTTAAAAGTTTTTCATGTAAAGGTAGTTTGCGGTTTCGTAAATATTCGTGTTGCACCCTTGAAAGATACTGAACTTAGTTATCACTTTTAGTTATACTTTTTCTAAAAAAGCCCTTTTAGATTAAGAAAACCTCAAAACGCATATTTTTAGTAAAATCTGCAATTCCTTCTTTAGTTTTGTGTGGAACAGAAAGTAAAAAATGAAATCCAAATTTTACAGAGGAATTCTAAGCAATCAGTAGCCCGCCTCGGTAGCGTTGATGGTAGCCTGTCGGCCTCACGTTCAAGAGGTCCCGAGTTCGAATCTCGGCCAGGGTGAGTTAAGTTATCTGGATACGGGTTTTCCCGGGGTTTTCCCTTATCCTTCAAGACGAATGCCGGGTAACTCTAAGCTCCATGGACCCTGAACTCATTTGAGCATCATTTCACCCAATTCATTCACCGTCCGATATGACCTAACGTTGGAGGACGCAAATAAAAAAAAAAAATCAGTGGAATAATATTTTCTAACGATTTTTGTTGTATTAGTTTGTGATATGTCTTAAGGAACTGTTTATCTTCGTTAGAATTTGTATGTTTATAGCAATAAGTAAATTAGAGTAAACAGAACAAGTATATTTTTGTAAATCGAAGCAGTTTCAGTATATGCATTCTTATTAAAGTTATGCCAGTATGTGTTTGGGGAGCCCAACCAAGGGAGCGAAAGCAGCGAAAGGATTTGGTGAAAAGTATATTGAGAAATTTCGTTTGGTATATCGTGAAATCGTTCAAAAGTAGCTATAGCTTTTCCATCAAGTAACGAATGTGAAACCTTGATTTCGGTTATGAGATAATAAAAACGTAATTGAGTAATAAAATCGTTGATGACCATGCCAGCGATGTTGCCATTATTGCAGCATCTAAACCTTAGTTATATATTTGGAGGATTTAGACGCCAATCGAGGTAATATTTTTAATTTTACATCTTTCTAATACTAGTGTTTTATCAAACTTTTAACTTACAGTATTGTGTAGTAGCATATTATTCATAATTTAAATAGTAACATATTAACTAAATTTGTGTTATAATATTTAATGGCTCAGCATTTGAATCAAAGCCCCTTAGCAGAAGGTAATGTACACAATATACAGATCGAAAATTAATTGTTTTTTCGTACTAGCCGTGTAGGACGAAGTATGGAAAGGTAAGAGTGACTGAAAAATTCAATACCATAGCCGGGATTTGAACCACGGATCTGCTGGTCTCGGCCCGGCTGCTCTTAACCATTGAGCTACCATGGCCAACGTTATGACACTAATGTGTTTCAAATGGGAGGAGTTCTGGAGTCCAGCTAATCAGATGCCGTATCACATTCAGTGTTGCCAGCTTGTTACCCTACTCCTTTTATATCCCCCCCTCTCTCTCTCTCTCTCTCTCTCTCTCTCACTCACTCACTCACTCATACAACATGCAGGTCTGCTTGGCGCAGACGTAAGGGTAAACAAATTATATTTTACAAACTTTTACAATGATGCAGTTGCCAAAATCCAAATTGGAAAAAGCATTTTCGCAAATTATATATATTTTAAAATACCTATAGATAACTATAATTATAGTTTATGAATTACCTGTTTTTCTAATCCAATGGAACTGCCAGTGGCTCAACCATATCGCTGTCAATGCCACTTCCCTTAAGAGACAATTCGTCATTGTCACTGTCTTCATCGCCTGAGTCTTGCAAATTTATGATTATAGGTTCCAAAATCTCGTCACGTGCTACTTCTTTCTTAAAATCGTCTTCTTGAAGGTTTTATGCATGCCTCACGCAGTTTTCTCAGTCCTGTTGTGTTACCTTGTCAATGTTTCGTAAACAAGTCGTTTAACGTCCGTCTGTTTAAAAGTATTATTTCTGTTTGCAACCCTCCTTTTTATTTGAGCCCACACCAACTCAATTGGATTATATTGGCAGTGGTAAGGTGGAAGGCGTATTACCTCGTGTCCCGTTTCAATTGCAAGTTCATCCAGCTGACACACTTTTTCCGGTTTTTAAACGCAAGTACTATTTTCAATAACTCATTTTTAGTTTCTGTTTCCGAAAAATTTTTGAACGTGTACACCTATAAAAATAATACTTCGAGCCTGACTGCGCAATACCTGCCTTTTTGACTCGCCACTAAATTCACCGCAAGAAGCCATTGCACTATTTAACTCTTACTCTACTGTTCGATCTGAACTCTCCAGAGTAAATAAACACTTCTTATCCAGCATTCATTCATAAATATAAGCATACAGCATTCCACGGGCTAACAGGAAATGAAGTGTTTGCTCTTTCTCAAATTTAACATCTTGACTTATTCACAGTAATTCTTTTATCCGTCATGTCATTAGTTTAAATTTCAGTTCTGAGTAATTAAAAGTATATGTACATACATACACACCAACCACTTTGAACTCTCTAGAGTAAATAGAGATTACGAACCATTCATAAACAAAGATATAATGTGGCCAGACACGTTCTGCCAGGGCAGCAGGAAATTTATTGTTTCCTCTCGCTCGAATTGGATTATTCAAAGTAATTCTTTTATCACGTCATGTCTGAGTAATTACAAATATGCGTACACGCATACATGCCAACCAATAATGATAATACAGTGCTTACGTCGCGATTTATTGTTATAATACAGGTAACAGTGGTTTATTCATTTGTATTAGAAAAACTATTTGAGCTAAAAGTATGGGTTTTTCATGGTTATGTTAGATACATTACTCTCTACCTTCCACATGGATCAGCTTCTTAGCGCGAGTAGTATTTATACAGATTGATTAGATGGCACTCGGCATACATCACTTAGCGGGAATGCAATACGACAACACCGCAGGACTCCGATTGGTTGTTCACCTAGTAGCGCTCCAGGACAAACACCTTCCCATTTGAAACACATAATAAATTCTTCAACTGATTCGTGTTTTTCTCGGTAAAACACTGGGAGTTCTTATCAACATGAGACAGCTATCTTAATGGGAAAACATGTCACTTGGAGGATTTAATGTCATGCTGGCATGTTGACCGTGGTAGCTCAGTAATTAAGAGCAGCCGGAGGGAGACGAGGATATCCGTAGTTCAGATCCAAGCTATGACATTAAATTTTTCATTTTGACTCTACCTTTCTAATACACAGATCCCTGGTTTGGACGCGTAACATATTACGGAGGAATGTTTGTCTTGAAGCAATCAAATGTTTATGAGTCGATTAATCAGAAGTATTTGTAGAGGTTAATAGGCTGTGATACTGGTTATTTCAGTGCATAATGTGATAGTGCAGTTTAAATGTCATAAAGTTCATGTGATTTGGCACACAGAACCTTCATGTATGATTCTTAGGTTACAACGATTCCTTGCCGATCGTGCGCTTCACTGTTTCGCAATTTTCAGAATAGCTTTACGGAAACGGAGTCTACTTTTTAATTTAAAAATTTAGTCTCCGTGTTCTTACAGAGGAAAAACTTCGATTATATAAGAAAAAAGCTGAAAGATGTCCAAATAAATCTCTTGAGAAATCTTGCATGGACGTCTGGAATTTCTAACTTCAGCTGGAATGCCACTAAACTTTTAAAATTGAAGCTATATGAGATAACTGCAGCAGTTATAATATAGAACGAGTGGAGTTACTTTTGCATTTAGGTGTTGGATAGTGTTAATAATGATTAACATATTTAATAATTATGACTGCTCTACTGATCCATGTTAAATTTGTTGTTACAGACGAAGCACGACTTTATTTGCATGACCATGAAGAATTAATAAGTGTTATTGCCAATTTCCTTAAAAGATGTGAGATTGTGTGCCGACACAATTCTGTTCAGACAGGGCCCTCTCATACCATTCAGGATTACCACACCGTCAACAATGAGTAGCTGCAATGTGATCTAAGTTTGAACTTGTTAATTAATTTTGGGTTTTACTAATAATAGCCAATATTATTAGATTCATAGTTTAATACATTCAATAAAAATAGTGGACTATGATTGTTTTTGTGTTCAAGTATGTGCAGTTTGTGAATTTACTGATCGGATAAAAGCCTCAGAAATATTATTTCATTAATGACAATACAGAAGACTGTTTGTTACAAGCACACCTTGCAATTGTAAGCACAAAAATTTAGTCTCTATATTGTTTCTTCTTAATTTTGTACCGTTTTTAATTTTTAAATAATTGCCCGTAAAACATATAAAAGTGAACTTCTGTTTTCCCCTGTACCCTTCAAATATAGTCCTATAAAGTATATTAAAACATTTCATGTTAGTTAATTGATGAAAATTAATCATTTCTTCACATTAGCCGTATATAGGCTAAGGTTTTTGATAGCCAACATGAAAAATTCAATGTCATGGCCGGGATTTGAACCACGGATCTCCTGGTTTCCGTCCAGTCGCTCTAACCCATTGAGCTACCATGGTCAACTTGCCGTCCTGACATTAAATTTTCCCTTTGACTCGTATATTTCCCCGGTGAAACTCGGGGCTCTCGCATTCGAGATACACCGCTTGTGGCGACTTACTATCGTAAGTACTTGAGTCCCGGGCTTCATCATTTAACTCTTATTATTTTAGTTAATTTATGGAAATTAATCATTTCTTCACACTAGCCGTATTTAGGCTAAGGTTTTTGATAGATGAGTCAACATGAAAAAGTTCAATGCCATGGTAGGGATTTGATGGGTAAATGAAGAAGAATTAAATGACGAAGCCTGGGACTCAAGTACTTACGATAGTAAGTCGCCACCAACGGTGTTATCTCGAATGCGACAGCCCCGGGTGGTTTACCGGGGAAATATACGAGTCAAATGGAGAATTCAATGTCATGACGGCAAGTTGGCCATGGTAGCTCAATGGGTAAGAGCGTATACACGCCCGCCTCGGTAGCGTGTCTGCCTCACGTCGTTCAAGAGGTCTCTCGGTCAGGGTGAGTTACCTGAATAAGGTTTCTTCCGGGGTTTTCCCTTACCTCGAAAGACGAATGTCGGGTAACTCTAAGCTCTATGGACCCAGGGCTCATTTGAGCATCATTTCACCTATTACTTTCATCGTCCGATATGACTTAACGTTGGAGGATGTAAATTAATTACAAAAAAAAAAAAAGTTATACAACTTCGTACACATAAGTTAAATGTATGGTATATCATGTATTAAAATATGATTATTCCAGATTGTAGTCACAGAGAATACATCACCTTTCAATATTCCAATGACAAGTCTTAAGAAGGAGAATAAAAAACATTGTAATTTTGTGCACATGAAGATATTACTGTAACACAACTATCGCCGTGAAGAAAACTGATTTGGTATAAACTGTATACATTAATTATCTCTACATTTTTTCTAGAGTTGTTTTTCTCTGATTTCTTTGCTGGAACTATAGAAAATTGAATCATAAGAAGACAGTACTGCACAGCTTATTCATAGACAATTTAACACATTTTATTTATGATGCAAATTATCTTAAATCTGTTATTTTAAGCAAAATTGTTAGAATAGTGTTGAAGAAAATAATAAAAAACAAATACCATACAAAAGGTAATTTTTGGTGGGAAGATTTTATCGAACATTTTGATATCGACTTCTCCGACAAGCCACGCTTCCTGTGTCAAGAAAATTTCCATCAGGCCGGCCACGCGTCCAAACGAAGGCTCTGTATTGTTAACAGTCACTTGACTATTTCGCACAAAATGACTAAATATATATTTGTCTTTGAGGAAAAACTAATATTATAGAAAGAAAAAAAAAAGATCACTTCCTTGCAAATTTGTGGCAATGTTTTTCATGTTTTTGGAGAACAACCACTTTTTCGGTGGAACAATATTTCCGCTGTTTACAATAACTGCTGTCGAAAGTAAAAATGAAGGGGAAAAAATTACATAGGCAGCTAAACGTGCTGGAATATTATTGTTACAGTACAAAATATCAAAGATATATTTCAAAACTATATTTAAATGAAAGAATTCCATAATTTTTTGTGTAAACACGTTATCAACTTACGAGAAACAGGAGAAAAATAAAGAAGAAACGCGAAAAAAAAAAAAACATTGCTAAAGAAAACGATGGCAATCTGCAAGAGGCAAGCTCTGGACATTTAAATTCCCTGTGGCTAACAAAGCGAATTAGATCAGAGTGAAGATTTGGAAACCTCGTTCCATCTTATTACACACGAGCCAGAAGAAAACAGGATGAACTTTCCAAACATTCTTCCCCAAAAGAACGACGCACCTGACAAGAGGCTACAAGACCGTGGAGCAACCAATACAGATAAAATGAAAGTGGGGAGGTCACGTGGTGGAACTTCATCACACCTGGTGGGCGTTTGCAGTAGTGACGCTGTACCCACACACCTACGCCAGGATTTATGTTACGGGTTTTTGAGATAGACGCCCGGATTTTGTTTGATTTTAACTTTTTCTGATACATATTAGGTAGGGAAAGTATTGCATTCCACCCAAAAATTCGTTATCGAGATTCCACCGGAAATATACGTTCTAGATATCGTTAATAATAATAATAATAATAATAATAATAATAATAATAATAATAATAATAATAATAATAATAATAATAATAATAATAATAATAATAATAATAATAATAATAATAATAATAATATGAAGAAGAAAAATAATAATACTCATAAATACGATTTTGAAAAAGGAACTGTGTGTGTGCGTGTGCGTGCGTGAGAACAGTTGAACTCAAAAATTAAAAGTCGGTTAAATACCACAGTTGAATATCTTCCAAGGATGCGACATGAAAATTTTCAACTTACATTTAAAATATTTGTGGAACATTTTATTTTTCCAAAAATATCTAACGATTTGTATTAAATTTTAATCTGTGTACGGCATTTTCATGAAAAATGAAATACAAATCTTCAATGTTTTGGGAATGTCCTCAGAAGTCCTCTTCCCTCTGGATGATTTTTGCATAACTGGTAAACTGTAAGAGATAGAAATCTTACTACACAAAAAATGTAATTTTGTTAAAGTACACAATTTATTTTTTAGTGTTACTTGTTTTGTGTGTGGAGTGAATCATTTCGGAGGTATTTCTTGTTATTTAGCTGAATTTACCATTTCTTATTCTTTTCAAATGGATAGTCGATATTCATTTTTTTTTTCATTTCTTGGCAATGAAGTTTTTTTAATTTATGGCCCCCAAAGTTAAGTCATATCGAATGATGGATAAATTGGGGAAATTATGCTCAAATTAGCCCAGAGCATAAGAGTTACCCGACATTCATCTTTCATGATAAGGGAAAGCACCGGAAATAAACTTATCCAGATAACTTGCCCTGACCGAGATTCGAACTTGGTACCTCTTGATCACAAGGCAGACACACTACCACGCTATTCAGGTAGGTTTGGCAATGCAAAGGAATGTTATTTAAATGGCATCACATAGCGATCAACTCTTTAAAGATTTGACTATTGTCAAAACTGTCTATAACCTACAATATTGCCAAATTCTCCTTGTACCTGCAAAGCGATTTGCAATAATACCATTTCTACAAAAGTTTATCTCGTTGGCATGATCATGCGTTTGTAAGAAGAGGTGTTAGAAGAGTAGAGACGTTGTTAGTGCAACATAGGTTTGCTCTTCCTCTACGAAGGTTAACTTGTACCTTTCAATTATTTCTTCTATTCGTCTTAATTTCCATCTTCCAACATTTCTGTTTCCTTCTGGAGTAATTTAATAATTATTTAGACAACCTATATCTTCCATTTATTGTAAGATGTTTGTACCAAACTTGTTTTTGTTGATTGATTCTCTCTGTAAAGTTGAAACGGTCTAATTCTTGTCGAATGTTTTTTTTTTTTTTTTTTTTTTTTTTTTTTTTTTTTTTTTTTTTTTTTTCTTGATGGTCCCTTCAATTTTCCTTTTCGTTGCTGGGTTCCAAATTCAATTCTCACAGCCAAACGTAAATAGGTTTACGTCACTGTTTAATTCTACTGTTTCTTGTGTTTTACTTTTGGAGAAGGGACGTGTTGCTTCGCACATCTCTTGAAATCTATTGCGTTTAGAGTATAGATCTTGATCTCTTATTTATGAAACCCTACAACCTCGTTAAACACTGATATATCTTTCGGAATGTTATGATAAAATTTCTGAAGTACTATTGCTTGGATTTTATCAGTGAAAAGAAGATTTGATAGTTGCAAAGAATTTATGGTACAATAAATAACACAGTTTATAACCACTTCTGCTAAAATGCGTTGGAAGTGGTTAGCGTTCCGAGAATGGAATTCCAGGAGATTGTGTTGAATCAGAAGGAGACTTTCTGACCAGGAATGTGGAGATAAAAACTTCCCCTGGCGTCGGCCATCCGTCGAGTGAAGTAGCAAAGGTTGGAGTCAAGGGAGGTGGAGTCCAATTCTGAGAAATCAGTCATGAGTTCATCATCAGAGAAAGATTATTTTCTCGCTTCTCTGTAGCCGAAGATGACAACAGCATGACGAGAATATTCTCTAACTATAAATAATATATACACAAAGCAGGGACTATCCTTTCCATATTCTCAAGGAAACTCCAAACAACACGAACAACTTACCTTTCGTAGAGTCTGGATGTGCCTATGCATTCGGGAGTAAGTGTTTCCAACATAAGGGAATGAATCTTTGAAAATCAAAACATCTTCAGTGTTCTGATTGTTTTGACTTTATTATATACATAGAAGTTTGACATCTATGATAGATCTATGTCAAACCATTGCTAACATATTAATTCTTTATTCTTGGTAATCGCTTTTTGATATGGTAATATGTAATGCTAATTTAACCAGGAATGCTAATTATAATTCGTGGTCTCATTTTTTCTCCCTCCACCACAGTGTTGCGGGTGGTCGGTATTTACGGCGACACGTTGCTAAGAAAATAAAATCTTGGCGGTTGCAAACTGAAGAACAAAACATAGGGATGGTTTAAAACTTCGTACAAAAATGATTAGCATCCTGTACGGTTTATCGCATTGCTAAAAAAATGAGTTTAGGCACAAAGTTTAAAAAATGATTGTGCAGGGGCATCTTAAGTACAGTTAAGAGGAAAGCGTTCTGCACATATTATTGCAATTTTTTTAGCTTTTCACTGCAAATAATGGAAATTAAGAGCGACCGGAT
>CM060954.1:93178308-93422128 GCA_030765055.1 Mantis religiosa | reverse complement strand
CTAAGAATCCTAAATAAATACCATTTCCTCTATCTATAGCTTTCTCTATTATCATTCTCAATGAGAAAATTTGGTCTTGGGTTTGTCTACCCATTCGGAAAGCAGCCTGTTCTTCTTCTAACATTTTCTCTGAGATGTAAATAGTGCAATGTATTCTCCCAATTGTGTATTATATTCTCCAAAAGTTGCACGCTTTACTATTATTGGTTCAAAAGTTATTGCCTATTGACATGGTTCAGGTTTATATGGATCGCACTGTATAAAAGAAGTGGCAGAGTAGCTAATACCGCACAATATGAGATGAAACAGATATGCCATTTCGGTGATTATACTAAAAGTTTAAATAAACCATTGTCCTACTAAATCCCCGTCTTGCTTTCTTGTTCTTAATAGTTTCAGTTTTTAAATTCAGGTTTGCACACATTACATAATATTTCTTAACCTTCGCTTTCGAAACAAATGTCATGGTATTGTTTAACTCAAATAAATTATTGAAAACCTATCAGCTTATGTGTTATTGTTGAAAATAGTTTTATAAATTCCTTTTAATGCTGTACTAGTGTTTAAATAGCCTTCTCGATTACCAGATCTTAATTCGCCTTAGTTGCTCTTGAAGCAATCAGATAAAAAGCTCTCTTCTCAAACAAATCTGGTAGGTTAAGAGTCGGTGATCACGGAAACACTTGTTGAACTTGTTCTTTTATATCGTTATATGGGGACAAATCTTTGTAGGTACCATAATTATTTCAATTCAGTCACCTCTTCCATTTTTCAGAACACCTCCTGGAAGGCGAGTAGGTATCTATTAGTCGAAGTGTAACAAGAGTGTGTATGCCCGCCTCGGTAGCCTAGATGGTAGCATGTCTGCCTTACGTTCAAGAGGTTCCGAGTTCCAATCTCGGTCAGGGTGAGTTATCTGGATAAGGACTTTTTCCGGGGTTTTCCCTTATGCTAAAAGACGAATGTCGGGTAACCCTAAGCTCCATGGACCGTTGACTCATTTGAGCATCATTTCACCCATTTCATTCATGGTCCGATATGACAACGTTGGAGGACGTAAATAAAAAAAATAATGCCTTAAGAGAGTGGCATTGTATGATATTGAAACCAGGATAAACATTGGGTGTCGACAATTATTTTAAAAAGTCCTATGTAAATAATTGTATAACATTCGTCACCCGCTACAAATTTACAAACCGATCTTAAATATCATAGCATTCGTTAAAAATATTTCAAGTCTCATTATTCACTATACATTTTTAACAATGTGTTTTTAGTTACCTATGCACGCGGGCGAACAATGTTGAAATATTTATTGGAAGGACAAAGGAGCACATTTAGAAAGCATAACAACGACCTCTTACGAAATTAGAATCTGAAACTTCCAAGCATTAAACATGCAGCATGAAAACGTTTCGAAAATGGCTAACGCTACAAAAAAAAAAAAAAAAAAAAATATTTAATGTAAGTTAAATGTTTTGATGGGCTTTTCGTCTAACTCTTGTGCTTTCCTGGTAATATGAAATTTATAAAATTCATGTAAAGTAAGAAACTACACAGACAATTATTTTAAACAAAGTTGTAAAATGATGTTGGCGAAAAAAAAAAAAAAAATAATAATGAAAAAAAATGCCTTGCGAATCTTCACCGGATGTTTAACCAACGCCCGACTTAATATTTCTTCTTTTTCTCATTTATGCTCCGTTATCTAAAAGTGATTTTGGGGTTTCACTGGGGTTAAAAATGTGCATTTCCTGTAAAATATCGATATAAATTTTTTGGTGGAATGCAGTAGTTCCTCTACGTTACGAGATAGCAGAAAAAGTATTTAGAAAAGCTAAAAAAACTATTCTGCTTGGTAGATTTTGCTATATAGAGAGGCTGTTAGAGGTAGATATTTGTATTGGTAATTGAAAACAATGTAACGAATGATGTATCAATATTTCCCTAATTTTCAAGTAGGCATGACCTAGTAGGTAGTTTGGGAGATATAAAGCAGAGTGGAATAAGGAATGAACTGCAAGGCCAATAACAGCACACTAGCACCTCAGCAGCAAAGTGTGAACACTTGAAAGTAAAGCGGATAGTCTGTACTGAAAGGCATTATTCATTTTGCAGCGTAATTACGATCATGCAAAAACACGTTATGTAGTAAACAGTTGTTTGTGGGAAAACTGTTAGAGAAGAGAGAAAACTAACACATCCAGTTTATCAAAATATCTGTGTTTATACTCATAATACCCGGTATATATTTATAAATATAATATAAATTATATAAAATTATTAATATATTATAAATATTATAGGCATTATTAAACATTATATATACCTATGCTATTTAAGAAATTTATTTTTTATTAGTGTAAATCTTACAGTATTCTAAACTAACTTTAAACCATAACTTTCGAAATGCTATATTTCCTATTTTATCATCAGTTCATGCAAAGAGATTGCAGTGCCAGGGACAGCATATAATAAGATAATGTATATACAAATACAAATTATTTAAGGAAATATCTTGTCATTTTAACACGAGATTTCTGTGTGTAAATGCAGGTATGTTTTTAAAGAAAATACAAGAAAGCTATAGGGATGGATGATTTGTCTTTGCGATATTGCTCGATTTTAAGATTAACAACAATGCTAGGTCCTGTGTTTAGTTAATTTTAATAATTGTTGAAGTTTGTGTTTCTCATACCTTGTGACTGAAGCTTTGAGCAAATTAAAAGAATCAGTCTGTCAATAAGTTAATTTTTCTTTACGGTTTAAAATAGTTACATTATTAAATATTTGTTTGATTCAGTATATTTAATGCAACTAGTAATAGGATTAGCTTTGGTTTATATGTAGATACTCCGAAACAAGTAAAATAGTAAATGGTGACAACGTGGTAATTGGTTTATCATGTTGGTAATACTTATTGCTGTCTCCATATGACAGTTTGAATTTGTTACTAAAGAAAACTCCCATTGTCTGTTTTAGAACTAGGTATAACTAGTTTTGTTTGGAGTGGATACAATTACCACAATTTATATTTTCCTCCAGAACTATATTTGTATCATGATTGTTTTAGGCGAACCGGAAACTCGGGAATCGTTGCACATACATAACAAATTTGACTGCCTCTTCAGATCTTCTACTGTTTTCTTGAAGCCTGGCAAAGTTTCTAGAAGTAATTTGCGATCCTGTTGCTGAAATGTTTAAATAGTGGCAGTGGCTATTGTACTGCCAGCAGTGAATAACGCTCAGCAAAAGAAAACTTGTGCCCTCGCGTGCAAGGTTGTCATCTGTTGAACCTCAAGGTCGCGGACTTCACCGTTCACGAGTTAATGACTTAACAGAGGGAGTACAGTGCAACTATGTATAACCGAGGGAATTGCTGCGAAGCGCGTGTCGAGCTCAGCGACTTTTGTGCAATAGCACAAAAATATTGTGTGTGCATTCACATAATTTTCTCTGCTCACTCTTGTACAAATTCTTCTCCTGCATACTGCATGTTGCAATTGTGTTATTACATATTTCTTTATATGAAAACGAATGACTAATAAAAGTGAGAAGGGTACAAATATTTGAAATTTCAAACCAATAACACGGAGTATCTCGAAATGCTTATTTCCACAAAAATATGTTATTTGACATAAACAGCCCCTTTTAACGAGATCTACCTATTTGTGTAGTAAAATTATCTGTTATGCAAAATGCATCCAAAATGAAGACGTTCTATTCCCAGTAGATTCAAGAATTTCATTTGTGGTGAATATATTTTAAAGTATGATATTTTAATCAAAATCGTTAAACATTTTTGAGAAAATCAAAATTTTAAAAGTTTTTCTTGTAAAGGTAGTTTGCGGTTTCGTAAATCTTCCTGTTGCACCCTTGAAATTGAGGCGCTAATGACCTTGCAGTTGAGCGCCCTCAACTCAATCAATCAATCAACTTTTAGTTATACTTACATACCCAAATGTCTTTTTCTAAAAAAAGCCCTTTTAGATTAAGAAAACCTCAAAACGCATATTTTTAGTAAAATCTCAGTGCTAAGTTTTTTGGTAACATGCAATTCCTTCTCTACTTTTGTGTGGCACAGAAAGCAAAAAATGAAATCTATATTTTACAGAGGAATTCTAAGCAACCAGTAGAGTAATACTTTCTAACGATTGTTGTTTTATTAGTTTGTGATATGTCTTAAGGAACTGTTTATCTTCGTTAGAATTTGTATGTTTATAGCAATAAGTAAATTAGAGTAAACAAACAAGTATATTTTTGTAAATTGAAGCATTTTCAGTGTATGCATTCTTATTAGTTATGCCAATGTGTTTGGGGAGCCCAACCAAGGGAGCGAAAACAGCGAAAGGATTTGGTGAAAAGTATATTGAGAAATTTCGTTTGGTATTTCGTGAAATCGTTCAAAAGTAGCTATTGCTTTTCCATCAAGTAAAGAATGTGAAACCTTGATTTCGGTTATGAGATAATAAAAACGTAATTGAGTAATAAAATCGTTGATGACCATGTCAGCGATGTTGCCATTATTACAGCAGCTAAACCTGGAGGATTTAGACGCCAATCGAGGTAATATTTTTAATTTTACATCTTTCTAATACTAGTGTTTTATCAAACTTTTAACTTAGAGTATTGTGTAGTAGCATATTATTCATCATTTAAATAGTAAAATATTAACTAAATCTGTGTTATAATATTTAATGGCTCAGCATTTGAATTAAAGCCCCTTAGCAGAAGGTAATGTACAGAATATACAGGTCGAACATTAATTTTTCTTTCATACTAGCCGTGTAGGACGAAGTATGGAAAGGTAAGAGTGACTGAAAAATTCAATACCATAGCCGCGATTTGAACCACGGATCTGCCGCTCTCGGCCCGGCTGCTCTTAACCATTGAGCTACCATGGCCAACGTTATGACACTTATGTATTTCAAGTGGGAAGAGTTCTGGAGTCCAGCTAATCAGACGCCGTATCACACTCAGCGTTGCCAGCTTGTTACCCCACTCCTTTTATATTTCCATCTCTCTCGCACACTCATACAACATGCAGGTCTGCTTGGTGCAGACGTAAGGGTAAGCAAGTTATATTTTACAAACTTTTACAATGATGCAGTTGCCAAAATCAAAATTGGAAAAAGCATTTTCGCAAATTATGTATATTTTAAAATACTATAGATAACTATAATTATAGTTTATGAATTACCTGTTTTTCTAATCCAATGGAACTGCCAGTGGCTCATCCATATCGCTGTCATTGTCGCTTCCGTTAAGAGACAATTCGTCATTGTCACAGTCTTCATCGTCTGAGTGCGGGCCCAAATGACCTTGTTGTCGACGGGCCCTTAAACACCACACACTCACTCACTCACTCACTCACTCGTCTGAGTGTTTCAAATTTATGATTATAGGTTCCAAAATCTCGCCACGTGCTATTTCTTTCTTAAAATCATCTTCTTGAGGGTTTTATGCATGCTTCACGCAGTTTTCTCAGTCCTGTTGTGTTACCTTGTCAATTTTTCGTAAACAAGTCGTTTAACGTTCGTCTGTTTAAAAGTATTTTTTTCTATTTGCAATCCCCCTTTTTATTTGAGCCCACACCAACTCAATTGGATTATATTGGCAGTGGTAAGGTGGGAGGCGTATTACCTCGTGTCCCGTTTCAATTGCAAGTTCATCCAGCTGACACACTTTTTCCGGTTTTTAAACGCAAGTACTATTTTCAATAACTCATTTTTAGTTTCTGTTTCCGAAAAATTTTTGAACGTGTACACCTATAAAAATAATACTTCGAGCCTGACTACGCAATACCTGCCTTTTTGACACGCCACTAAATTCACCGCAAGAGGCCATTGCACTATTTAACTCTTACTCTACTGTTCGATCTGAACTCTCCGGAGTAAATAAACACTTCTTATCCAGCATTCATTCATAAATATAAGCATTCAGCATTCCACAGGCTAACAGGAAATGAAGTATTTGCTCTTTCTCAAATTTAACGTCTTGACTTATTCACAGTTATTCTTTTATTCGTCATGCCAGTAGTTTAAATTTCAGTTCTGAGTAATTAAAAGTATATGTACATACATACATACACACCAACCACTTTGAACTCTCTAGAGTAAATAGAGATTACGAACCATTCATAAACAAAGATATAATGTGACCAGACACGTTCTGCCAGGGCAGCAGGAAATTTATTGTTTCCTCTCGCTCGAATTGGATTATTCAAAGTAATTCTTTTATCACGTCATGTCTGAGTAATTACAAATATGCGTACACGCATACATGCCAACCAATAATGATAATACAGTGCTTACGTCGCGACTTATTGTTATAATACAGGTAATAGTGGTTTATTTATTTGTATTAGAAAAACTATTTGAGCTAAAAATATGGATTTTTCATGGCTATGTTAGATAGATTACTCTCTACCTTCCACATGGATCAGCTTCTTAGCGCGAGTAGTATTTATACAGATTGATTAGGTGGCACTCGGCATACATCACTTAGCGGGAATGCAATACGACAACACCGCAGGACTCCGATTGGTTGTTCACCTAGTAGCGCTCCAGGAAAACACCTTCCCATTTGAAACGCATAATAAATTCTTCAACTGACTCGTGTTTTTTCCGGTAAAACACTGGGAGTTCTTATCAACATGAGACAACTATCTTAATGGGTAAACATGTCACTTGGAGGATTTAATCTCATGCTGGCATGTTGACCGTGGTAGCTCAGTAATTAAGAGCAGCCGGAGAGAGACGAGGATATCCATAGTTCAGATCCAGGCTATGGCATTGAATTTTTCATGTTGACTCTACCTTTCTAATACACAGATCCCTGGTTTGGACGCGTAACATATTACGGAGGAATGTTTGTCTTGAAGCAATCAAATGTTTATGTGCCAATTAATCAGAAGTGTTTGTAGAGGTTGATAGGCTGTGATACTGATTATTTCAGTTCATAATGTGATAGTGCTGTTTAAATGCCATAAAGTTCATGTGATTTGGCACACAGAACCTTCATGTATGATTCTTAGGTTACAACGATTCCTTGCCGATCGTGCGCTTCACTGTTTCGCAATTTTCAGAATAGCTTTACGGAAACGGAGTCTATTTTTTATTTTAAAATTTTAGTCGCCGTGTTCTTACAGAGGAAAAACTTCGATTACATAAGAGAAAAGCTGAAAGATGTCCAAATAAATCTCTTGAGAAATCTTGCATAGACGTCAGGAATTTCTAACTTCAGCTGGAATGCCACTAAACTTTTAAAATTGAAGCTATATGAGATAACTGCAGCAATTATAATATAGAACGAGTGGAGTTACTTTTGCATTTAGGTGTTGGATAGTGTTAATAATGATTAACATATTTAATAATTATGACTGCTCTACTGATCCGTGTTAAATTTGTTTTTACAGACGAAGCACGACTTTATTTGCATGACCATGAAGAATTAATGAGTGTTATTGCCAATTTCCTTAAAAGATGTGAGATTGTGTGACGACACAATTCAGTTCAGACAGGGCCCAGGCATACATACCGTTCAGAATTACCACACCGTCAACAATGAGTAGCTACAATGTGATCTAAGTTTGAGCTTGTTAATTACTTTTTTGTTTTAGTAATCATATCCAATATTATTAGATTCATAGTTTAATACATTCAATAAATAGTGGACTATGATTGTTTTTGTGTTCAAGTACGTGCAGTTTGTGAATTTACTGATCGGATATAAGCCTCATAAATATTATTTCATTAATGACAATACAGAACACACACCTTGCAATTGTAAGCACAAAAATTTAGACTCTATATTGTTTCTTCTTAATTTTGTAGCCTTTTGAAGTTTTAAATAATTACCCGTAAAACATATAAAAGTGAACTTCTGACTGTTTTCCCCTGTACCCTTCAAATATAATCCTATAAATTATATTGTGACTTTGTGGGTTCGTGAAATGAAAAGTCCAATTGCACCACTCAAAAATGTTCTTTATTTCCACCGACTTACAGTTAAACTCTTGCCAATTACACAGAATTACGTAATGCACAGAATTACGATTCACCAGCTCGTCCGTTACAATTTCACTTGCACTCGTAATTACGTACAATCCTCCGATGCACTCACACAGTCTTCTCGTCGTACACTAGCACTGCATTCTTACGCCAAGAACTGACTGACTGACTGACTGACTCCTCTTGCCCGGCGTGTTGCTTATATAGGGTCAGCTGGCCGATCTGGAAGGTTCTAGATTAGATGAAATATCCCGTAAGTTCGAGAACACAGGTGGAACAGAAAGAGACGGCGCAGTGATGTTTTTCCCCAGCCACCCCTTGTTACCGCTATAAGACAAACGAGGGGGGCGTGGCTTACGCCGACCGTCTCCTGCTTGCCCGCTCTATAGGGTGTTCCGACGTTCGGGTGACAATATTCAATCATTTCATTTTAGTTAATTGATGGAAATTAATCATTTCTTCACATTAGCCGTATATAGGCTAAGGTTTTTGATAGAGTCAACATGAAAAATTCAATGCCATGGCCGGGATTTGAACCACGGATCTCCTGGTTTCCGTCCAGTAGTTGTCACCCATTGAGCTACAATGGTCAACTTGCCGTCCTGACATTAAATTCTCCATTTGATTCCTATATTTCCCCGGTAAACCATTCGGGGCTCTCGCATTCGAGATACACTGTTTGTGGCGGCTTACTATCGTAAGTACTTAAGTCCCAGTCTTCATCATTTAACTCTTATTATTTTAGTTAATTTATGGAAATTAATCATTTCTTTACACTAGCCGTATAATGGCTAAGGTTTTTGATAGATGAGTCAACATGAAAAATTCAATGCCATGGCCGGGATTTGAACCACGGATCTCCTGGTTAAATGAAGAAGAGTTAAATGATGAAGCCTGGGACTCACTAACGAAAGTAAGTCGCCACTAACGGTATATCTCGAATTCGAGAGCCCCGGGTGTTTACCGGGGAAATATACGAGTCAAATGGAGAATTTAATGTCATGACGGCAAGTTGGCCATGGTAGCTCAGTGGGTAAGAGCGTATACACGCCCGCCTCGGTAGCGTGGTGGTAGCGTGTATGTCTCACGTTCAAGAGGTCCCGAGTTCGAATCTCGGTCAGGGTGAGTTACATGGATAAGGCTTTTTCCGGGGTTTTCCCTTATGCTGACAGACGAATGTCGGGTAACTCTAAGCTCTATGGAACCTGGGCTCATTTGAGCATCATTTCACCCATTCCATTCATCGTCCGATATGACTTAACGTTGGAGGACGTAAATTAATTACAAAAATGGTATATGATGTATTAAAATATGATTATTCCAGATCGTAGTCACAGAATACATTACCTTTCAATATTCAAGTGACAAGTCTTAAGAAGGAGAATAAAAAACATTGTAATTTTGAGCACATTAAGGTATTACTTTGAGTAACATAACTATCGCCGAGAAGAAAACTGATTTGGTTTAAACTGTATATTTTAATTATCTCTACATTTTTCTAGAGTTTGTTTTTCTCTGATTTCTTTGCTGGAACTATAGAAAATCGAATCATAAGAAGACAGTACTTCACAGCTTATTCATAGACAATTTAACACATTTTATTTATGATGCAAATTATCTTAAATCTGTTATTTTAAGCAAAATTGTTAGAATAGTGTTGAAGAAAATAATAAAAAACAAATACCATACAAAGGGTAATTTTTGGTGGGAAGATTTTATCGAACATTTTGATATCGACCTCTACGACAAGCCACGCTTTCTGTGTCAAGAACATTTCCATCAGGCCGGCCACGCGTCCAAACGAAGGCTCTGTATTGTTAACAGTCACTTGACTATTTCGCACAAAATGACTAAATATATATTTGTCTTTGAGGAAAAACTAATATTATAGAAAAAAAAAAAAAAAAAGATCACTTCTTTGCAAATTTGTGGCAATGTTTTTCATGTTTTTGGAGAAATCTCAGCATCTACTTTTTCGGTGGAACAATATTTCCGCTGTTTACAATAACTGCTGTCGAAAGTAAAAATGAAGGGAAAAAAATTACATAGGCAGCTAAACGTGCTGGAATATTATTGTTACAGTACAAAATTTCAAAGATGTATTTCAAAAGTATATTTAAATGAAAGAATTCCATAATACTTTGTGTAAGCACGTTATCAACTTACGAGAAACAGGAGAAAAATAAAGAAGAAACACGAGAAAAAAAACAGCATTGCTAAAGAAAACGATGGAAATCTGCAAGAGGCAAGCTCCGGACATTTAAATTCCTTGTGGCTAACAAAGCGAATTAGATCAGAGTGAAGATTTGGAAACCTCGTTCCATCTTATTACACACGAGCCAGAAGAAAACAGGATGAACTTTCCAAACATTCTTCCCCAAAAGAACGACGCACCTGACAAGAGGCTACAAGACCGTGGAGCAACCAATACAGATAAAATGAAAGTGGGGAGGTCACGTGGTGGAACTTCATCACACCTGGTGGGCGTTTGCAGTAGTGACGCTGTACCCACAGACCTACGCCAGGATTTCTGTTACGGGTTTTTGAGATAGACGCCCGGATTTTGTTTGATTTTAACTTTTTCTGATACATATTATGTAGGGAAAGTATTGCATTCCACACAAAAATTCGTTATCGAGATTCCATCGGAAATATACTAATAATAATAATAATAATAATAATAATAATAATAATAATAATAATAATAATAATAATAATAATAATAATAATAATAATAATAATAATAATAATAATAATAATAATAATAATAATAATAATAATAATAATAATAATAATAATAATAATAATAATAATAATAATAATAATAATAATAATAATAATAATAATAATAATAATATGAAGAAGAAAAATAATAATATGAAGAAGAAAAATAATAATACTCATAAATACGATTTTGAAAAAGGAACTGTGTGCGCGTGCGTGAGAACATTTTAACTCAAAAATTAAAAGTCGGTTAAATACCATAGTTGAATATCTTCCAAGGATGCGACATGAAAATTTTCAACTTACATTTAAAATTTTTCTGGAACATTTTATTTTTCCAAAAATATGTAACGATTTGTATTAAATTTTAATCTGTGTACGGCATTTTCATGAAAAATTAAATACAAATCTTCAATGTCTTGGGAATGTCCTCAGAAGTCCTCTTCGCTCTGGATGATTTTTGCATAACTGGTAAACTGTAAGAGATAGAAATCTTACTACACAAAAAATGTAATTTCGTTAAAGTATACAATTTATTTTTTAGCGTTACTTGTTTTATGTGTGGAGTTTTTTTTTTTTAATTTTTTTTTAATTTACGTCCTCCAACGTTGTCATATCGGACGGTGAATGAATTGGATGAAATGATGCTTAAATGATTCCAGGGTCCATGGAGCTTAGAGTTACCCGATATTTGTCTTGAAGGATATGGGAAAACCCCGAAAAAACCTTATTCAGATAACTCGCCCTGACCGAGATACGAACTCGGAACCTCTTGAAGTAAGGCAGACATGCCTTTGACATGTGTGGAGTGAATCATTTCGGAGGTATTCTTTGTTTTTAGCTGAATTTGCCATTCTTCTTTTCAAATGGAGAGTCATTATTCATTTTTTTCATTTCTAGGCAATGCAATTTTTTAATTTATGTCTCCCAAAGTTAAGGCATATTGAATGATGGATAAATTGGGGAAATTATGCTCAAATTAGCCCAGAGCATAAGAGCTACCCGACATTCATCTTTCAGGATGAGGGAAAGTCCCGGAAATAAACTTATCCAGATAACTTGCCCTGACCGAGATTCGAACTTGGTACCTCATGAACATAAGGCAGACACTCTACCACCTACGCTATTGGGGTTGGTTTGGCAATGCAAAGGAATGTTGTTTAAATGGCATCACATAGCAATCAGCTCTTTAAAGATTTGACTGTTGTCAAAACTGCCTATAACCTACATTATTGCCAAATTCTCCTTGTACCTGCAAAGCGATTTGCTATAATACCATTTCTACAAAAGTTTATCTCGTTGGCATGATCATCCGTTTGTAAGAAGAGGTGTTAGAAGAGTAGAGACGTTATGTTAGTGCAACATTGGTTTGCTCTTCCTCTACGAAGGTTGACTTGTACCTTTCAATTATTTCTTCTATTCGTCTTAATTTCCATTTTCCAACATTTCTGTTTCCTTTTGGAGTAATTTAATAATTATTTGGACAACCTATATCTTCCATTTATTGTAAGATGTTTGTACCAAACTTGTCTTTGTTGATTGATTCTCTCTGTAAAGTTGAAACGGTCTAATTCTTGTCGAATGTTTTATTTTTATTTTTTTTTTATGGTCCCTTCAATTTTCCTTTTCGTTTCTGGGTTCCAAATTCAATTCTCACAGCCAAACGTAAATAGGTTTACGCCATTGTTTAATTCTACTGTTTCTTGTGTTTTATTTTTGGAGGAGTGACGTGTTGCTTCACACATCTCTTGAAATCTATTGAGTTTAGAATATAGATCTTGATCTCTCACATATGAAACCCTACAACCTAGTTAAATACTGATATATCTTTCGGAATGTTATGATAAAATTTCTGAAGTACTATTGCTTGGGTTTTATCAGTGAGAAGAAGATTTGATAGTTGCAAAGAATTTATGGCACAATAAATAACACAGTTTATAACCACTTCTGCTAAAATGCTTTGGAAGTGGTTAGCGTTCCGAGAATGGAATTCCAGGAGATTGTGTTGAATCAGAAGGAGACTTTCTGACCAGGAATGTGGAGATAAAAACTTCCCCTGGCGTCGGCCATCCGTCGAGTGAAGTAGCAAAGGTTGGAGTCAAGGGAGGTGGAGTCCAATTCTGAGAAATCAGTCATGAGTTCATCATCAGAGAAAGATTATTTTCTCGCTTCTCTGTAGCCGAAGATGACAACAGCATGACGAGAATATTCTCTAACTATAAATAATATATACACAAAGCAGGGACTATCCGTTGCATATTCTCAAGGAAACTCCAAACAACACGTACAACTTACATTTCGTAGAGTCTGGATGTGCCTATGCATTCGGGAGTAAGTGTTTCCAACATAAGGGAATGAATCTTTGAAAATCAAAACGTCTTTAGTGTTCTGATTGTTTTGACTTTATTATATATATAATATAAGTTTGACATCTATGATAGATCTATGTCAAACCATTGCTAACATATTAATTCTTTATTCTTGGTAATAGATTTTTGATATGGTAATATGTAATGCTAATTTAACCAGGGATGCTAATTATAATTCGTGGTCTCATTTTTTCTCCCTCCACCACAGTGTTGCGGGTGGTCGGTATTTACGGCGACACGTTGCTAAGAAAATAAAATCTTGGAGGTTGCAAACTGAAGAACAAAACATAGGGATGGTTTAAAACTTCGTACACAAATGATTAGCATCCTGTACGGTTTATCGCATTGCTAAAAAAAAATGAGTTTAGGCACAAAGTTTAAAAAATGATTGTGCAGGGGCATCTTAAGTACAGTTAAGAGGAAAGCGTTTTGCACATATTATTGCAATTTTTTTAGCTTTTCACTGCAACTAATGGAAATTAAGAGCGAGCGGACGGAAACCAGAAGATCCGTGATTCAAATCCCGGTCATGGCATTGCATTTTTCAGGTTGAGTATCTATCCAAAACCTTAGCCTATACACGGCTATTATGGAGGAACGATTAATTTCCATCAAATGACTTAGTAATGAAAATAATTTTAATTAAACTATTTAACATTTTATTCTAGTACACAACAATTATTTAAAGACCCTAATTCTTGAAGCTGTTCTGAAAATTTAACTTTAATAAGATATAAACTGTGGTTCAAATTGTATTTTGAGTAGTAAAAGCAGTGAAAAGAAGGAACTGAGAAAAATTAAGTTTTAAGTTCAATTTGATAGTTATAATGGTAAAGGTCCCGATTAAACAGCTATTTTCGGCTTTAAAATAGTTATGCAGAATGGAAGTTGACACCGGAATTATCGATTGGTAAGAGTTACAATTTTATAAAGTAAAGATAAGGAAGTGAGATAAATAACTGCAATAAACAATTTCCATATGTTGAAATCAATGCATTATTTTGGATTTTATAAAAATAACTCAACGATTTTGATTAAAATGCAACAAGTTTAAGAAATTTTTATAAAAAATGAAATACATAACTTGAATTTTCTTTGAATAGCCTGTTAAGTCTTCTTCATTCTGAATGAATTTTGTATTATTTTGAATAGCAGTAAACTATGGCATTAAAACGTTTTAACCTGGTTAAAACGTATAGTCGAATTAAAACAAGTTTATATAGCATTGACTTTTTTCATTGTTATCGATTTAAACTTTCCATTAAGCATTTTTGAAGTCGCATTCGATTGTTTCCCGCTATGTCGTGGAAAGAGTATAGAATTTAAAAACCTGCAAACATTTGCCGATGCCTTCAACCTTCAGTCTTCTATGCTATGAAATGATACAATTTATAAACATAGTCTGGATTAATTTGAAATAAATAGAAGAATAAAGCTTTGTAAAAGTGCTTCGGAGATAATACACGATGATGACTAGCGAAATATTTTGTATGTAAATTATATCAGATTTTTGTACATGTCATTGAAATTTTATAAACTAAGATAATTATTTACTAATGGAAGCAGTGTATAGGTATATTATTTTGATGTGAGGATACCATGAATAAACAGTAAATAGAAGAGCGGAAGAAATTTTGATTTACCTGGTTCGTTTAGAAAGTGTACAAGACTTTGGTTATAAATACAAAATCATTTATATTTTATTTATTATGTGTGCCATTCTGTTTCGGACTCTTTTAAGTGTCTCACTGAAATATTAAATTTATGCCAAATAATATGGTAGCATTAGTATTTCCGAAACATTCACTAGGAGCGACTAAATGGAAAAGACAGCAAAGAAGTTATTTTTCTTAGTTTCTCTTTGTGCTGTCATTAATTGAAATTTACTCTTTAATTTATCTTTATAGGTGTAACACATTTTAAATATTTTTTTAAATGGTACTTCACTTGCCATTTTGTGCTGTGAACTTTTTACTACTTTACAGGAGGGGGGGGGGGGATGGAACACCCATTCACTTAGGTTTGAGACGTACATTTAACTTATATTCCACGGTGGGTTTCATTCTATAAATTGGCAGTATTTGCATTTTCTGTTTGCTCAGACATGCGGTTCCTTTCTTTTTAAAAGTATCCAAGTTTGTTTACTCCATTGTGAATGACATTTTCTCGCAAAAATGATCTTTCCTCAGAAACTATTGATAGCTAAATCTCTTAAGTGTCGATTCGGATCCACTTTAGTGTCAATAACATGATTTTTATAAAAGGAGCAATATAATTTGCTGATACGTTTAAATAAAAGTGGCATAATTAAGGAAACAACGGTATAGTTTTTTATATAAAAAAAAGTAAACCGTGAAGACGGACGTCTACACCCTAAAAATTTCAGTCTGATATCGTAAATAGTTTCCGAGATAATAGGTCAGGAATTTAGCAGTTTACCGTTTCCTTTTAATGTCCCATTAAATGGAATGTGTTATGGGACGTTAACCGTACATTTTTTCTCACGAGTTCATGTATAGCAAAGGATTGTCTGTTTACTGGACTCATAGAATTGCGTACTATCTACGGAAATCTCGTTGAAATCCTGTTTTCTTCAAAGTGAGGCTATATTGAACAGTATGTAGAATCGATATGGAATAATGGATAGAGACAATTGTGTGCAGTAATATAATACGCTATTTTAAATCTAGATTTAAACATTTTCCTTTATTACTGGAAGAATGATGCATAATAAACGTAGCTAAAATCCGAGAAAACAGATTGCGGTTAGCGATACCGTATATTGGAGCAACAAGAGTGTTGAGCAAGGACGCTTGGCTTCCTCCAGGTTCTGCATCCAGCAAGGCGGGATGATGACGTAGGCCACCGCGTGGGAGTTCCCGTGACGTCATGAGTTTGCGTCACTCCCAGGACGGACCGACCGTCTGAGCGGCTGGCATAGGGACGGAAGGCAAAATGACCTTTTCTGAAAGGGCCCGTGACCTAGTTGTGTCGGTCGGACCAGGGACGCCCGCCCACGCTTCTTTCGGTCGCTCGATTTCGGCCGCACGGGCTGGAGCTCATTACTGCATCTTTTCCAAAAAGTTACTTTGAACTACCCATAAAAGCCATGATGATTGGATTACCAAGAAACCTTCAAAACAACTTGATAGTAGTTACTTAAATCTATAAAACTCATTCATTTGGGGAAATTTTTACAATTTATTCGTTAAAAAATTGCGTGCCTTAAGTAATAATAATAATAATAATAATAATAATAATAATAATAATAATAATAATAATAATAATAATAATAATAATAATAATAATAATAATAATAATAATAATAATAATAATAATAATAATAATAATAATAATAATAGTAATAATAATAATAATAATTAATTTAACAAAAATAATTACAGTAATAATACAAATTGTAAAACTAAGCATAGAAACCTATTAAATTATTATCAATCAATTTTAAACAATATATAAATAACACGTCATTTTTCATAGTAAAATTATAGAATTTAGCTAAGTTTAATAATCAAAATTATATAAAATTTACAATTATTCGTTAAATATCGGGATTATTAAAATATTGAAATTATAGTTCTCAAATTGTCATTTCATTACGATCGATAATTTTTGGCCAGGTTGATTTTATTGTTAAAATGTCATTGAAGCATTGTTTTTTATAAGCTGATTTTATTTCATGTCCAAGTTTCCACGTTATGGTTGCATTAAATGCATTAAAATATCTAACCAGCTATGACCCTTTAATAATTGTATGCACTGTAATTATAAAATGTAAGTAAACGTCTAAATGCAATTTACATGCGATTTTTCCAAAACTATTTTATGGATAATTTTGTAATCAGTAAACAGTAAACATAGAAGCCGCCTCGGTAGCGTAGATGGTAGCATGTCTGCCTACGTTCCAGAGGTCTCGAGTTTGAATCTCGGTCAGGGCGAGTTACTTGGATAAGGTTTTTCCGGGGTTTTCCCTTATCCTTAAAGACGAATGTCGGGTAACCCCAAGCTCCATGGACCCTGGACTCATTTGAGCATCATTTCACCCCTTTCATTCATCGTCCGATATGACTTAACGTTGGAGGACGTAAATTAAAAAAAAAAAAATAAGGCAAAGGCAGAAAATGATATAGGTTTCTATGGTTGCACGACCAGAAACGGTAAAAATTGCATAATTATGTCTATGAAAAGAAATCACAACTCCTTGAATATTCAAACGTCGAAACTTTAAATAACAAACACGATTAAGAGTCTGATGGAAGGTTTTATGAACATATTTTATTAAAATAATTTTATTGATTTGCTCGAAAATTTTGACAATTTTCAGATTCCTCTCCTTAACCGGTAGAAATGATGCCTAATGAGCATAGTACACTTAAGATTTAACCGAATGTCTTCTCAGATTAAGTTAAAGCCCATACAAACATTATTCCAACCGAAATTCTACGGTTAGTTAATATGACCTTTCAGATCGCAAATTTTGTTCTGTATTTATTGTCTACGTAATGCACATGGTTTTACACCAAAAACAGCATTTTGCAAATGCATTTTGTAATTGGTGAGAAAACCTTACGTGATAGAGAAAAATGGAAAGTACCACTAAATTTAGCACATCAAAGTTAATTAATATGACCTCTCAGAACGCCAATTTTATATTCTATATTTATTTTATACGTCATGCACGTGGTTTTACACCAAAATTGTGATTTTTGAGAAAATCTAACGTGATAGCGACAAACGGGAACCACCATTCAACTTAGCACATCAAAGTCAGTTAATATCGCCTGTCAGATCGCAAACCGCACTGTCGCAGGACAGTGTTTTCATTTTTAACTGTTTGAAAAAGTGAATGACCAGGTTATATTCAAAGGGATGTATGAAGTAAAGCATTTGGTCCATAAGCTCTGTACTGTTTTCTCGACGTTAGCATCACGATACACTGATACGTGACTAGGAAACATTTTAATTGGCTTTAACGTACACAAGTGTAACATCAGGAAACCTCGGCTTATCGCTGTGCTGGAGGCCAAGGCCATTGCTATGGTGATACACTGTTTTGTCTGGCGTGCTCCTAACGAATGCGTGATAAACTAGTGTCGTTAACCTCACATTCCTTCCGCCCAGCATTCCATTTCTTATGGAGTGCTCTTTCATTTATTTTCTGCTTTTTGGGATCATGAATTAATACATTCTCTAGATGCGGGAGTATCTGTGTTTTCTTGGAGTTCCTTCGCCTTCATTACTATCAAAATGGTACTGCTCATTAGTGTTCCACACAGTTAACTTGTGTAGTCACATCATTACAAGCACTTGTATGTATATATCCCAGAATCTAAAAAATACTCTGGGAAAATTGTGACATTGCTTTAATTTCAACCGTCACAAGACGATTTGGCGCATTCGCAAATATTTCCCAATGGGAAGGCTTCAAAAGGCCTTTTTCTACTCTGGTTAAGTTAACCACTGGCGCGACAGCCCTAAGAGGGCCAAGGCCTACCAACCCGACTGCCGGCCTCACGCCCACTTATGCACGGCAGAGGTGGGCGATCATCCAACCGATACGGGCAAGAGATGTGGTTAGCACTTGGCATCCCCCAGCCGGAATGTTGGTTTTCATGACCAGGGCCGCTTACCTATCGTAAGCTCCTCACTTTCCTCACGATGCTGAGTGGGCACCGGTCCTATACCCAGGACCGAAAATCCGCACCCCATGGGTGGGATCGAACCCGGACCGCTTTCCGTAGCCAGGGACGAAGGCATGCTGCTTTAGCCCGCTACAGCACGGCACAGGACTCTACTCTGGTTACCCACTATAAAATATCAGTTTTTTACTTTCTTTGCCATTTTCCTTAAGCAGAAATTTTCTGCCCGAAAATTTATGTACACTGTTATTTCTTTATTCAATAGCGGGCTCCATCACATAGTGATACTACATGCTTTGTTTGACGATGCCTCAATTCGATACCGGTGTGGTTAATTTTATGTTTGAGATGGAACCTATTCTTGTTAATGTATTTGTATTCCATAATAAAGTTCCACTGCGTCATCGAGCCAAGACATTGTTCACATTATTCAATGTTCATAATATTTGAAATTTTCCAGGTCTATTGTTAACATAACTCTTTGATGTTGATATGTTTAGATTATTTACAAATATTTACAACTTTATAGAGTTTATTGGTAATTTTGTTTTCAATATTTACAATTTTTACATACATAATTACAATTTTTCAAAGTCTATTGCATTAACAAATTTGCAGAACTCTTTTATGTATCTTCCGGCTAGTTATCTCTTTGTACTCGGCCATCATCTCCCCTTTCTAACAATTTCCGATACAAGTGTCTGCCTTTCTGTATTTAGAATAGGACAATGAAGCAGGAGATGATTCACCGTCTGATCTCCCGAGTTGCATGGACATATTGGATCGTAACTTATTTTAAATTTGTGAAGCTAGATTCTTATCTTGCCGTGACCTGTTGTTAGGACTGTGAACTTCGGTGTAATGCGTATTTATTGCCCTCTTAAGTTTGTTGACAATGTTTGGGAAACATTCTTTCGTTATCACTCCTTTATGTGTATGGTTCCAGTCTCTTTGCCATTTCCGTAACCCATCTTCCCTTTGTCTTGTTACCATTTAGTCCCTGGAGATCTTCCGGTAGACAATTTCTCCTTCCTCGCATGCTGCTTCTTTTGCTAATCTATCAGTTTGTTCGTTTTCCTCAATTCCAACGTGGCCTTTTATCCATCCGAAATTAATTATCCAATTTGCCTCTACCGATTCTATTATTTTTATTTTAATAGATTTTATCAATCGGGAATGTTTCAACTTGTTCTTTATAATCAAGATAATACATCTTCACATTTGTTATGTTCATTATTTGTTTCATTTGCCCACATGTCTGCGTATACAAACTTGTTTAAAACCAGAACATTCGTTGAGTTAGGATAGGGGCAAGGCCAGTGTGCCAAAGCAGTGACAATATGGGTAAAAAGGGAAGGAAATAACTCTGGAAGAAAGATAATGCTAACTACGTAATGAGGTTAAATCATATGTTGAAATTACAGAAGTTTCTAACAGGGGCCTTATATTGTGTACAGTGTTATTAAAATGCCAAACAAAAACATTGATAAATATGTATCTTGTTGCAGGACTCCATAAACTTAGAGAGAAAGGAGGCAGATTGTAAGGGTTATTTAAAATGATTAAAATAAGTTCTTTAGAGATTGCTGCGTAAATACAAGAGCTTATGGGAAACAGATCCACCTGAAAATTGCCAGATTTTCTGTTCGAGCCGGTTACAATGTTCAAGTTACAAAAGAGAAGCCATATATTTGCAAGGAAAATAGAAGGGGGGGGGGGGGGGGAAGCTGCAATTTGCTAATGAATATGTGGCCAAGAATCAGAGTTATGTAACTGAGTAATTTACTCTGACAAGAACAAATTTGACTTTTTTATAAGATGAAAAAGAAGACTAAATATGGAGCTGAAACCTACTAATATGGAATGTGCTGTAAAACCTGTAGTGGAATCGTCAGTGCATGGGGCAACTGGTTTATTGAAATTGTTCATGTTGAATCCTTGGAAGATGCTGTACTTATATACAAAATTTGATATAGCGACTTTTAGTTTTTGATATGCTGTTCAAAGACAGACCTTTTTCTAAAACTGTTTTTTTTTTTATTATTTTTTATTCAGGGGCCTCAAAAGGTGTATTTACAATTAAATTCTCGGTACCGACATTTTGTTTGGAATGCAGTACTATATGTAGTCGAGAAAGTAAAAGTGGTAGTGGAGGGATTCAGGTGACCTCAAAACGTGTATTTCCACGGAAATCTCGATATGGGATTTTTGGGCGGAGTATCAGTACGTTTCCTATTTATTTATTTATTTATTTATTTATTTATTTGCGCTACAGCATAGCAATTTTCCAATTACAGAAGCTACATACATAGTAATTGTACAAACTTTGCTTGGATATAACATTTAATGAAAAGAAAAATGGAAAGTGTAATACAAAAAAAAAATTAAGACTTAAGTCATACAAATGTAAATGCAATACAAAAAGTAACATAAAAGAATGCAAAAATAAAACTAAAACCAAAGGATATATGTATGTATTATTAAAGCCAAGACATTGGGTATTGTATTGGCATAAAACATACAACTGAAAACATAGAGGTTAATCTTGTGTTTAATTGTTCCTTAAGTTACTTTTAAGGGAAACTATGATCCAGTTCTGTTTTAGACGAGAGTTCATTGTATTTGGCACATAATCTTAAAATATAACAATGTTTATGCGATGACGTTTTTATGTTCTGAGCTGGAGTAATTGACAGTTTCTGAAATTTGCAGTACTGTCATTGCAGTTTATTTGATCAAGCAATTCTTCGCTACGTACCAGGCCAATTCATAGGTTTATACAGGAATAATTGATCAGCAACTGTTCTACGATCAGAAAGTGAGATTATTTTGAATTCGTTTATCAGTTGGAAATATGGAATGCACTGATTATAAGTGAACACGTCGTGAGTTTTATAAGTACCTGAGAAATCTTTTTGGGTGTTCTCCAGCTGACTGACGTAGTAGAGAAAGAAACGAAAACAAAAAGAGCATCAAAAAACAAACGGTACGTCCCAGAGAAAATAGATGTCACCGCGAACTGTACCATAGATGGCCAAAGATGTCACGGTGAAAAAGTAAAAGGCATCACGTGGTCGTCGAAAGGTTAGATAAGACGAGAAACATGCTGCGAATGCCATACGAGCATAGCCGACAGTGAAAGCGCAAGAACAATAAAAAGTTGCACGACCTCCTAAAGGTGGTGTCACTGAAGGGTAAGGGCCGACAGGTTACCGCAGTAACAAGCACTCTCAAGGTGATGGCCTAAGTAACCTTGTCGTAGTGCATTACGTGAGTGTTATCTCAAACGATCAACTTCTACGTGCGTCATCTCTGCGATAACGATTTATCGAGTCTGCGGGCTATTGTGATGCTCCATTCAAGAACAGCCTTCAGCGAGCATGCTGGTAGGGATGCATTTAGGGCAGGGGAGGGGGAGTGAAGCTTCGGGTTACTCCTACCAAATCCAAAATTTCTTATTAGTAAGGGAATGCAGGCTCAAACTTTTAGAAATATTATTTGAAACAGCAAATAAAACATGTTATTTTATTTACCCACTGTTCATTCAACTCTAGTTCGTATCGATATGTTACTATTTTTTGAGAACTCCAGAATTCCAAACTCACTATCATTTAAAACGAAAGCGGCAGTATAATATAATGTTCTGTTAAGTTATGGTTTCTACTGTATGGCATTATAAATTATTACGTACAGAATGCAACGGAATGTAAAATGAAATTGAATCAACAGAGTCTTGCGTACACATATAGACGATCAGGCATGTATGTAATTATTGAAATAAAGATGAAACTAAATTACCAGAGTATTCTTGACTTGTATAATAATGGTCCATAGAGTTAAATGAACATTTTTTAAATTTACATCCTCCAATGTTTAGTTATATCAAACGATGAAATAAATGGCTGAAATGATGCTCAAATTAATCTAGGGTATATCGAGCTTAAAGTTACCCGACATTTGTCTTACAGGAAAAGGGAAAATCCGGGAAAAAAACCTCACCCTGACCGAAATTCGAGCTCGGGACCTCTTGAACATGAGGCAGACACGCTACCATCAGCGCTGCCGAAGCGGCGAATAACATAGTTATGGTAACAAGAAAACTGCTGATCATAACACACCAGCGTAATATTTGTAATAAAATAACGAAATGGAAGAATAATGCATTTGAAGATAACTAGTATTTTTGTCAGTTAACATTTTATTGTATTAATTTCTTTTAAACCAGTTTCTTTTTCCAGTTGCATCGAACCGAAACCTGACATTGACAACTATATCCCACCTAAGTTTTGACTTTTCTGTAGATAAAACAAAACCTCTAGTGACATTACTGCTGATAACGGCAACTATTTCCCGAGTTCGTATGATAAAGTCAATAATAATAATAATAATAATAATAATAATAATAATAATAATAATAATAATAATAATATTAATAATAATAATAATAATAATAATAATAATAATAATAATAATAATAATAATAATAATAATAATAATAATAATAATAATAGTAATAATAATAATAGTAATAATAATAATAATAATAATAGTAATAATAATAATAGTAATAATAATAAATAATAGTAATAATTAATAATAATAAATAATAGTAATAAAGACAGACTGGGAGATCCGTGGTTCAAATTCCGGCCATGGCATTGAATGTTTCAGTCTGCCTCTATCTGTTCAAATCTTAGCGTACACAGGGCTACAGTAGTAGTGTGGAAGAATGATGAATTTCCAACATAACCTAATAGTGGTAACTATAAAGCTCGAGACTTAAGTATTTACAGAGAAAGTCGCCACAAAAGGTGCGTATCTCATTGTATATGAGAGCCCCTAGTTCTTTACCGGGAAAATACGAGTCAGTTGGAGACGGTATGACGGTCATGATGGCACTTTGGCTATGGTAATGTTAAGGGTGATCGGACGGAGACCGGGAGATCCGTGGTTCAAACCCCGGCCATGACATTGAATTTTTTAGCCTGGCTCTATCTATTCAAATAATAATAATAATAATAATAATAATAATAATAATAATAATAATAATAATAATAATAATAATAATAACAAATAATAGTAATAATAACAAATAATAGTGATGATGATAATGTTTTGTATCCTTTTAATTCAAAAGATTATTTTGAAAACGTCTAAGTCCCTATTTTTAGTAAAATGGAGTTTCTGTATCATGTTTTAACTTGAAATGCATGATTGATGCATGTCTATTGCATGGAATCTAATGATATATGATCTGCATATTATTTTAAGAAATATTTAGACTTGCGAGGTTCTTGAAAACACCGCTGCAATTAACAGTTGTTGAGAGAACTGGTATCGAGTATATATGTAGTAATTTACCAGCAAATTTTCTTCAAATTTCGAAAGAGTAAAGAAAAAATTTTATAAGTACAATTAATTGTATATAGCTTTCAAAATAAGGATTTCGGATATTAAGAACATCTACATTTTTTGAGAAGCTTATATTTTTATTATATGGATGAAGTTTGAAGGTTTTTTAGTTCACTTAGTGAAATTATTAAAAGTAATCTCATTAGAATTTTTTATTTAAATCGACTGTTTTCCTATTAAAGGGAAGTGTGAGAAGATTACAAGAAATAAATACAATAAAATATTAATTAAAGTACTAAATGAATTGATGAAACTACTTCTGTTTATGTTTGTGTTTGCTGTTTTGGTGAAGCTAACTGAATATCTATGCGGAAAAGAAACGGCAACCGCAAGAAAATTAACCGACGGTAAGGAAGCGATAAAAACAGGAAAATGCTAGAAAAATGATAAAAATGTGGGTTAAGCAGCCATAAATGATTGAAGCATTCGTTCTTATTGGTCAAAAGTAGTATGATATAGTTAAGAATGAGTTAGTCAAAACAAAAGCGTTTTCCAATAGATCGTCTGTGTTGACTTTTGGAAGAGTTTTATCATTATAATTTATTAACGATTTGATGATGTTGACAGTTGGTGATTAATACGAAGTATACGGGAAAATAAAAATAAAAAGAGTGTTTGTTATAGCCACAACATTTGTATGTTTTTTTGTTTTTCTTAGTGTTAATTTCCTAGTTTCGTAAATTGCATTCCCTGGATCACCTGAAATGCAGTTATGCAACAGTTGTAAGGCTCATGTTTCCATAGTTATAAACTTGCGCGAGTGGATTTTTTTGCCATAAAATGATAATTATTTTCCATTTCCAGTGTAAGTGCTTGTTTTAAATAGTGGGTTTCTCCCTAAAATTAGAAAATGAAGTGTAGGGTTCAACTTATTCCCACTACTATTACATCTATAATAAGAGATGTGGGGAAACAATTACAGACAAAACCCTTTTTCCCACTACTCCATCTCCTCGGCCACTTAAACTCGAGCTTAATAATGATATCATTCTTATTGAACAGACAATTGGTTTTTCTAAAAGCAATGGTTCTTATAAACAAGGGTAGAAAAATGGACAAGAAAGTACTTTGAACTTTATGATTTTTATCATACAGTTAATGTGAGTTAAATACCAAAAATTGAAGATACATAAGATTTTATTTAGTAAATAATTATTAATATCAGCCTTTGAATCATTAGAATTATTTCAATGTACTTTCAGTGGCTGAGTTGCGGTCCAGATGCATGATCTCCGAATTCCTTAATTTTCTCCTGTATGGTATTACTGTGCTCCAAAGAGTTGTCAAAGTAAATTATTTTAATTTTACATTTTAATATAAATTAATTCGTATTAGCGTTTCAAAATCCTCTCTACCCTTATGTCTTCACATTTTGGTTTTTGGACACCAAATTATGCGAGCTCTATTGTTAAATGGTATTGGAAATTAGTTGTTCTTTCACACTAGCCGTGTGTAGGACGCACTATGAAAGGGTAGAGCCAGACTGAAAAATTCCATGTCATAGCCGGGATTTGAACCACGGATCTTCTGGTTTCCGTCCAGCCGCTCTAACCATTTAAGCTACTATGGCCAACGTGCCGACATGACATTAAATTCTCCAACTGACTCTAGTTTCTCCCGGTAAACCACTAGGAGTTTTAATAAACACATGAGACAACTACCTTAATGGCGACTTACTATGCTGTAAGTACTTTAAGGCCCGGGCTTTATAGTTAAGCACTATTAGGTACAATTAATGGAAATTAGTTGTTCTTTCACACTAGCCGTGTGTAGGACGCACTATGAAAGGGTAGAGCCAGACTGAAAAATTTCATGCCATAGCCGGGATTTGAACCACGGATCTTCTGGTGTCCGTCCAGCTGCTCTAACCATTTGAGCTACTATGGCCAATATACCTATATGACATTAAATTCTCCAACTGACTCGTGTTTCTCCCGGTAAACCACTTAGGAGTTCACATAAACACATGAGACAACTACCTTAATGGTGACTTACTATGCTGTAAGTACTTTAAGGCCCGGGTTTTATAGTTCGGACCAATATTAGGTACAATTAATGGAAATTAGTTGCTCTTTCAAATTAGCCGTGTGTAGGATGCACTATGAAAGGGTAGAGCCAGACTGAAAAATTCCATGCCATAGCCGGGACTTGAACCACGGATCTTCTGGTCTCAGTCCAGCCGCTCTAACCATTTGAGCTACTATGGCCAACATGCCGACATGACATTGTTATTTACAAACAAATCAGAAAACAATGACAATTCGCTGCAAAGAATAAAGTGAATAGAGGCCTTTATTTCAAACCAATAAGTAATAAACTTCTCTTTACAATGTAATAATTAAAGTAAATGTTATAATTTCTTCTTTGTTGATAATTCATTTAATGTAATGATGTTTCAAATTGTATGAACTAAAATGTTGAGAAGAATGGCTTAATCGATTTTATACAGTATTAATTCATTTTGAGAGGAACTTAGTAATTAAGATGTGTAAATAGGTAAAATTCCAAGTGTACAAAACAGTTCTCTACATTATGTATTTTACTTGTAAATTAGGTGTAAAATGCATACAGGTAATTTACTCTTCTAATTTTGACGATAAGTTTTAGATGAGTAAATAACATGCTAAGAAAGTAATGTTGATGCATGAGAAAATTGTGTACATTAACTTATCAAAATTACTGTATGTGCCATTGCTAATTATTTTTCTTCTACTTTGTTTCAGAGTTACTTTGTAACCGACTACGACCCAACGATCGAGGACTCGTACACAAAGCAATGTGTGATAGATGACATCCCAGCTAAGCTGGACAGTAAGTGGAACTATGTAGCTGTAAATTGACCATCGTTCATCACGCATGATCCAAATGACCCTAGGGGAAGCAGGGAAGAATCACTCAGTAGTGATTAGGACAGGGGGAAATTTCACTGCCCGCATTTCACTCTGTATTCGTCTTCTCGCACTGAGGTTTCAAATGGTGTAAAATTAATATTTGCATTTTTATGTGTTAGTATGCTGAGCTTTGTGACAGGGCCGCGTCATATTATGGTTGGGATACCGACGTTTTGCATCGTGTCGTGAGGGAAGCATCGGATTCCAACTACAGTATGACGCGGCCCTGTCCGGAAGTGCAGCACACCTACGGTAAGATAGGCCGTCGAAGCCTACGCAAATGTAGAATGAAACTTATACTCATGGCTTGGAAAATATCCTCTAATATGGCTGTCACATAATTTTCTTGGTAATTCTCTTGTGCAATGAGTGAAGTCTAGGTTACACATCTGCGCACACGTATTATCCTGCTACTTAAAGGGTTAACCTGGCTTTATCTTTGTTAATAGAAACCTTTCAGATAACGCATTAATTATTCTCGGAAGAGTGAGAGGAGTATAATCGTGCTGCTCAGAACGTTACCCTGGCTTTATCTTTGTTAATAGAAATCTCTCAGATGACGCACTGATTATTCTCTGGCGCGCCTCTCGGATGTTTGTTAAGGACCAATGAACGTACACACAAACTGCACATTCATAAAGAACTGAAGAGTCGATATTGCACAGCACTATGTTCATATTATGTATTACTTATTAATTATAGTCATTCTCACTTCACAGATTACACCGAAACCAGGTAACACTGAATAGATTTTCATATTGAAGAAGTTAATTTACAGTCTTGTAGAAATGAATACAGTGATTGTAGATTCTTCTGTTCATCTAGTAGGGCATGAAGATCTGTAGGAATTTTATGAAGAGTCGTATAGGTTGAGTAGCAGTACATTCATTTATAATATGATTTACTGATAATGGTTGGTTGCATGGTTCACAGTGTGGAGGCCTCTCTCTGGAAAATAGGTAATCATGTGTAAGCTTTGTATGTCCAATTTTAAGTCTGCAGAGTAATATTTGTTGTTTTCGACTTGTATGTTTATAAAGACACTGAGTAGGAGATGTGTTTAGTTTCACTTGTCGGAGTTTACTATGTACATTGGTTTCTAGCCAATGATGTTTCCATTCCTGAATTATTTTCTTTTTGATATGGCTTATAACATCTTCAAGTGGAATAGTTATTGAAGGGTATACCGGTGGTTGTTTTGTTGCTTCTTTAGCAGCTTCATTTCCGGCTATTCCTTGATGGGATGGTATCCACGTCAACAGTATTTCTTTGTCTTCTAGAATAAGTTTATTGTACAAATTTTGGATATCAAGTTTATTGTACAAATTTGGATTATCAATTTAGTGGACAACAAATCTTGGAGGGACTGTAAAGCATTGGAGGAATCTGAATAAATCACATATTTTGGGTTTGTCAAACGATATTATATACTTCCGTTGAATACATTCGAATTTGGGCATGGTACTTAGTCTAGGCTCATTCCGTGTCATGCTATTTACATTTGTAAACAGATGCATTTTTAGAGATCTACTTTCTACTGTTAGTAACTGTTTGTGCCCTCTCTTTTCACTGTCCACTTTCACTTGCTTTTCAGTATCGAAAATCTAAGTAAAAACTGTGTTTACTGATTGTCTTTACAAAGAAAGCTATTTATGCCACATCTCTGCTAACTTTAATTATTACGTTCTCTACTAGCAACAAATAGGGAACGTATTACATTCCACCCAAAAATTGGATTCCGAAATATCATGGAAATATACTTTTGAAGTTCCTTAGAGGAAAAAAAAAAAAGATCACTTTTTTAGGAAAATATAGGCGCGCTTGCGCGTCAAGACAACTCAAAATGAAAAGTCGGTTACGTACCAAACGTGATATTTAAGTGAAGCATCTTCCAAGGCTGCGACATGAAATTTTTCAAGAAAATCTCCCACCCCAGACTATCCTTCACATAGAACATTTTTTTTTAAATTTTTATTTCCTCGAAAATGGATGTGACGGTCCTGATTAAAATACCTGTGTGTAAAATATGTTATGACAAATGAGATGTACAGTTTGCCACAACAAAGAAACACTCAGGGGAATGAGACGCAGGGGAGCTTAAGACATGGTTTCGATAGTGATTGATGACACTTGGGGCCAGTTCAGGTACAGCTCATTCAAAGCATTCTGACGTCTTCTACTTTTGTGAATAAATCTTCTCAGTTTTAGTATACTAAGTGAATGGGGCGCATTTTTAACGATTCTGCTCCTTGTGTAGCATGCGTTCTCTGTCACATCAGTTCACTGTCCTTGTCGCACTGTGTAAGGGTGGCACATTCCTGTTAGGGACTTTCTTTGCGTTGGCAAACTGCATAAAAGTGTCGGCTGAAAAGTGCCGGGCCTTACAACAAAAAAGTAATGTTCTTTTTCTCAACATAATCTTTAAAAAAGGCTAATACATTTGTTATATCGGTGTTCTAATTTAATTAAACCATCTCTGTAGTGCGATTTATCATGGTCCTCAAAATAGCTGTTTACCGCATCGGTGACCTCCTCATTGCTATGAAATCTTCGTTCCCCAAGAAATATTTTGAAGTTCGGGAACAGGTGGTAGTCACTGGGTGCTAGATCTGGCGAATAGGGTTGATGTTCAAGCAATTCGAACTTTAATTCGCACATTTTCCCCATTGCAATGACAACGTTGGACTGAAGCATTGTCGTGAAGAAACAAATTTTTTTCTTTGTCAAATGAAGTCTTTTTCTTTTCACCTTATCACTCAAACGTTGTAGTAATACTTTTACCCTTTTCTTAATAATCAATAAAAATAATTCCCTGTGCAACCCAGAAAACACTCGCCATAACGTTGTTAGGCTGACAAAATTGCGTTTGCCCATTTTGGAGTTGGTTCACCTGGTGCAATCCACTGTTTTGACTGTGATTTACTTTCTGGAATGTAGTGATGTATCCAAGTTTCATCCATGGTAATAAACCGTCTCAAAAATGTATTGGGATTTTTACCTAGAGCTCCAAATTCCTGACAGAAACAGTTTTTCTTAGCAACTTTTGATCAGGTGTCAACAAACGCATCACCCATCTTGCACAGACATTGTGAAAGCCCAAAGCATTACTTAAAATATTACCTGCACGCTATTTTGATGTTTTCAGCATGTGCTATCTCAAACAACTTTAATCTGCGGTCATCCAGTACTAAATGATGAATTTTTTCAATGATCTCTAGAGTTGTGACTTCCACACGGCGTCCAGAGCGAGGATCAACCCTAGTCTTGTACGTCCTATTTTAAACACTGCAACCCACGTTTTAAACATTGTATATGAAGGGCGGAGTCTTTCAGTGTACTGTCCATTTCTTCCTTGATTTCTTTAGGCGTTAAGCCTTTCAAATGGAAGTATTTAATCACTGCTTGTTTTTCCAAATCCCCCATTTCTGTGAAACCTCTACACTTGTTTAAAATGCTGTCATTCGAAAGTTTAACAAGCTATTGACCTGTGACTATGGATACAAGATAGTCTAGAGTTAAACTAAATGATACTATCCGCCAAACTGGCCCAATGGTGCCTTCTCTATGTGAGGCCCGGCACTTAACAGCCGACCCTAGTGTATTACATTTTCTGAGAATATCCGCAGAAGTCCTCTTCATTCTGGATGACTTTTGCATAGCACGTAAACCATAAGAAGTCGATATGTGTAATGCAGATTTTTTTATATATTGTAGAGTGAACTATTTTGAAGATTCCTTGTTATTTATATAAATTTTCAATACACACACTCAATCCGTGCAAGAGAACGGAATTTCGAAATCATCGGATAGCGACCAACCTTAAAAAAATTTGACTGTCGCTCAAAGCCTTCTATATGATAATTAGCGATGATAATTAGCGATAAGATAAAATCTACTTTTCTCAAATGGCAATTCGTTCTTCTTCTTCTTCTTCTTCTTCTTCTTCTTCTTCTTCTTCTTCTTCTTCTTCTTCTTCTTCTCTCTCTCTCTCTCTCTCTCTCTCTCTCTCTCTCTCTCTCTCTCTCTCTCTCTCTCTCGCTCTCTCTCTCAATCCGTGCAAGAGAACGGAATTTCAAAGTCATCGGATAGCGACCAACCTTAAAAAATTTGACTGTCGCTCAAAGCCTTCTATATGATAATTAGCGATGAGAATTAGCGATAAGATAAAATCTACTTTTCTCAAATGGCAATTCGTTTTCTTCTTCTTCTTCTTCTTCTTCTTCTTCTTCTTCTTCTCTCTCGCTCTCTCTCTCTCTCTCAATCCATGTAAGAGAACGGAATTTCAAGTCATCGGATAGCGACCAACCTTAAAAAGTTTGACTGTCGCTCAAAGCCTGCTGTATTATCATATTTCCCTTGCAGTTAGATGATAATTAGCGATAAGATAAAATCTACTTTTCTCAGATGGCAATTCGTTGTTTTCTTCTTCTTCTCTCTCTCTCTCTCACTCACTCACTCACTCACTCATCACTCAATCCATGCAAGAGAACGGAATTTCAAAATCATCGGATAGCGACCAACCTTAAAAAATTTGACTGCCTACTTTTCTCAAATGGCAATTCGTTGTTTTCTTCTCTCTTTCTCTCTCTCTTTCTCTCAACCATGCAAGAGAACGGACTTTCAAAGTCATCGGATAGCGACCAACCTTAAAAAATTTGACTGTCGCTCCAAGCCTGCTGTATTCTCATATTTCCCTTGCAGTTAGATGATCATTAGCGATAAGATAAAATCTGCAAATGTTTGTCTCAATCAACATGAAGTAGATAAGAGGCGTAAGTGTTTCTAAGAATTGATTGTACAAGAGTAGAGCAAGTCATGTAATTGAACACATCAGATTTTTCAGATAGAAATGCTTTTTCTCTGTATGTCCGTTCGTTCCTTTACATTCAAACAGATGTCCAGCATCCTTGTTGACACCGCATAAGGGACATTGGTCGTGGGTAAACCATTTCTAAATCCTTTTAATCTTTAAAGACCAGTCCTTAACTATGCAATTGCCTTCTTGATATGAATATTATTGCATGTCAGGAAACGTCATCCAAATCATCAATTTAATTGGAAACCAGCACAGCAGCTGTATTTGTGTAATTATATTTCAGGTAGTTTAGTTAATTTGTCACTTCATTCAATACAACATGCAACCAAACTTTTCTTTCAGTTGCTGAAAGGAAACTCATATAAAAACAGAAGCTTAATAAAAAAAATGGCACTATTTGCTTAAAGGGTGGACCATGTAAATAGTAGAGGTCAATGACGTTATTGTTGTTCCTATCTAATGCTGTGATATACATTTTCACCAGTAAGGGGCTGCAAGTGGTGATGCTTCCCTATTTTAATGGTCCCTTTTTGCACCTCAAGTATCCCAGCTTAAGTAGGGATATTTACTTTCTCTATTTAACTAGAGTTAAATATTAGAGTTAAATAGTATCTGTATTCTATTCAAAATTTCGATACCCAAAAAATACACATTTGAGGCTCCCGGGATTCTCCCCCTCATTTTTTTTATTTTTATTTTTTATATAAACAGAAAGGTCTATATGTCTCACATTCACACCGTGTGGGTCGCGAGCTGTCCCTCTTGATTGTGTACTTGAACCCCATACTGCTTTGGAAGTATGAAGAAGGCGGACCTCTCAACTCTTCTTGGCATTTAGCCTGCCATTTTCACATAGTATGGTCATTTCGGTGGTCTTATTAGGGATGGATTCTCGATACTTGCGATAACTCGATACTCACGATACTTGCATGTTATCAACATCGAACGATACTTCGGAAAATTTGCTCGGTACTTTTTTGATACTACGATGGTGATTCTGCAATTTTTATTTTATTTAAAATCACAAAATATTATTGCTGCAAGTATAACGTTGTAAAGCTCGAGAAATGCCAGGAAGGTGATACCTGCACAGTGACATTATGCAAGAAAATAATTAGCGCCAGTTACCAGTTCCCAAAAAGGAATCACGGCATATCTCAATGAAGAGTTGTCACCTCCTCTTTCTAGTGCAATAGATTACAAATTCAAAATTTGTCGAACTGAAAAATAAAATAGCCACTAAATATTCTGTATTCCACCTGCAGCAGTTTTCTCTGAAAGACTATTTAGCATAGCGGGACTCATATGTGACAGAAAAAGATATAGACCTTATCCCGAAAGATTGAAAATGCCAGTATTTTTAACAAAAACTTATAAAAGTTGATACTTTTGCTTTTAACTGTCTAATGTAGTTTAAAAACAAAAACACTGATGATTTTAAGTTTTGTTTAATTTTATTGGCCCTACACGTTCTCCCAACATTCTATTTTATATTGAAACTAGAAGTAGAAATAACGGTATCGAAGTATCGAGAATCGAGTATCAATCCAATTATATATCTTGAAGGTCGGGCCTGAGGAACCGAAGCTTTGTTCCGATAGAGAACCAGGATAGGTGATCAGACCAATGCCTGGTGTAAAGGTGAAGCAAGTGGATGATATATATGAGGGCGAGACGAATGATAGGAAATATGATGATGGAGAAATTGGTGGAATGCTGACGGGGGAAACCGAAGGCCCTGGAGAAAACTCGTCCCAGTGCCATGTTGTCCACCACAACTCACTTTGCGATCGCCTGGGATCGAATCTGGTGAGAGCCAAGCGGTCTAACCACTCAGCCATGGCGCGACCATATATATATATATATAAATCCACCCTCCCATGCACAATTTCAAATTCTGGGGAGAATAGGGCTAATCCTGGCTAGAGACCCCCCATCTGAGAATGGAACCTAGTAGCCTCATACAACAAGCAAGTGCTTGATTGACTGAGCTACAGTGTCGTATATGTATTTTCTGTAGTCTTCTTCTTTTGTAATTTACGTCCTCCAACGTTAAGTCATATCGGACGATGAATGAAATGGGTGAAATGATGCTCAAATGAGTCCGGGGTCCTTGGAGCTTAGAGCTACCTGACATTCGTCTTTATGGATAAGGCAAAACCCCGGAAAAACCTTATCGAACTCGGGACCTCTTGAACGTGAGGCAGACACGCTACCATCTACGCTACCGAGGCGGGCTTATTTTCTGTAGTATCCATATAAGACATTTTATGAGTATTTCAACTAGTACTTTTGGAAATGTGTTGCCAGCAAAATGGAACTGCGAACATTCCGTGTACTTGCCAATTGCTATCTTCTTTCGTCAACAATAGCTTTTAATACACATACTTTTCTCAAATGGCAATTCATTAGTTTCTTCTTCTTCTTCTTCTTCTTCTTCTTCTTCTTCTTCTTCTTCTTCTTCTTCTTCTTCTTCTTCTCTCTCTCTCTCTCTCTCTCTCTCTCTCTCTCTCTCTCTCTCTCTCTCTCTCTCTCTCTCTCTCTCTCTCTCTCTCTCTCTCTCTCTCTCTCTCTCTCTCTCTCGCTCGCTCACTCAATGCATGCAAGAGAACGGAATTTCAAAGTCATCGTCAACAATAGCTTTCACATGGAGTTCCAGCAACCTTACCTCCTCTCCTACTTCTTCCTTTCAAATAATGCGAGAAATTGGTCAATGAATCTTAACTGCACCTAGATCACTTGATAGCGTGTCTGCCTTCCATTCTAGGTGGCCCAAACCTCGGTTTCGATCACTTACCTGGATAAGATTTTATCACGGAAATTTTCTTTACTTATGAGTAGATTGTAGAGCGCTTGGACGCTTGACTCTTACCAAGGCGGCCGGGGTTCGATCCCAGGTGACCGCATGTGGGATTTGTGGTGGACAACATGGCGCAGGGGTGGGTTTTCTCCGGAATCTCCGGTTTCCCCCATCATTATTTCTATCAGTTACTCCATTACCACCTTTCCTATCATCCATCATCGGCATGTAGTATACTGAAAAAGAATGGAGCAGACCAGTAAATAATGATGATGATGATGATGATGATGATGATGATAATTGTTTGTTATCTACGATCGCCTTGCCTATATTCCAGTGACAGTTAAACCTTATTTCCTTCCATCCTGACTTTAATGACTGGAAATTCTAACAGTTGTTGGATAACACTTAGCTCAATGCACCCCCGAGGTCATCTAAGCATCATTTTAACCATTGTCTTTGCATACCTGAACTGTTGAAAGGGATGTTGCCCCCCCGCCCCACCACCCAAAGACAGATTTACGGTAAGAAAACTGATAGCAGCTGATTTGGGCTTGGACCTGCCAACCCGATTGCCGACTTCACGCTCACATACGCAAGGTAGAGGTGGGCAATCAACACATTATTACCAGGAGATGTGGTCAGCATCTTGAACACCCAGCTAGAAAATTAGCTTTCATAGACCGGGATTCGCTACCTTTTGCAGCTCCTCAAATGCATCACTGTGCTGAGTGAGGCATCGGTCCTATTCCCAGAGCGCCGCACCACACAGGTGGAATCGAACCATTTCCGTGGCAGGGAACCGGAGTAAAGCTCACTATTTTACGACACAGGACATTTAGTGCAATTGCTAAAGTAAGATGCTTAAACTGCTATTTATTCTTTTTAGTTTTTATTTATTGAAGCTCTTAATAACTGCATTGGTTCTCAGCATCTTATTGCATATTCAGCATGAAAGGTCGCTCAATATTTGCTCAGAGGTCTCTGTATCAGGTTGAGGTTCTTTCATGTGCCATAAATCTACAAGACCACCAACTTTACTTCCCTTTCGAAGGAAGCCATGCTAGGAATTTGTTCCATTGTTCTCCACCGGATTTCAATCTGTGACCCAGCCAACCAGAGGCTAGCATGTTACCCCTAGACCAAGGGGAACGACAAAAAAAACTATACTGTTAGGTGATGAGTCTTACTTTACTGTTTTTTGAAAAACACATAAGTAATAAACAGGTAATATATTTTGATACAGTATTAATGTAAAATTAAAATAACATTTTAAAAATGTTAATAGTGAAATAAGAATGTATAAAATAAACTGCACATTTTTTAAATTTTATATATGTTAAAGTAATTAAAAAAATTGATACAAGCTAAAGCTTAACACAGATACAAAACTCAGTTAAATAAAAAAATGCAAATTCATAAATTATTAAAACTGTTGAATAAAATCATAGAACGTGTCTCAACATTTTGTGAAAGAAACATTTCCATGTCTAAAAATACTTTATTAAACCAATGAGTTGATACTGTTTAACAACTTATCACAATACATAGTTGTACAGTACTGTAGATTTCTTTATTGTTCTGAAACTATGTACATAAGTACAGTACAATATATAAACATTGCTGTATAGTCATTATATTAGTATCAAGGCTATGCATATGTAGATTTTTTTAAAGCAATAACATTTTATCATGATTTATCCACAGTGGCAAAGCATGGTGTGACGTTTAGGGAAGCGGATCCTCTATATCTGCAACTTGTGGACTTTCGTTCAAAACTTGTTGCCTGTACAGGTAGTACTTCCATAATACCATGCTCCAACCCTGTTTGTGCAGTTATCCAGATACCTGATTTTCCAGATAGTTCCTGTCCCACTTAACCTGAACAATTGGAGTCATACATTATATTTCTCATTACGGTGGACCAAAACTACAGAAGGTTTTGTAAAGAGCTACTAGGCTACCAAGATCAGCACCTAGGGAAGTAGCTTTAGTAGAATTAGGAAAGACAAGAAGAAATGGAATAATAATGGAAAGAATAATAAAATGTTGGTATAGGTGTTTGGCCAAAGAAGAAGGGGAAATTATGAAATTATACATGAGACAGCAAAAAAGATTAGAGAACTCAAATAGTTGGTGGGCAGAGATAGGAGGAATTATGGAAGAAATAGCAATGGGAGATATATGGAGTTAGAAGAAAGGAATACAATCAATGTGGGTAAATTGGTAAAATGCAGAATAGAAGGTATAGAAAGATAGGAAATATGGGGAAGTCTAGAAAATATGAAATCATTACAATTTTACAAGCAAATAAAAAGAAATTGGGGATGAGAAGCACATGTAGATTACTGTAATAGACAAGAGAGAGAAGGGTTGGCTTGGATGAGAACAGGAACAATATTTCTAAGAGGGATAAGAGGAAGGGAAAAGGGAATTTGTGAATTGTGTGGGGGAAAAGAAGGCATAGCACACTATGTAACAGAATGCCAGGAGGTTGCAATATGGAGAAAAAAAGGTTTGGGAGGAAAAATAGGAGAAAGTAGAGAAGAAGATAGTAGCTATAAAAATGTTAACGGGAAGGGAGGAAAAGAAGGTAATAAGTATTGGTGAGTTCTTACAGAACGTAAAAGAAAAATGGGCCAGCAACGTAAAGAATATAAGAAAGGAAGATGAGGGGGAAGAATGGGACTAATTAAGCAACAAGGAGGCATGGAGGTTTAGAGCTACCTGGCAGAGCAAAAGACCAGGGTGTCATGTAAGCCAAGGTAGCAACAAGGTAAAGACAAATAAATGTAGCCTAAAGTTGTAAATTGTAAAATTTTGGAATATGCATAGTAAATAATCTAATCTAAAATAATCTAAATCTATATTTCTCATTTTCTTCCATGCATTTAATTGCTCAGTGTTTTGTTGCACTTAAGCAAACATTCCATAAGCATGTTTTAATTTCGCTTTTTATATTTCCATGTGAAAGACCATCCGTGAACTACATCACATTTTACATTTGTATTACATTTTAGTATAATTTGCCATTTTGAGTTGCATTTTTGAAACACATTAAATAGCAGTTTACCGATTTTGAAAAAGTAAAATACTAGAGTTATGAGTATTTTACACCATATCACATTTGTTAAAAATTACTCTCTCAGTATATTAGTCATTTATTTGGTCCTGAAGGTGACAGTTGTGGCGTGAGTTCAGTAACAGCATTTTATCCCATATTTGTTTAGCCCATCGTAATGAAACTCTAGTAGGCTAGTATGTGCAAAACATATAGGTGCTCTGTTTAAAATGCTGAAGAAGGAAGTGACTCATATATCTTTGGATTTACTGTGGTGAGCAACAGGTGTTGTACAGTTACTTCCTGTAGAGGTACTCCTTTTGTTGTGGCACCTAACAAAGAATGGTGATTCATGAAGGTAAATTATTGGTTGTGGTGCTTTTGTAGGTTTCCTATGTTTGTAATGGTCCTTTTCTGAAAGCAACACAATATAATACAATAGCATCATTGTTTTTATTTGAATTTAGTACTGTAAACCTTGCGGAGGGTTTGGAGATAACTAAGCAAACATTATTGAGACAGACTGAATGCAATGCATGCTTTATATGTATGCTTCTTTCTAATAATACCTACAGTAAATATTTAATTCATCCCTTTTACTTCTCTATGACATGGGCCCAAATGACCTTGCTGTCGACAGGCCCTAAAACACTACACACTCATTATGACATGTAACTATTTTGTAGTCTAGTAGGTAGATTATTCTATTTCACCTAAAATTTTGTATTGAGATTTCACTGGAAGTGCACATTTTGAGCTCACCTGAATAAAAACAAAAAATACATATTTTTAGAGAAAAACATGTCTGTATGTGTATGTGTGTGTGTTGTCCAAAATGTTAGATAAATATCAAAAGTTCAGTATCTTCCAAGAATGCAACATAAAACTAAGTAGATCTCCCAACCAAAACTACTTTTTACATAGAATATTTTTTGACATTTTTGATTTCCTCAAAGAATAGGCAAACACAAGATGACATTTTTGTAATGAGGCAGATAATGAACCTAAGATTGAGTAGAGGAAAGAAGATGTATAGACTTAAAGATAGCCTTTGATACAGTACCTAGAGAAGAGATCTGGAAAGCATTAAGGGAAATGGACATGGATAAAGTTAGAGTAATTAAGAGCTTATACGAGAAGGTGGTGGGAATGATAAAAATATCTGGAAGTTTATGGAGGAGTTTGAAATGAAAAGGGGAGTAAAACAAGGAGATAGGCTGACCTATTGTTATTTATTACAATTATGAACCAAATTATTGTATATTGCAAAAGGAGAAACAGTAAGTTGAGAGTAGGACACTGGAATATGAGACCAGTAGGTGGACAAGTATTAGTGTACATAGATGATATAGTACTAATGGCAGAAAATGAGGAGAAATTACAGCAAGCAGTAGTGGAATGGGCTAGCAGATTACAAGAAAGAGAGATGAGAATAAATGTTAAAAAGAGTAAAGTAATGTCAATAAGTAAAGAAGAGGGTGATACAAAAATGTGCATTCAATGGAAGAGAGAGAAATTAGAAAATGTGAGAAGCTATAAATATTTATTAACAAAAGCCAGTAGAATAGATCAAGAAATAAATAATAGGATAAAAAAACACCATGAATATATATTACTTATCAAATATATAATACTATTAAAGGAAAGAGGGGAATTGAATCAGTGAACAAAGAATATACAGCATTATACCAGTCAATTTTAATCATATATGCAAGTGGCTGGATAATCCTCGGTAAACATGCAAGTAGAGTAGGAGCTGCCTAAATGAGATCTCTAAGGACATTTGTTGGATTTACCAGGAGAGACCAAGTCAGACATAGTACTGTAAGAGAGAGCTTAAATCAAGAGACAATAGAAAGGAATCAACTAAGATGGCTCGAGCATATAGCAAGAATGATATAAGGGACAAGAACAGAGGGAAGAAGGCAAGTAGGAAGACCAAGACTAGAACGGAGGCAGTATATGTAAAAAGTGGCAGCCAGTCTGGGAAAGACGTTGAGAGAAATACACATAATTGCACAGAACAGGAATGAATTCAGAAGTGGCTGAAGAAACCTGACGCCTAAAGGCTTAAGGAATAGAGAAAGAAGAAGAAGGAAATTTTCTCAAAACTGGCTTTAACAATATAAATTAAGATACCATAAATTTAAAGTATTTACATGAAAAATAAAATGTGTATCTTGAGTTTTCTAGGAATAGCCTATTACGCTTTCTTCTTTTGGAAAAAGTGGTATATAATTTTAACAGAATTTGTAAACAAATAAAAATTTATTGCACAGAGAATTTAGAATTATTTGAAATACACAGTTTGTCCCTAATAAGTTCTTTGAAGCATCAGCCATTTCCAGGCTATCCGTTATTATATATTTGAATTTTTCAATATTTTGCAATTTTTAATGTGCTGTTTCATTAGTTGTTCATTGCAGTGTGATAGAAACAGTAGGAATTTGAAGATCAGCATATGGCAGCACACTTATAAAACATCTGACCATCAATTCATTGCACTCTATCCACCTTGTACCTATAAAAAAAAAGTGTAATGAGACTATCTTGCAAATATTTGTCTCACTTAACATGAAGGATATAGAAATAAGATTCTGTGCGAATATGAAGTTTTGTCTATTACCATAGCAATGTGGTAAAAAAAGTAAAATTCAAGTCATATGAATTGACTTCTGAATATATCTTAGCAGCTTGATATTTTTAATACCATAAAGTAGCCTTCCAAAAGCTCTTAAAAGCTAATGATTTTTTGGTTATTACATATGCTTATGAGTAATGTGTATTTTTCACTATCTGCTTGCACTTTGAAATGTGGAGATAAAGATAATTCTATCTTCAGTGGACAGTAAATATATTAAGCCCTCATTTACTGAATGTTTGTTCACTATGCATAACTCAAAAGCATTCATTTAAAGATAAGCAGAAATAAACAGAAAGAGCTTATCCTATATAAATTGGGAAGAGCAGCTACCATCTTTAATTTCATATTTAGCTTCAAAAAGATGTATTCAGAAAATTTTTCAATCCAGGGAAAATATACATTTTATGGCTTGAAATGGATTTGTTTATATGTACAAAGGCCTCATATATAACAGAAATTTCACATTTAATAAAAAGTAAAAGCAGAACATTTTTTTGGCGGACAATACAATTGTGACGTATAATCTAGCAAACTGTTTGCCCATTTGGCAAAATTAACTTTTAAACATCTAAGGTCAGTTTATCTCTTTTATAAAACTGAAAATCTACCTTCAGTGAAATCTGTTTTCAGAGTAATTTTACCTATTGAAAGACGTTTACCAATCCCTGTTCCAAACAGATGCAAAAAGGGTTATTTATGATGAAAATATGTAAGAACATTCAGAAGCGTAATTTCAATTTCTGCTTGGGCAGGATTCCTAAAGCAGTTTCCCAAATTTTCAGTAAATTTTAAGGGCACATATAACCTAGAAATATTTTATTCCTAAGTATAAAATATTTGAAAAAACTCTTTGTAGTCAGTTTTCACACTTCGTCATTTACCTTTTTATATTATTGAGGGACTTGTTTTGGAAGTTGTTGCATCCATTTTCAACCTCATCCCAACATTCGGTTATTAAGTTATTTCTTAATCTAAGATACGAATGCTAGGTGACTAAGCATAACAGACCCCTAGGCTCATTTGAGTATCCTTTCCCTCATTTTATTCACTATCCAATGTGACCTACCCAGTTGAAAAACTTTATATACATGATTAAACTTAATAGATTAAAAATAAGCATACTAGTCAATGTGTATTTTATTTTTCATAGGATTTCAAAAATAAATGTTTTACAAGTTGAATGTTCTAAATCATAGTGTTTGCCAGATTGAGAATGAATTTAACAGCAATGAAATTTTAAGAAACATTTTCTCAAAATTTCATAATTCTTTTGCACATTTAAAGACATACAAATAAGTTCCTCTTTATATCGAGATTTAACTGTATGGGAACACCACAGTGAAGCGAAAAATTATTAAATTTTAGATGAGTCGTATTTTTTACACATCTGCTTCACTTTCGTACCTATTTTGAGGACATGTTTCGCAAATCTTCGTTTGCATCTACGGCTCTTAAAACCTCAAAATAGGTACGAAAGTGAAGCAGATGTGTAAAAAATACGACTCATCTAAAATTTAATAAGTTCCTCTTTGATTACATGCATTTAACTGGTCCTGATCCTTTCCCATCTTAAATTATTGCATGTCACATGAATAGAAATTATGTAGAAAGTTGGATGAAATTTTACTTCTTTCTTTATGTACTCTTCTCTATTTACTTGTAAATAAGTCAAGGAAGTATTGCATTCCACGAAAAATTTAATAGGAGATTTTACTTAAACTCCAGAGAAATAACATTTAGAAAAAGATGTGTGTATATATGCGTGTGTGTAAATGTACATGTCTGTGCATGTCCTCTTTATTCTGAATGACTTTTGTATAATCACACAATTTAGACAAAATAGCTTATATGAACCATAAGAAAATATTTACAACAAAATGTATAAATCTGCAATGAAAGTTTATGTTATTAACAAGAAGTTTGAGGAAGAGTGAGAAGAGGAAATAAATGCGATACCTAATATTTTTAAATATTTTCATCTTACATTTCTTCATTTATTTTTGAGGAGCGGCGTAGAAAATGAAGTATAAATAATTTGAGCGAACTGGGGTAAGGTTGAGAGTAAAAGTTACTTAATCTGCAATGAGCTTTAATTTTTTATTGTTGTGTGGGAAGTAAAGGTCAGGTTGGCCTTGTGTAGAAGAGCAGCAAGCCTACACTGAGACACCTACAAGTAGATAGAATTTCTTGTTGATATTGTACATGTTGACCTCATCACTTTCTGTATTTAAAGTTCTGCTTGTGTGTAAAATTACTCTCTGTGACTCCACAAATTGGATGCATATATTGACGTAAAATATGTTGTACCAATTTTAAGACTAATGCATTAATTTTAAACTAATGTATTTCACAATTTTCACCTTATAAACTTAAAAACTGGACCATAATCTTTAGTAAGCTACTAAGACCAAGGAGGATACTGTTCTTTTACACAAAGATATATACCCTATGCACACTTCAAATGCAATTACAAATGTGCACGACTTGCACTGTCAACTGTTACCACATGCACCATATCTAGTTCCATGGCTGTGCTTCTCTCTGTGACGCTGTATACATAATAAGAACAGTCTAAAGTGCTACTTAAAAAAACAAGCTTGACATGGGTAGCTGAGGCAATCAAAACAAGGAATCATAAATGTAAGGTCTGTAGTTCGGATTCTCCAAAACCATTATTGACTAAGGATTTTTCAGGTATTTCCTCAGTCCTTATAAGTGATAAATGTCAGAGAGGTATCTTAAACTTAGGCTGGAATGTTTCCTTCTTAAATTCCTTTCCCAATCATTTTACATATCATCAGTGTCAGCTCCTATGGTGCCAAATGTAGTAAGGACACACACTGAATTGTCCAAATCTCTAGAAATGATTCACTGACATAACTTTACTTCAAATGCAAGATTACAAGTCGCACTAACTTATTTTATAGAGTTGGGCAAATCATTTTATATCTTAGAGTACTTTCATCTAAGTGTAAGAATTGAAAGATGACTATATTGAAAAATGAAAAAGTGTAGGTTAAAAATGTTCTTTTCTTTCTCACATGCATAATGCATAAGAGAAGCTTGAATCATGAGAACAGTTGAACTAAAACCACAATTTTAAAAAAGTTTTCTTTTTCTCTGTATACAGTTTTGGACACAGCAGGGCAGGAGGAGTTCAGTGCAATGCGGGAGCAGTACATGAGATCAGGAGAGGGCTTCCTATTGGTGTTTGCAGTAACAGACAAAGCAAGTTTTGATGAAATGTATAAATTTCATCGACAGATCCTAAGGGTAAAAGATCGTGATGAGTTTCCTATGCTAATGGTTGGCAATAAAGCAGACTTGGAGCATCAACGTGTAGTAAGTATATAAACTGTAAATAAAGTACTTTTGCAAAGTGTCTTAAATACATAAAACAGTAACTTTCATAAGTCACTTTTCTCTTTCTTACGAGGGCTGATCAACAAAGACTGATTTTTTTTTTCACAGATGTTTATTACTGCAATTCATTGTTTAAATGATCTTTTTCAAAGTAGTCCCCTCCTACTTCAATGCACTTTTTATAGCTTCTCTGCAAGTCCTTGAACACGTGCTGCACACCATTCTTTGTCAGGCCCTTGAGAATCGCCCCACTTTTCTTGAGCACTGCTTCAGAGTTCTCAAATTGAATACCCCTAAGCTTTGCTTTTAGTGGTGGGAATAAAAGAAAAGTCACAGGGTGCAACATCAGGGCTATAATGTGGATGTGGTACACAGGTAATGTTGAATCGAGCCAGAAACTGCATGACTTGATTTGCAACATGAGGCTGTGCATTGTCATGATGAAGTTCCCACCCAGTCCGAGAAAGCTCTGGTCGTTTCTTTGCAATGTGCTTCCTCAGTGTAGCCAATACTGATGTGTAGTATGCTGCTGTAACAGTAGTGTGAGGGGGAACTGCTTGCTGGTAAATCATTCCATTACAGTCAAAAAATGTGATCACCATCACTTTCCCTGCAGATGGAACAACTTTTGCCATTTTTGGTGTTGGAGAACCTGGTGATTTCCACACTGTGCTGGCTTGTTTTCCTTCAGAATCATAATGATACAGCCATGACGCCTCACCAGTGGTAATCGATTTAAAAAGTGCATCCCCTCCATCAGCAAAGAGACGCAGCATCTCATGGCTTGTCCCCATTCACACAGCCTTTTGTTCGGAAGTCAACAGACATGGCACTCAACGAGTCATATGGAGGTGGTCGTGCATAATTGTAAACACACTGCCATATGAAATTCTCAACACTTCACTGAGGTTATGTAATGTTATATGCCGATCGTCTCGGACAATCACAGCAGCTGTGTTGATGTTGACCACAGTCACAGCAGAAGCCGAAACACCAGACCCACCTTGCTTAACACTGACAAGTCAGCCTTCTTTGAAGTCCTTGAACCACCTAAATACTGTCGCATGAGGTAGTGCATCTTCACTATACGCTTGCTGCAGCTTTTCATAAGTAGGTTGGTAGTAATGCTTTATTTTGTAGACCGTACGTTCATTTTGCCTACCAGACAGTGGAGCTGGTATGCAAATGTACGTAGGGTCTACAAAATAGAGCATTACTACCAAACTACCAATACGAGAGTACTGCTGCCTATTGACATTATACATAAAAACCCACTCTTTTCAAATATTTATGTTACAGATACGAAACTATCACGGAAGCTACAGGAAAAAATCAGTCTCAGTCTTTGTTGATCAGCCCTCGTAGATAAATAATTTCCAATAGAGGTGCAAATTATTATAATGCATACTAATGGGGTGTATTGATGATACTGACCCATCTTACCAGAAATACCAACACCATTAGAAAGTAGTAGTGTCACATGACTAGAAGTTATGATGTTTTGGAGGCAAAAATTGTTGCAACATTATCTAGAAATAGAAAATGAAGCATGAACAGGATTTTCATTAATGGTACTTCAATGTAATTCATATACTCCATTAAACTGGTTTCATTCTTAGGACAGTCCATTTAAGGTCATATATTCCCACTCTTACTCTATCTGTCTCTTTCTGCAGTTCTCCTGCCTGACACTGCACTGTCCCTTCCTCACTGCCATTCACTGAGAATTACAGAGAAATAGTTGTAAAGCAAGGAGTAAGTGATCTTGACTGCTGAAAAAAAAATTCTATAACTACAAAGGATTACATGTATATAAATTCATTCTTATTGTACAAAAATAAAAATACAATACCTTTATGAATAACAGTTACTACAATTACAACAAAAGAGGCAAAATCGTGTTCATAAAATGTACTTAAAGACATCAGAAAATTATTTGCTAGTTAAGAGTATTGTTATGCAATCCACTGTCTCAGCAAATAAAGAACCTTATAGAGAACCCATTTAAGAAGGAGGTAAAAGAAGTATTGGCTCAAAATATGCCCTTATAGGTTAGATTATATAAATCATTTTGCGAAAGGCTGACCTAATAAAACTGACATTAGCCAAGTAGGTCTAAATGGAATGTAATAAATGGGTAATAGTTATTTAGTAGATATGTTAATACAAGCATACAGAAGTATTTTTCTTCAGAAAAAAAATTTCAGTTACAATGTACAGGTGTTTGGATAAAGCAAGCAAGGGAAATAAACTAATTATTTTGGAAAAAGAATATATAAAGAGAATGGAAGACCTATTAGAGAATGATAATAAGTGGAAACCAACCCAGGAAAAGCCATGAGAGCTATTACTAGTAGCATAAATGTCCCACATATAATTTCACCAAGTGTTACTCAACAAATTCAATAGCTTCCTAAAGTTTGAAAGTGGAACTTAAAAAATTCCTTCAGACTTAGTACAAAATAAAATTAAAGACATGAAGTTAGACAATAATGACAGATTGGTTTCATTTGATGTCATATCATTATTCCTAAGCATACCAGCAGAAAAGTTACAGACACTTAAAACAAATGGCTAACTACAATAGAAATGAAACTAGTAGAAGCAGAATACATATCATTAACAAACCTATACAGTGAACAAGACTTCTTCAGCTTTAAGGTAAAAACTACAGGCAGAAATCAAGGTTATATATGGGCAATCCACTTTCACCGTTTTTGCAAATGTATTTCTGAATTCATTTGTGACACACAAAAATTGTTTTTCTATGGATCTTGAAGGTTTAGTAAGGATATATCAATGACTTTGCAATAGTCCCAAATAGACAATTAGACAATGCATTAAAATTACTCAGTCTGCAGGAAAAGGTATCAATTTTGCAATAGAAAGGGAAGTCAATGGACAACTCTCTTTCTTGGACCTAAATATAATCAGGAATGACACAAAAATAAAATTTGGAATTACAGGAAGCCAACAGAAAATCACATAAAAAATCCTAGGTATTACCCAATTATACATAAACATGCAATAATAAGCAATCTTATACATAGTAACATAGTTATTTATAAAGTAGAATACTACAAGGAACAAAAAACCATACTTCACATAGCAGAAGAAAATGGATACAGCAAGAGGCTGGTATTTAAGAAAATTAAAGAAGCTAAGCTAAAGAGGAACATTAAGAGGGCAACCACATTTACTAAAGAAAAAGAAAGCAACAAATATTCAGTACTACTCATGTGCCACCCAAAAACATTTAATAAATTTAAAAAGAATTTTAAAAACCAAGATATTAATGGCACCTACAAACACATACTCAGTATTAAAATTGTTAAATCCAAAAACAAAAGATGAAACCCTGCCAATCAATAAATCTGGAATATATCAAGTAAGTTTTAATGATTGTGGACAATTCTAGATAGGGCAAACTAAAAGAAATCTAAAAACCAGAGTCAAAAAGCATTTTAGAAACATCAAATTTGTAAGTTGCCTATTACGTAGTCTGAGAACTACGTGCCAAAACAACAAGGAAGATGATGTGGATGCCTGGACCTGCTTCACCCAGTGGAGTATTTATGACTTAAGCGGATGTGTGTCAGCCTTCAAACCATTATAGTATTTATCATGCCAATTGTTAAAAGGACTAATGTAGTACAATTGTAACCAAATACATTTGCCTCAGTGTATCATGTATAGTTAAGTATTTTTGCAACTGTATATATTTATATTATATTGACAAAGCTTAAAATTCTGTATGAATTCCTCCGGTGAATAAATATGAATATGAAATTGAAACAGGAAGACATCAGTAGCAGCATTTCACTTTTGGAATGAAAACCATAACCTTGACTCAAATAAAAAATTATTAAAAAGTTGTGATAAATCATAACTAACTGACAACGTGGAAGAATATCTTAATATGGAAATATAAAGACAGAGTAATGAACTTTGAAATCCCACTGGTCTATAATTTTATAAATAAGTTCATAGTTCCACCATCAGAGTAGACCACAATTGCAGCAGCAATAACTACAGACAAGTCGGAACTTGCTCCAAAACTAGTCCCTCAAAAAATAATAATTTGAGTGACCCAGTGTGAAAAACCAACTACAAATAGTTTTATCAATACAATTTACACCACTAGGCAAAAACATGTTATTGTAAAGCAGTAATGTTTATTAGGCAGGGAAGGCATAATAAGAAAGGAGGTGTAATGTTAACATTATTATCTTTATTAATATGCATTTAAAAATGTTTTTAATACATGTGACATCAGCAATATACTGCAACTGTTAAGACTATAATCAACAGTATTCTTTATATGACAAGTGGAGTCTATAACATATACCTGTAATCAGGCAGAGACTGAACATGTTCCTGATAAACACAATATTTAAGCATTATGCTTGGTAGAAGTATTAGAAACTGATGTATTTTATATTTATAAAGATCATATGGATGATAGAGTCAACATGAAAAATTGAATGCCATGGCCGGGATTTGAACCATGCTTCAAATCCTGGCCATGGCATTGAATTTTTCATGTTGACTCTATCTATCAGAAACCTTAGCCTATATATGGCTAGTGTGGAGAAATTATTAATTTCCATCAATTAACTAAAATCATATGGATGAGTCAGTTTTGTTTAATATGTATGCTGATGACGCATCAATAGTAATACAGGTATAAGTTCGCAAGCTTTGGAAAATACAACAGTAATACAACACAAGTTATACAGTACATTAGGTCTAATAACTTACACGTTAACTTAAATAAGACAAATTACATGCAGTTTCAAACTCCACAGAACAGGTCACCATCATATACAAAGATAATAATTGAAAACAGGGAAGTAAATGCAGTCTATAGTGCAAATTTTCTAGGACTAATTGTGGATAAAAACCTAACATGGGACAAACACATTGATCATATATGCAACAAAATGAGCTCAGGGTTATTCGTAATGAAATTGATGAAAATAGTGGATAATTAATACACAGACAATGTTATATTATGGAATGATATACATGCATATATCATATGGGTTAACGACGTTGTGCTAAAAAACACACTAACCGAGTATTCCTTCTCCAATAAAGAGCTGCTTGGCTCTCACCAAGGTGGCCCGGGTTCGATCCCAGGCGACCGCAAAGTGAGATTTGTGGTGGGCAACACGGCACTGGGGCGGGTTTTATTCGGGACCTCCGGTTTCCCCCGCCACGTCTCATTCCACCGGTGCTCCATCTTCATCTCATGTATCATCAGTGTCACCGCCTGTGATGCCATATGTAGTAAAAGCGGGTGTTAAACACTACACATTTCCAATAAAGAGCAATAAGAATAATTATGGGAATGAAACAAACAGACTCATGTATTCAAACCTTCAAAGACCTAAATATTTTAACTGTATATTCACTTTATATATATGAAGTAATAGTAGAATTATTTAACAGGCAAGATAAAGGTAGCAAAACAAATAAACAAATACATGAGCACTACACCAGAGGAAATACAAATTTTCATTTACAGTCACACAGATTAGAACTATATAAAACCAGACCTACTGCTGCATCTCATGAACTGTTTAATAAACTCCCTATCTATCTGAAAAACATTCATAATCTTAAAATATTCACGAAAATATTAAAGAAATATTGTATGGAAGGTTGATATTATTCAATTGACAAATATCTTAGATAATATTGACTAAATAAATAGTATTTGTATAATATAAGTGTAATAGTGTATAGTTTATGATTTATTACTGTAATTAAGTTATTTTAGAACTTGTTTATGTAGATATTAAACTATGTGATTTTCTGGTTGCATATATTTAACTTGATGATGCTTTGAATATGTTTTGTATTCTTTTAAGCAGATAATAAATAAATGAATGAATGAATCACAGCCAGAAGTCAGATGTTTTAATGTCAGGAGACCTTGGAGTTATTATGCTACATTTTAGTTCAGAAATGTTAGGTTATTTTTTTTAATTTATTATATTGTATCAATTTTCATTCCATTCTCCTTTATATTATTCTGTATTTCTGATGTTATGGAAGAGAAGGCCTGAATTCCATTAAAATAAATAAGGAAATTAATAAAAATATGCTTATCATGGTATTTGAAAATATCACATTCTTTGACAAAGAATAACTTTTGCTTGCAGGTGTCAACAATGGAGGCACAGAATTTATCACGACAGCTTAAGATTCCCTACATAGAGTGCAGTGCAAAGTTGAGGATGAATGTGGACCAGGCTTTCCATGAGCTGGTGAGGATTGTTCGCAAGTTTCAGCAATCTGAACGTCAGTCAGTCAAGGCCAATTACAAGAAAAATAAGAAGAAGTGCTGTGTATTGTAGTAGAGGTATACCACTCTTCATGTTCAAATATTTTTCTCATCCCTTCATGGTGACTGGATCCCAAACCCAGTCTGTGTTCAGAAATGAAAATTTGAAACGTGAACTATAACCCTGCACAAGACTTAAATATTTTTAAGGTTATGTATGTATGTTTAGAAAAATAATGACAAAAATTAACAATAACAGTGTACCACATCACACTTTTCACCGTGTATCTCTTGTTTTGCTCAATGAAGCAGATAATGCCATCTATTCAGCATTATATTTATCACTGTAACAGCTTGTTTCACTATAAATTAAACATGTTCTAAAGATGTATGTATGTCATGTAGGTACCTTTACATTGTGGTGGGGTTATTAATAGTAATAATATATCAAGAATTGAAGCTGCCTAACATTTTCTCTGTGGTAATAGCCACATTGATTATATGAAGACAATCCTTTACTACTCTACAGTGATAAATCTAATTAGCTGTACACTTATGGAAACAGTTTCTCATTATCTGCTGATGAGTAAGACACCAAATCCTGAAGCTATACAGTTTTTTCTCTTAATTTGGCTTTCAGAACACAGTTAAAGAGCCCAACTTCTTTACAAATAATAAACAAGCAACACCAAGCAGGTTTTTAAATAGCAATTAGAAGCACAATTATAACATAAAAAGGAAGAAAGGCTTAAGTATAAAATGGTGGCAATGTGTGGTTACCACTACTTCAGCAATTTGGAAGAAGGTAGTTGAGTAACAAGCTTTATGTAATAGTTGGTTTCATTGGGAATTTTCAGCTAGTTGTAACTGCTGTGAAAAGTTTTCTAGGATTTCATTTACATACATTTTAATTCACAATATTCATTGACATTATTTCAAGGTGCAATAAACTTATTTTGCTGCTTTTAAGTATATGTATACCACGTAAATTTGTGGCAGTATAGCATATTTTATTATTATTTCTCAAGAAGAGGTACCGTTTACACATAATATTTAATACTGGGTCATTCACTGATGGTATCTCTACTTCATAGCAAAGTTAGCTTGCGAAGGTCAGTTTTGATTTGAAATAAAATTTTTGAAGCTGGGTTCTCTATGCCCTAGATAAGACATTCAAGAAGTCTGAGGAGTAAATGATAATTTGTACTGTCAAATGAAAAACTGATTTATGAATTTTCTCCTATCTAATTAAAGGGCTGTGAAATAATTTTTATTACAATGGTGCCAGTGTTGTTCCTGTTGGTCCTAAGCAGAGTTAGCATTTGTAAAGTTAACATTCACTAAGGGTAAACTGAGGAAATTTAGGAAATTGTGGAAATAATCATTTCAGATTTAGAAAATTGAGGAAATAATCATTTCCTCCACACCAGCCACGTGTAAGCTAAGGTTTGAATGAGTAGAATGTTTACCGGGAAACATACGAGTCAGTTGGAGAATTTAATGTCATGTCGGCATGTTGGCCATAGAGGTTTAGAGCAACCAGATGGAGACCGGGAGATCCGTGGTTCAAATCCTGGCTATGGCATTGAATTTTTCAGTCTGGCTTTACTCATTCACTGAGGGTTTTATTTGTATTTCCAACTTGGATGATGCAGAGTTTTGTTCACAGCATAAAATGAATATGAACATGTCCTCAAAATAGGTACGAAAGTGAAGCAGATGTGTAAAAAATGCGACTCATCTAAAATTTAATGAAGTGCTTTGTTTTGGGAATCGTTTTCTGAGCTCCGCAGAATTAAAATATGAGCATTTTGCACTAAAGGAGTATAGTTTTTAATCTCCTACTGCCCATTTCTGCTTGTTTAGGCAACATGCATAATATCTCATCCTGGCAAGAGGGAAGGCAGTGATTTATCTTCTCCAGGCCTTGCCTCCATACTGAGTAGTATGTTTGAACCTTCAGTTGAGTATGCCTACAGGACCTAAACCTCGCTAGACATACACATCAAATAAAATAATGCTTACTTTGGCAATGCATAAGGAGTAATATTTTGAGAAACTTATTTAGTAGTGAGAATAATTTCTTTCTTAATGTTGTATGAAAATATTTTCAATACTTTTTAAATACTTTTCAACAATTTTATAATATTTAAAATTTTACACTTCTTCCTGGTACCCATTTTTTTTTGTGTATTTTTAAAATGTTCGCATCTTTTCAACTTAGTAAATGTTTTAACTTTATTTAAATATAAATTTTTCAAACGTATACAATTTTTACATTCTTAGAAGTTTTCAATCCTTTTATTAGATTGCTCCATTTTAAAATGATATCTTTGCATTAACAGAGATCAAAAACTTAATATGGGAGGTGGATTATTATAATAACGTCAGTTAAAGGCAGAGAAATTAGTAAACAAATAATTATGTGCTTATGGGCTTTGTTAACCACCAACATTTTTGAATCGTTCTAAGCACAAGGATATAACACTATTAATAATAATGATGATGATTATCTTTTTTTCTTTTTTTTAAATTTACATCCTCCAACGTTAAGTCAAATTGGATGATGATTGAAATGGGTGAACAATTGCTCAAATGGGTCCGGGGTCCATGGAGCTTAGAGTTATTCATCTATCAGAATAATGGAAAACCCCAGAAAAAACCTTATCCAAGTAACTCACTCTAACCGAGATTCGAACTCGGGACCTCTTGAATGTGAGGATTATGACTGTTATTCTATGACACAGCAACCCAAGAAGGAATAGGCCTATCAACTTGGTTGCTGGCCTTGCATCCACGTACTACACACACTAGAGGTGGAGCATCTAAACAATATAGGGAAGTGATGTCAGCACCTTGTGTTGCTCAGCTGGGAATTTTGATCTTTGTGATCCACAGATCACTACTTATCGTAGCTCACATATTCCTCACATTATTGATTGGTCATCTGTCCTATATGTGAGATGATAAATGTGCACCCACGTAGTTTACAGTTTAGCATCTGAGTACCAAACTCCAACCTACTGTATTACAGTATAAAATACAAAACAAAGCTAGTAGAATCTGTAGAAATCAGAGATTTGTAAAATGTCTCATGAATTTGTGCACTCTCATAGCTATAGAAAATGGTAATTTTTTTTATGTTTAGTATATTTATCTTAAGATATTATACTGTTCATATTCTAGGTGCTTCATATTGTCCAATCCAATCTGAATGTTTCAGTATCAACAGCAAACAAACATCTGTTGCTGTAATCTTGCCATACTTGCTTGTTGATTTTCTGTAAGCCCTATTCAGAGCTGGTAAACAAATTAAAGGAAAAGTCATTCCCATATGTGAAGTTATATATGTAGCTACATTAAACCCATTGATGAGAGTAAGAGTTAATTACTGTTTATGGAATTCTGTTAATGAAATAGCCTTAGGTATTAATGGTAATACTGCAGATAATGTCTACTATTCATATCAGTTTTAAGAAGAAGCCTTAATTAGAAAATGTTGGTGCTCTCTTAATTTATTTATCATCACAACTAGCTTTTGGGTGACGATTTTCAGTAATCATTTCATTGCTAATGGGTGATAGATAGATCATCAAAATGAATAGTAAGGCATATAAGGTACCTATCTGAAGTTGAAAGACCCAGTGTTAAAAAGCTTTGCTTCTAAATTAACTGAAGTGCTATTTGACAAAATTATAGCAAATGATGCTGTTCAGTCTTGTGAATATATTAATGCTATATGATGATTGCTGTGCTGATATTTATGAAATCATGAAGTATGAGTGATATTTGACATAGCATTGGTGCTTTAGACCAACAGGCAGAAGAAATATCTGAGTGAAGTTAAAAATACAGTCAGCTATGATAGGTTCCAAAATGAAGGCACTAACCCATGTTAAGAAATTAAAGGATGTGAGAGGAAGTTCAGTAAAGGGAGATAAACTACTATCAACTATTTATAGAGGAAAGTAGAAAGAAAGGTTCTGATGATTACAACAGAAACATTGTTATTGACCAGGCTTATGAACAGGAGGTCTGCAGTTCAAATCCAGCAGTATTGTCCTTCCTGATTAAGGTTTTTTCCAGATTTTCTCAGTTCTCATAATTGGCAAATGTCAGTGAGATATCCAAGCCTAGACCTGGAACATTTCTTCCCTAAACTTTCTTTTCCTAATTATTATCCCATGCAAGATAATTATGCTGCAGCTGCCACCATGTTATTATAGGTACTATTACTCTTATTTCTAAAACATTGTTTTCTAAAAGGTGGATTAACAATAAATGGAGAGAGCACATAAATTCATGTTTTCCAGTCAGATGGCAATATATGTGTAGACATCAAGAACTTGACTACATGACTGCAATCATGTGACTAATTGTAGGATAAGTAGAATAATGAAAGCATGAAATAGGTTCAAAATTACTTATTTAACCCTTTGAATACAAAGCAAATATCACTCACTGATTTCATAAACCTGCAATAGTTCATATGCATTAATAACAAAACAAAGAAAAGTAAAATCCTGTAATTGCAGTCAGCATAAAATGTAATTTATCAAAGTCAATTAAACTCCCTTGTTTACAATATTTTGTTATATAAAGTATTCTTATATTGTTTATTGAATTCTAGTATTGTTCTGTTATTGCAGTCATCGAGAGTTTTGCACCTGACTGCATATCTCCAAAGTTGCTATCTCTTCTGTGTTACAGTTTTCTGAATTTTCACCAGGGTGTAAATTGGCATTGCTGGATTTGATTCATCCATTTGATTCATTCTTAGGTGTATTTATTTTAATACAAATAGCAAAATAAGAAGTGTATTTAAGTGCTGATATGGTGCAAATTCATTTACTACTCAGTCACTGAACTGCTGTGCTGGAGATACTAAATAATTGCTGTAGGAAGTTATGCTTATGATGACTTTCAAAAGAAAGCAGTGAAAGGATGCTAAATAACAGTACCTATAATATGTGATTAATCTACTGGAAGAACGGTGTTGCTGCATGAATGGGCAATGAAAAGATAAAATATTTATGATAAATCTTTAATGATAATTACAGATATTGCGTAATTGCCTTGAAATGGCAAACATAATACACGAGTATGATATTTTGCCTTGGTTTCTTGTCTTTCCTTGCTGTAAATTTGTAGCTGAAAATGTACTTGTCTTAGTGTACTGTAAATACAAAAACTGAAGTTATGCTGTAGCCATAATTAAAGTATGAGCAGTGCATTTAGAGCTATTGTGATGTTTCTAAACATTCAAGACTGGCAGTAACAAAAATAAATTATCGCTCTTTCCATGTATTGAAACACCAGAATTTAAATGTACTCTAGTTTTGTGGAAAGAATTTTCTGTACAGTCATCATTAGATTACTAGTAGACATTGGAAAGAGAAGAGTAGCAGCCTTATGAATACACCAATTTCTTGTACCTCAAAAAATAATTGTTATGCATAAATTGCTTTACATTGTGTTGTGTTAGTGTTGAAGCTCTTAATCAAATACATTACAATGATGTGGAGTATTTAAAGGATTTGAGAATAGTAATATATACATTTAAGATGGACAGTATAACTCAAATGTTATTTTTCTTATTTTATATTTTAATTTCACTATAAAGGTACAAACATGGTGATATCAGTAGATGGTAGACTAGAAGGTAGGTTAGTTGAAGAAACTGGTAGGGGAAATTAATATTTAAAAGTATATGAGAGCATAGCGCAGATACAGCCTAGGTGAACAAGTTGAATCATTCTTTTGTCTCGAGCAATGGTTATTATTTAGATAAATGACTCAAATGTTAGTATACAGTGTGGTACAGATTAAACATTATTTATTATATAGATGTTGGAAATGATAGGGCTGTGGATTTGGTAATTGTTATAATGGATTAAATTCCTAGTGTTATTCCTTAAGTGAAAGTTCTGTACACAAAATAGTGCAAGTTCCTTGAACCGCCACCAGAGGAGACCTATGACAAAATATTACCAGCTACACCACTGAGAACCAGTTAATGTTCGGTTGACGATGGAGGCAAAGGTTTTGAAACATGTTCTGGGAAAATTTAAAAGTAAGTCGAGATTTAACTGTATTGGAACACCACAGTGAAGCGAAAAATAAGTAATTTTTAGATGAGTCGTATTTATTACACATCTGCTTCACTTTCGTACCTATTTTGAGGACATGTTTTGCAAATCATCGTTTGCATCTACGGCTCTTATGCGACCCACATAAGAGCCGTAGATGCAAACGATGATTTGCGAAACATGTCCTCAAAATAGGTACGAAAGTGAAGCAGATGTGTAATAAATACGACTCATCTAAAAATTAATTAAAAGTAAGTGTTGTTTAGTTTCATTAATTGACTCCCTTTAAATTTAATTTATTACAACAACACTGTTTTCAACACATCCAAGAAAGGAATTACAAAATAAAATGTTTAGGCAATATGTTTAATGTTATTTGATAGAGAAGCATGTGCTTTAAAATAGTGTGTTTGGTTTTTGTAAGCTTACATACTATTTGTTCCTTTCAGGTCAATAAAATGGAATGTCAAGTCAACAACAGTGAGCATTTTTGATGCCTAAGTGCTTGAGCAGCTTCTGTGGGTTTGGCACCTTGATCTAAAGCAGGAGGAGTTGAAAATGCTCTTTGTTGTCAACTTGACACACCATTTGATTGACCTAAGAAGAACAAACGTTGTATAAGCATACAAAAACTAAACACACTATTTTGTAGAGCACACAATTCTCTGTAGAATCATGTAAACATTAGTTGAGATGTTCGGAAGATCCTAACAAAATGTGTTCTAGGTAAACACTATTAATATATAGAGTACTAGTTCCACTCAAAATTATAATAATAACAACAATTACATTTTACCAATGTGTAAAACATCACTAGAAAATGAGCAGAAAACATAGTTGGTAATTATTTAAAAAAGTAAATGGATTTTAAAGCAGAGCTGGACAACTACAGTCAGTACAGTCTTAAGGATGGACTTGAGGTAAAGAAAACATTTAGTATCGCTCTGCATCAGCCTTGTGGTTGTATCAACTATGAGGAACATATGCATGCAGAAGAGAGGTGAAAAACACCACACAGAATTAAATGGAAGCTACAATCTTCTGTAGCTTTACCATTCATTTTATTTAATATTTTGTGTTAATAAAAAGTTGAGGTATGTTAGATTAACATGCATCTTGAGCATTTGCAGTCATGCATATTTAAGGCACTATATAGTACAGTATGCTTTGGTTTCCTGCAGATCATAGCACTAAATGATGCAATGCATTTACATCCAAATTGGGTTTTAACAGTGGAGTGATTGCATTTACTGTGGAAATACACTTCAATATCTGTAAAAAAGGAAGTAAAACAAAATATAATCTCCTAATCAGTAATTTATATCTGTATTTGTAACACTCTGTATAATATCTTTCTCACTTAAACTACACTGTCTCACTGTAAATTGTCTCAGTTTCACCATACAGATCTGTTTAGATATAAAAGTACATTAAATTGAATAATAATAATATGGAGGAAAATTTAACACTGTTTATGGAATACTATTCAAGTCACATCATATACTCTTCTTTGTTTAATGTGATCTTTGCAGAATGGAAACATTTATGCTATTACTCCAGAAACATTTCTTTGGCACTTTTATTTAAGTTAAGGAGGTAGTTAATGTTTACATATCCATTCTCAGACAATCATAATATTTTTCAAACAATTTCATAGAAGACTAAAAATATTTCATATTCACTGCAATCAATCATTGCTTTATTTATAGGTTATTCAAGATATTCTAACAGTTTCTAACTGTTCTTTTAATAAAAACAGTTCATTTTCTCTATTTGAAACTATGCAAAAATGTGTCAACTGTACTCTACCATGCTATCAAGTGTCTCTTACAAAACTAGTACAAAAGACTGACTAGTGTAATTCAGTCAGCTGGTAAATTCAAACAACAGAGAAAACGTCATTATGTTTTCAAGCATACTTGCTATAAGCTAGTAGAAATTGTTGGTCTGGCAGCTAGACTGTACTGTGTTTGTACCTTTATACATTTGTGTTGTATTATAGAGTTTTACATTACTTCATCTTGTACCTGCTGGCAATGTAAATAATAATAGAAGCATCTTTCTAACAACAATTTATGGTCTTTTTAGTAGAATTTTCTAATATTTGAATTAATAAAAAAAAAAGGAAAAAAAGATACTGAAAAGCAGTGGAATGCAAAATGTATTAAATATTCCTTCAGAAATATTTTAGAATTGCTGAATACAACATAATAAAAAACTCTCTTGGTAATTTTTTCCACTATCAAACAACAATTTATGAATTGCAGCCAAATAATAATTTATTTCCTATGAAATGTGTGATCCTTTTAAGTGCGAATGTATTGATTATCTATACTGTATAAGATCTCCTGTGTTTTCTACATATAAAATCTAAATTTTTACCATAATATATTGATATATCTAAAGCACTGCAACGAAAAAAGTGTATATTTATTAATTAAGTATCAAAAGTATATTAAAAACTTGGCAGCAATTTTAAAGAATAATTTAAAGTAAAGATGGATCAAATGCAGAGTGAAGCTAAGACATTTATAAACTAATGAAATATGCTGTGGATAATCCTATTGAATAATAAAGGGATATATTATTTTTTATTACATGATGAAAACGTGTTAAGTGCTAATGAAAACCAGTAACACCAAAATAAGGTAATTGTTTGTAGATCCATATATTTGAACATTTTTACATTTATAGCATGAGGACAACCTTAAAGTGTAAACAAAGTGCTTTTAATACTGTATGTATGGTTCAAGCAGAGAGCCAAGCTTATTTATCAAAGTGAGAGTGACAACTCAGGAGCTCTTAATATTTACTGATCCTTAGTTAAATATATTCAAACTTTAACACATTGCAAGTTGAAAGTGTGAAGCAGTACAATGTTTGCTTTGGAGATGTACATTGCATTCATCTTTAAATAATTAAACATTATAACTATCGCCAACAAATTTGGCATCTGAAGTTTTCAAATGGCAAACTAAGGCATGAGTCACTTACTCTTTTATGATGCTTCCAATCCACCTCACATCCTGGCTCTTGGTTCTGCTGCAGCAGTAGATAGGTAAACTCAAATGTGTGCAGAAAGTTGATCCCCTGAAACTGCTACACACCAGGTTATATCACTATCAGCTATATATTGCTGATATATTGTTATTCCTAACAGCAATGAAACCAGTGTGTTTCATGACCATTTAACTCCCTTAAGAAGCACATAACTTTCACAAGTAAACAAGAGCTGTACGTAGGCATATACTGACACTGACTGTGATTCTCTACTTGAACTGGAACAACTTATTACTGTTTGTGTGTCTGGCACATTTCTCAGATTATTTGCTAAAAGTGCATAAAATTATTTTTTGTATCAATAAATCCACTTAATGCTTAGCTACTCTGTTAATAATGCTGTATTTATAGAACTTGTTAAACTAAGTTGTTTTTATGTGATTATTAATATAGTATCTAAACAAATTTTACAGTTAAGAAAATCTTACAAATTATGCTTGCCGAATAGTTATTGAATTAATCTTGTATATGTGGACATAGTGCTTGCTCTAGCTTCTTATGTTCTTTTTGAAATGGTTTTCCTAGCATTGGGAGCAGAAAAGTGGGCAGTATCAGGTTGTCAGTCTCAATGATCTATAATCATGTTATTTACAATAATAATAAAATAATACAGCTAAATAACTTAAATAACATAGATGCATCCAAGTTCCATAATATATCAAACTATGCTGTTCTCTCCTACCAAAATGTCACTATTTTCCCATTTTGATTATATGCTTTGCATGAGTCTTTATGACTAAGGGGAGCCTGTCACTTGACTTGAAACTTAATGTATTATATAATGGAGCAGTCACAACTAAAAGTAATATATTGCCATTCTAAGCAAGAAAGTTTGAAACTAATAAAATGTCAATCCTTATTGTTTGTGCATAGCGCAGTTTGCAAAGTACATGCCAAGATTCGTGCCATATTTTTGTACTCTATTTTATAATCAGCTATTGTTTAGCTGCCAATGCTAGAAAAACTGATCATTCAGCACTTAAGCAGTGTGTATGTGGGAGATGTAACAATTGTTGTAAGCTTGTTTGAAAATGAGTCCTGTAGCTGCCTAAATCAACACTATTAGCCATTTCAGAAGATTGTATAAGCCATTCAGGAATGCATATATGAGTAGTTCAAACACATTTCCATGTCTCACATATATTTAAAGCCGAGGTTAAGAGCATATTAATGCTATTTATTGTGAAGAACAGGTGATTGTAATCCAGTTTCAAATACATTAAACCTTTTAATCAGCAATTTATGCTATAGATACAGCAAACTCTCCATTATCTGGTTACTCAGCAAATGCACAGGCAAAAAGTATTTGAAAATATGGATAATTATACAAAAATTGTTTACACATTAAAACTATATGCTGCATATAAGTTTTTTCTTTATATGTATTTATCTTTTTAATGAAAATGTTACGCAATCATATATAATATGGAACAATTTTTCTGAACGGCTAAAGCTTTTTAATAACTCAAAGAACACTGCACTGCCCATGATCATAAACCACTTTATTTATGTTGCTTTAATGTGTAAAGATTCAGTAGGCAAGTGCAGCATCACTTAGAAAATGTGTTCAAGGCACTCATTACTTTTGTTCCCATGGTTCTTAATAATGTGTACTCTATTACACATCTTCAGCATATAGCAATGGTTTTCAACTTTTTTTAGCAGATGGCTTTCCTAACCATAGTCTTTCCATGGCTCACTTGGGATATCAGACATTACTATAAGAATTTGTAAAAATATGTAATATAATTAATATATTCAGAAAAAGACTTGCCTACTAATTGCAGTGTGAGAAACCGTTGGTAACTTATAAAAAGTGCGCAACAGGTTATATATTCTTCTCTCTTTATTATTTAGAAAAGTTAGAAACTGAAACAAAAATGAAAATAAAATTATAAAAGACAAAATATTACAAATGATAAGTACATTTTACTCAGAACTATTCAGTTTGCTTTGTGAGTTGACACTGCTAATATTAAACCTCATGGCACCCACACACACTAGTTGAAAACCATTGACATATAGCACACATAAAAATATACTCTAAACAGAGGAAAGAAATAGGTAAAAAATAAAAAATATGATTAATCTACAAAATAATTAATCAAGAGTTTGCTTACATTTTTGCCATCTAGAAATTCAATGTAAAGTAATGCTTGCAGTTAGATGGCAAAAGAGTATTTGTATTCAAACGTGCACATGACCATCATAGTACTGCAGTTATCATGGAAGTTTATTAATATAGTTTACTTTAAATCCTATTCTTATTTTTAAAGACTTAATTAAGTTTTGTACACTGGAAAGAAATATTTTTGTTGGTGCATTAAGAATGTTTTACGATTTTTAAACTTATGTCTTGACAAACACTGTATCCACAAATTATCCTTTCATTACCAAGCTTTTTTTGAAACTTCAAATCAGATCATTTTCCATTAATTACACCAACATTTTAAATGTACTGAATATGTGCCTCAAAACTACTTTATCTTTGTCTCTGTTTTTTCTTTGCTTCTGTTTCGTTAGTTTATGTAACTTTGTGGCTTTTCAAATAGAATGGTAATTAATAAGTTAATTATAATAATTCTTCTGCATGTAACACAAGCAGCACCTAGTAATTTATGATCTTACTCTATGACTGTGGTGTTAAAGAATTAACACAATGTTTGTAGTCAGTTGGAGAGATATTTCTTTGCCAGGGACAGTTTCTACAGCATAGGGAGGGATTGGGGACAAACCTATACATTTGCATGCCTGTAAATGTAATAATAAACTGTTTTAGAAATGAAACTTTATAAATTATGATAAAAATGAGACAGACAATGTTTGAAGTGAACATGAAAAGGAAATGAGATGCTATACTATGCATATACTCTGAGATTCATGCAATCATGCATGATGCACATGCGCACGCACAGTACTAAGTGACTGACTTTTAGTTAACACGAATAACATGTAAAAATGTATATTGACCTATTGCTAGTTTTTTACTATTTAAACCCCTATAGTTCACAAAATAAAACATCTATATTTCTAAAAGATACTTTAAAATGGTATCTTTATGCTTTCTTCTGCTCTTGAGATGTGATCTATCAGCAGAAATTAAATTAAATTAAGTTCTATTTATGAATGCTCTTTAACTGCTGTAATTCTCAGCATCCCATTATATATTGGGCATGAAATAATATTTACTTTTGCTCAGAGGCCTCTTTAACAGATTTAGTATACCTAATTAGTCATGACTAATGAATGTGGCAAATGTAGCTTAATGGGTGATATTGAAAAGCACTGTTTGTTTCTGCCACACTTATTAATTCTGTTGCAAGAAATAAATTAATTTGTCAGTTTTAAAAATGTAGCAAACAAATCCAAACAAAATGACTCCACAGTAATGTGTGAAGCTCATATTTGGGAGCTCTGCAATTCAAATTTCATTGGCATCTTCTCCCTGACCGAGATTTTTTCCATGTTTTCCTCAGACAGTGCTACGGAAGTTTCCTAAACTTAGAACCTAGAACATTTCCCTCCCAAAATTCCTCTCCCAAATACCATATCATTGCATGTGTCAGCAGTGTCTATTGCTTGTGGTAGTCTGCCTCGGTAGCATAGTTGGTAGCATGTCTGCCAAGAGGTCCCGAGTTCAAATCTCGGTCAGAGTGAGTTATCTGGATAAGTTTTTTCTAGGAATTTCCCTTACTCTGAAAGGTGAATGTCAGGTAACCCTGTAGACTCTGGACTAATTTGAGCATTATTTCATCCATTCATTCATTGTGCAATATGACGGACGTAAATTAAAAAAAAATGCTTGTGGTGCCATACTTGGTAAGAATGGATGTTAAACACTATCACAACAACAAAACAAGGATAGAACAGGAAAAGAACAAAATGCCACAATGCAGTGTCATAATGTGAATTATAGGGTTTTTGGGTAATTTATAAAAAGGAAATAAAATGCACAAATATTTTTATGCAATTTTAGAGATAGCTGGATGCCATCTCACTATCCTGCCATTCCACAGTGCTGATAACAGAATTGCTACCATAAGTAATGATCTCAATTATTTCATTTTTTTATACTAATCTACAATAACTCTGCCTCTGAAATTTTTATCTGTTTATCAAAGAAGAGCTTGCAAAAAATTTTAAAAGAGTACAATCCGTCATAACATCTTTTAATTTACATTTTGAATTACTTATTTCATTGCACATTTAATGCATGAATAATGCATTTTATTGATCTGATCAAATTGATCTGAAACTTATAGTCTGAAACTTCTTGCTGATGTCGCACATTATCTATAGAAATATATAATCTAGTGATAAGTTAGTTTCAGTCACTGTGTGCACTGTGACATCTTTGCCTCGTGAGTTTTTGAAATTTATTATCACAAAAGATATAAACATGCATATTGGCCATCTAGTACCATATACTAGCAGAATGGGTTGTGATTGATTTGTGCACTTGAAGCCTTACATTCAACATTTGATGTATACTTACTCATTTTGCGCACAAAACAAATGTAAAACAAAAGTCTTGATTTTAATAGTATACTAAAGTAATATTATAAATAAACTACAACACTAAGTGAACTTCACTTATCTGGTTTAAAATTGTCAAAATCCTCTGGGACTGGTTTTGCAATGTTTCCATCACATCCTCAACCAGTAGACTCAGTTTTTGTACAAAATACTAAAGTAAGTTTATAGTTCTTGGTTTCTTTGTATGATATATGTTGATGCAAATTATAAATCCCTGTCCCATCATTTTAAATAATATAACAAACTACAGGATCTCCTATTAAAGCAAAACTGTATCAAATGACTTCAAAGTTCAGTCATTAATTTTTAGGGGAATGAAAATATATTAAAACTAATGAGAAATGTATTTGGATTTTCTTTCCCATGTGCCTTGATTCAGTATCGAGTAAGTATTAATCTTAAAGTTCAGTCATTTTAATAATGAAAATTAAATGCTTGGTTGCAGTTTTGTAGCATAGAAGCAATGTATTATATGATTTTTTATTCAAAAAACAAAGTAACCTGTCCTTTCTTTAAGTTGCAGAAGTCTTGCGTATTTCTATTAGAATTCAAGGCTACTTATTCAGTACATCCATTTTTTTTTCTTTAAAATTTTAAATTAATAACTGCACAGACAGAAACTACACAATGCCAAGCTTCCAAGATACTGCAGAACTTCAATTTTATATTTTCAAAATAAAAGCTATATAGATATCCTCTGTAGGGTAGCAGGTGCCTTTTTAAACTGTTTAAAAACTAACAAAAAAGAGGAAAAACAAAGGGAAAAAATGGGAACAGTGGAAAAAGAAATTAAGTTACACAGCAGTGTATACAGCTAAATTTTGTCTTCTGTAAAACCATAAAAAATGTGATCCCAATTATAGTTTTACAAAATCTTTTGATATGTATGTTGTATGCATGTGTAGTTTGTGTGTATGTGTAAGAGCATGGACACATCTGTGTGGCTGAGCGTAAAACTTTATTAAATGCAATTCTATTGGAATATCCTTGAAATGATGAATTTACATGCAGCAAATAACTTTTTAACTAAACACTGGTATGCTCTTTTCAAAGAAACATGCAAGATGTTGACAAGAATTATATGAAAGCATACTTCACTGTTATGTATGTGATTATTAGCAAATTTAACAATAATATTGGCTGGAGAATCAAAACTGTCTTCAATAAATGTTTATTGTTGCATGCATAAAGTGCTTGCATCACATTCATTTTGCAAATTCATCTGTAATTATGTAATAGGAAGCATCCTCAAAATTCAGAAATTGTGTTTGCAATTGACAAAGTGAATAACTTAGATTTTTATTGAATATTGTTCAGAATTTTAGTATGGAGCTTGTGTTCAAATAATTTATTATTATTATTATTATTATTATTATTATTATTATTATTATTATTATTATTATTATTATTATTATTATTATTATTATTATCATCATCATCATCATCACCACCATCATCATCACCATCACCATCACCATCACCACCATCACCATCATCATCATCATCATCATTATTATTATTATTATTATTATTATTATTATTATTATTATTATTATTATTATTATTATTATTATTATTATTATTATTATTATTATTATTATTATTATTATTTTGTTTCCTAGAAAATTCTATTAATGAGATAAGAAATGTTTGCATTTTAGTTGTTATGTATGCATTTGTGGAACATAGAAAAGCAAGAACATTTTATTTCCCTCTGCTTTTTGTTCAAAAAGCTTAAAATGTTTATACATAAAGGACAGCCTTAATTTTTGTTCAGAATATAACCATACATTTTTTGATAGGATGTTAATTGATTAATCAATTGTTAGCATTAAGAATGTCCAGTGTGATTAATGAACGCTGAAGAATCATACCATTATATTATCTAAATTACCTCAATCTCAGTGTAATTTTGTTTATGATTCTAAACTATTAACAAATGCTTCATTGGAATAATAGGTTTAAAATATACCAAAACCTAAGAATAGAGGGAAATGAAAAGTTCAAAAACATATTTTGAATAATGTGGTGTCTTCCACAGACAGTATGTAATGCAATTTTGTTTCAGGAGCTTTCATCTCTGTTTAATAACATGATTAATATGTTGGAAAATCAATAATATATTAATGATTCTGTTATTTCAAAAGAAAAAATGTTATTGCAATGACAATAGTTTATTATGTAATAATGCTTAACAGAACTCGCATTATTTGTATAGAAATGTGATGATAGTACATATATATAAATATATAAATATATTTTTATTAATGGAGGTGAGGAATATAAAGAACAAAGGATTAAAACACCAAGCAAATTTAACCAAGAAGCTAATGATTATTAAATTTTTAAGTGGTTGACAAGTAAGCTGCTGTCGACATGGAACTTAATGTTACACAAAGTTTGTATGTTATATACACTGCTGCTACATACAGTATATATAAACATTTAAATTTATTCACGTGCTGTTGTTTTATTTATACCTACAAAGTTATCCTTATCCTGAATTCAGACTAGAAATGACATTTTCCAATGCTATGTATTTGCAATACATGGAAAAGTGTGTTATAAATTTTACAGAGTTACTCCAACTCTCCGAACAGTGGAAGCAGAGGCAGCATCAGTTGGGAAATCCTTGTAGAATATCAAAACTGTGACAGAAAATCGAGTCAGATGGAGAGCTTATGTGCCGTAGGCTCTGCCCAGGAGTAACAAGAATTAAGTCAAGGCTCCAACTCTGTCTGTAATCTCAGTTCTTACAAAATTTGCAAATAATTTAAATTTTCAAAACACTTAATTAAAGACAATGTTATCTCTTTTATTTATAAATAAGGTTCTTCTAATTTATTATAATTATTTTCACAACAAAACAAAATAATCTACATACATATTTCACTAAAGCAATGGAAGGTCTGATATACTCAATGTAGTAGGTCAGAAACTGATAATGGACTCCCAAAACATATTCAGGTATCGTAAATTGGACTGAAGTGTGTAATAGTATATTGCATATTGAGAATACAACATCTGATAAGTAACTTGAAGTTTGTGGTTAGCAATTACTTTTTGCAGTATTTGAGAAAACCATAAAAAGCAATAATAAATAAAATTGTTAATATTTTGTTGGGTATTATGTAATTTTCTACTGGTATCGTAAATGGAACCAGAAGTATTACTGACCTGTTTCATACTTGTTGTCATGGCACTTAACAAATGTATTGTAAATTTAGCTTACACAACCAAATACGTGTTCACAACAATTAGCTTAAAAATCAAATACTGCAAAAAGGAATTTTCCTACTCCTTGTTTACTTTCATTCATAGTGGGCAGAGAACTGTGAATGTAACATTTAAAATTTTATGTTACCTACTACTTTCTTACCTACATTCACAGCCTACAGTAAATAAACTATTCCATTCCAATTTTTTTAATTAGTGTATCATATTGCAATATCAGTGGCATTTTGCTTTTAGAACATATTTTCTATTGGCAGTGGTGTTAACTCATACAGTGGTTTTGTCTTTGGGTTTTATGCTTTAGGTCACACAAACAAATTCACACTCGCTTACCTAGTTTCAGACTCTGGGGAGGATAGAGAATATGAGAAGTGTTTGTTCAAAACTTGATAGAGGATGAAAAGATTTTACAGAAATTACATTTTTTATTCTAGTACATACCTTTCATTACACAAGCTTTATTTTTGGCAATACTAAACATTATCATGGGACAGTTTCAGACAACAGTGAAATTCCTAGAGGATAACCATATTTTTCATAATATTGGCCAGTTATAAAATGCTTGTTTTTTTTTTTCAAAATTTGATAGAGGAGATGGACTATGAAACAATCAAATTTGACTGAACCTTAATTTGCTACTAGTTTTATTGTTTTTATTACTTTTTTGATTTTATTTTCATTTCTTCATAATTTATTTTTATGTACAGTATACAAATTTAATAAATGGCTAAATCAACATTGAAAGGGTAGTCAGTGTGAAAAATTCAATGCCATAGCCGGGATTTGAACCATGGATCTTCTTCTGGTCTCAGTCCAGCTGCTCTTAACCATTGAGCTATTATGGTCAATGTGCCGTACTTTAGCCTACACATGGCCAGTGTGAAAGAACAATTAATTTCCATTAATTAACCTAATAGTGGTTAACTATAAAGCTCGCGCCTTAAAGTACTTACACATTGATAGTTGCCATTAAGGTAGTTGTCTCATGTGTTTATGAGAACTCCTAAGTGGTTTACCAGGAAAAACACGAGTCAGTTGGAGAATTTAATGTCATGTTGACACGTTAATGTCATGTTATAGCTCAATGGTTAGAGTGGCTGGACGGCAACCAGAAGATCCGTGGTTCAAATCCCAGCTATGTCATTGAATTTTTCAGTCTGACTCTATCTTTCCATACTTTAGCCTACACACAGCCAGTGTGAAAGAACAATTAATTTCCATCTCCATTTTTCTTTCTGATGCTATATTTAATACTCACAGATTGTTTTCTTTTAGAATTTTCCTCCTTCACTTTCCTTCATTTTGGAGAATTAGTTGTCATGTATTTAAGCAGGAATTTGTCTTGTCCACTTTATTTAGATGTTTTACTTTGTTATGGAAATCATTGTCTTCATATGTCAGATCTCCTACTCTCATTCCATACTTTCCCTCTTTATTGACTTCAAGGAATAATCTTGAGCGACTGGACGGAAACCAGGAGATCCGTGGTTCAAATCCTGGCCATGGCATTAAATTTTTCATGTTGACTCTATCCATTGAATTCTGTGATTACATATTATGGACAGTTCTTTATTATTAGGTTTTGTAGTTTGAACAAGATGGTTTCCTCTATTTTTCCTGCTACCATCAGAATCAAATTGGAGAATCAAACCCTGTACTTTCGTCCATGACTTAACTTGTGCTTGCGAGAGACTGTTTCAATCTATCTACATAACACTAGTGACATATAGAATAAAAAGAAGTATATCAGAAAGTGGTGTGCCATTGTTATTAAAATTAGGCAAATGACCACAGAACTAAGGATAGGGAAGAAGTTCCCAGAAACTAGTCTTCATGTAAAACTTGTAAGTAGAGAAAAGTGTAATCAAGGTTGAGTCATTTGCCTAATTTTACGACACAGTCGTAAAAGTAATTCAGAAAATGTAGCATTCTTTATTGTGTGATAAACAATGATTCTAAACAATGGCCTATGTTGCAGTAATGCTGCGCTTTCCTGAGTATTGTTAGGTCTTTGTAATGCTGCTTTGAGAGCATTGTTGATAAAAGATTCTGAAAAAGTATGTGACAATAGAGTTTGTTGTTGATATTGTGACTTTTGTGGATTGGTGAAATTAAAAGTCCAGGTTATAAACACTAAAAATTGCTCCTTATTTTCGTAGAAACACACTTTGTCAACCTTTACAGTAGCAGAATTACATCACATACACATACAACTTGCAAGGTCATCGACCACAAAAGAGTTCACTTTTACAGCTGTTCACGCGCACACGTCCAATTACCGACTGTCTCCCAGTGGCGAGCGGTGGCTCCTTTTTTATAGCTTACTCACTTTCCGGAATGTTCTCAAACAATCAAGATGGTGCTAGAAGAAAGACGAACGCTCCAGAAATCCGCCTCCTTCCCCCCACCGTTTCAGCAAGCTTTTATCTCCGCACTGCACTGCCCATCTCTTTGAACTCGTCCCTCGCACCACCTCGCCTCAACAATGCGCTTGCGACCACATGCCAAGTAGTATTGTCATTCTCTTTCCTTCAAATCAGGAAAGTGCGGTGATAATACCAAATGAAAGATTCTCTTTATTATTTAGACATGGGGAGGCTTTGAAATAGTGATATGGTTTCTGTATAGCATTTAATTCCAAGAAAGCAAGGTTGGACAAATGGAATATTGCAAATTATTATCAGGTCAGTGACAGGTCTTGACAGGTGGCGAATCTTTTCATTTAGACTGAGCTGTATCAAGTTTTGTGCATGAACTCTATCAAGTTGTGAAAAAACGCTCATGATTTACCATGCTATACACATGGCAAATGCCCGCCTCAGTAGCATAGATGGTCCCGAGTTCGAATCTCGGTCAGGGTGAGTTACCTAGATAAGGTTTTTTCCGTGGTTTTCCCTTATCCTTCAAGACAAATGTCGGGTAACTCTAAGCTCCATTGACCCTGGACTCATTTGAGCATCATTTCAACCAATTCATTCACCGTTCGATATAACTTAACGTTGGGGCAGACGTAAATTAAAAAAAAAAAAACACACATACACACACATGGCAAATATCGAGTTATGCAAAATCAGATTTCACAGAACAATTGGTGGCATCAAAAACATACCGATCCCATATATAACTCATTTTCTCAAAATTTATGCTCTGTTGAGTTTTGTAAAAATGCTCCTCATATTCTTAGCTAGAGAAAAATCACCAACTCTCAACTGGTAATCAAACCTGGGAGCCCTCAGACAGCGAGCAGGTGCTCTACCAACTGCTAAAAATTTGATATTGAGATTTTAGTGAAAGTATACGTTTTGAGTTCCTGATATGTAAATTTAACATATTCCAAGGGTGTAACATCATAATTTTAAAGATATCCCTCCCCCACCAATCTAATCTCCAAACAAAAACAGTTTCCCTTTTACTTGATTTTCTAAAAAATGACCGTAGTATAGTACATATTTAAGATATTTGCAAGATAAAATGACTTCTTGAATTTTTGTGAGTAGCCTTATTGGATTAATGACTTCACCACAGGCAAAAAACAGGAAGACTCCAGGGATAGAAGGATTATATATGGAAGCAGAAAATTAAGAATAAGACTGTTACAATTGTTGAATAATATATGGAATGTTGGCAAAATACCAGAAAAAGTTATAAATATTTTTAAAAAAAGGAAACAAAAATTAGTCTAAAAATTATAGAGGTATAGCCCTTTTACCCTCCTGCTATAAACTATAGTAGCATTTTGAAAATAAAACTACAACCAATTGCAGAAATATTACTGCAGGAAGAACAGTGTGACTTCCGCAAAGGAAGATCCTGTATTGGCACCACATTTATACCAAAACAGATTATGGAAAAGATGAGAGAATTCAGTGATCCATTATACTTAATGTTTTTGGATTATGAGAAAGCTTATGACCAGCTGAATCATGGAAAACAATGGAAAATATTATATTTTTACCAGATAGAACATAACTTAATGCCATTAAATCTTTGTACAACACTAAAATATCCTTAAAAACTAAGAGTTGACACATAAAATAAATACTCTCCAAATAAATAAAGGATTAAGACAAGGATGTGGATTATCAACTCTGCTACTTGTACTACACATGAATAGAATTTTAGAAAAATGGTTTGAGAAATACCAAAAAGAGATAGATCTAACCAAGGAGAAGCAAATAAAAACAAGATCAGATATTGTTAGCAAATATTTTTTAATGTACAAAGATCGGCGAACATCTTGAATGAAATAATAAAAGAATATGATATGAAAATATTATCCCAGAAAACCAAAATAATGGCTATGTGTAGGAAAACTGAAAGACAAGTAAAGATAGTAATAGACAATAAAACAATAGAACAGATATCTACTTTTAATTATTTGGGATGTTGGATAAGTACGGAACAAATGAATGAAGATCTGAAAAGAAATATGAGAATGGAAATAAAACAGAGACTATATAACATAATATTAAGCCAGTGTTAAAATATGGGAGTGACAGAAGCAGGTCAGATGTACTTTATGCATTATTTGGTGGGTAGACCAAATAATAATAATAATAATAATAATAATAATAATAATAATAATAATAATAATAATAATAATAATAGTAATAATAATAATAGTAATAATAATAATAATAATAATAATAATAATAATAATAATAATAATTAATAATTTTTTTTTTACCATTAAGCTTAAATACAGCAATAGGCAACGTCAATACAATACAATTTAACAAAATAATATAAGTAGTAGAGAAAGTACAATCTTGCATTCACATAGTCATTTTATAAAATTATTACAAAAAGAAGTAAGTATATTTTGTAAGTATCAGTCTGACTACAGAGGTAACTATATACATTAACATTAATACAGCCTTGGCAAGTGTCAAAAATATGTGCAACAATACAATTTAATGAACAATTCAAACAATGAACAATACAATTTATTAAAATATTACCATAAACAGAGAGTGAGTAGAAACTTATAAGTTCAGCGTGACTGCTGGGGTGACATAACCAGTATTATTATTATTATTATTATTATTATTATTATTATTATTATTATTATTATTATTATTATTATTATTATTATTATTATTATTATTATTATTATTATTATTATTATTATTATTATTATTATTATTATTATTATTATTATTATTATTATTATTATTATTATTATAATTATTATAATTATTATTAATTATTTATTATTAATTATTAATTATTAATTATTTATTATTAATTATTTATTATTAATTATTTATTATTAATTATTTATTATTAATTATTTATTATTAATTATTTATTATTAAGTATTTATTATTAATTATTAATTATTTATTATTAATTATTTATTATTTATTATTTACTATTATTATTATTATTATTATTATTATTATTATTATTATTATAATTATTATAATTATTATTAATTATTTATTATTAATTATTTATTATTAATTATTTATTATTAATTATTTATTATTAATTATTTATTATTAATTATTTATTATTAATTATTTATTATTAATTATTTATTATTAATTATTTATTATTAATTATTTATTATTAATTATTTATTATTAATTATTTATTATTAAATATTTATTATTAAGTATTTATTATTAATTATTAATTATTTATTATTAATTATTTATTATTTATTATTTATTATTTATTATTATTATTATTATTATTATTATTATTATTATTATTATTATTATTATTATTATTATTATTATTATTATTATTATTATTATTATTATTATTATTATTATTATTATTATTATTATTATTATTATTATTATTATTATTATTATTATTATTATTATTATTATTATTATTATTATTATTATTATTATTATTATTATTATTATTATTATTATTATTATTATTATTATTATGAATTTTTTGTCATTGAGCTTTACAGCAATAGACGTCAAAAAATACAATACAGATTACAACGTTCAGTGAATAGATGACACTATTTACAATTGAGATGCATTTTCAAAAAATTCCTGTAGGGAGTGGAATGGGTTGATTAATAATCTGTCATAAAGCCTATGTTCAAAACTGTTATTTGACAGTTGAGTTACATAATCTGGAAGTGCATTATACATTCTTATACCTAATATTTCAAAACTATTATGTGATTTTGCAAGCCTATGGTAAGGTGTATCAATATGGTTTGTATACCTACTATTATATTTATGGATATCCTGTCTATAGTTGTAATCAGATAAATTCTTTTTTATATACGTTAGGTCGGTATATATGTATAAGTTTACTACTGTCATTATTCTTAATTTAATATATAATGGCTTACAATGTGCGAATTTGTCTGTGTCAGATATAATACAGATAATCTTCTTCTGCAATAGTAGGATATTACTAACGTGGCTACTACTACCCCAAAGTAAGATACCATATAATATAATGCTATGAAAAAAAGCAAAGTAAGTAGATCTAATGTATGTATTCGGTACACAGCTTTTTAAGTTTTTGATAAGATATATAACTCTTGAGAGCCTTGTAGTGATGTAATTAATATGTGGTTCCCAGGAGAGTTTTTTGTCAACTATTACACTCAAAAATTTGACTTCTTTAGTGTCATTTGAACTTGTCAGGTCCCTTAAGCTAAATACAAGTTGTTGTGTTTTCTTTTTATTAAGCAAGAAGCCATTTGCCCTAAACCATATGTCTGCCTGCCTCAGGGTGTCCTCGACAATTGTTTTAAGTCCTGTAACGTCTGAGCTGGTATTAAAGAAAGTAGTGTTATCTGCATATAATATTGTATGGGTATTTACAAAGGAGGGCAAGTCATTGATCATTGGTGCAAAAGGTAGAGGCCCCAGAACAAAACCTTGTGGCACCCCTCTTCCTACTTTATTTCTGTCATTTTCGATCTCTCACTACCGACACACATGACTTGATAGCGATTACTTAAGTATGACAGAAAAAGTTTCAAGGCTATATACCATAAAATTTAAGTTTATTTATAAGGTGTGTATGATTCACACAGTCAAATGCCTTACTCAAATCGTAAAAGGTGGACTCAGCTATATTTTAGGATTCAAAAGCAGTGAGTATCTTTTTTACTAATGATACTATGGCATCTATTGTCAATTTGCCTTTTCTGAAACCAAACTGCAATCCACTTATAATATTGGTTTCTTCTAAGTAGGTACAAAGTTGAGCATACATAATCCTTTTGATCACTTTTGAGATTATTGGAGTTAACATTATTGGACGATAGTTAGCTGGGTTGTTTTTATCTCCTTTTAAATATTGGACAACTCTTGAGAATTTTAATTTATCAGGAAAATTTCCTTTATAAGACATTTATTAATACAGTATGTTAGTGGATACAGTATGCATTCTATTACTTGTTTAAGGAGATTATTAGATATATCACAGATGTCTACTGCATTAGATGACTTTAGTTGTTTAACAGTATTTAATACGATATCAGGGGTCACTTCCCAAAATTCAAAGTAACCTTGTCTGTACCTCTGCTCGAAATTTTCCATTAGTTCTTGCACTGATTCCTTGGGTTTTTTTATGTTTTGTGCGATATCATCTACCGATTTTGTAAAAAAAATCATTCAGTTCATTAGGAGTTAACTCTATGTCATCGCTTTCAAATGCATAATTTGCAGTTAATAAGTTACAAAGATATGAGTTACACAACATATCATACCATTCGATTTCACTTAGCACTTACATAAAGTATGAGATTTTCTCACTGTTTATAGGCCTAGTAACAACAATTTTAGACTTTTTTTGCTTATTGTTAATTGTTTTTGCATTTCTTATTTTAAGCCAGACAGAGTCATGGTCTGAAAAGGGAAAGACATTAGTGTCACAAGTTACGAAATCCTGATTAATGTTAGTAAATATATTGTCCAAGCATGCTGTCAATCTGGTGGACTTGTAGTTTGTACAGCTAAAATTAAACTGCCGGAGAGTATTTTGAAAGTCAATTACAGTCTGTTTCTTTTCTCTAATATCAAAATGAGAGTTTATGTCCCCTCCAATTACAATTCTGCAGAGTTTCCATTTAGACCCAGCAAAGAAATTCAATAAGTCCTCAAGCTTTTCAAGAAAGACCCTTGGATCTCCTTTTGGAGATCTGTATAGTGAGACAACTACTATTTTAAATTCCTGCATAATTATTCCAGCAACTTCAAAATCAAGTTCAGCGCACCAAGTATGAAGATCAATCTGCTTACAGCATTTTGCCAGATTTTCCCTTATACTGCAACCCCACCATGCATATGAACTTCTCTGCTAAAACTACTTACCAGCTGATAATCTTCTAAATTCTTATATCTTAATTCATTGGCTTGACACCAATGTTCACTTAAACCTATAACATCATAGTTATTTTCTACTGCAAATTCATTAATAAGTAATAGTTTGTTACCTATGCCTTGAGTGTTAATGCAACCTATTTTGAGATCATTTGTATTGCCCGAACTACTCTTTCCTGACCTAAGTGAAATACTTTCCAGTTCATCTTGATTTAGATTTAGTTCTTCTGTTCTAAAAAAAAAAAAAAAAGACCACTCTCTAAGCTATTAACTGTTCTTTTCACTGTTGAACCATCCTCAGCCGCAGCTTCTTCTGTCACATGTTCACTAGTCACTTCACTACATCCATAGGGCAGAGGGATACTCAGCAGTGTCGTCTTCTTCTTTATTGCTTCTACTAGTTTATTCACAAGCTGTCCCTTACCCTTTTTATTGAGATGAAGTCCATGTTGTGTATGTAACTCACGTCTGAAGTCACTAACTTCTACTATACTGACATATTTAAATTTGTTCGCCACCTTCCTCATCATTTCGTTACTTTGCTTCATTGACTTATTAACACACGAGTTAGGATCCAGGTCATACCTATTTGGCACATTTGCCAATATCACATTTGTGTGGTTTAGAGATGGTAGCACTCTTAATAGGTGTTTTCTCAAATTCACTGCATTGTCACGGGCTACATCATTGTTTCCCCCCATAATTATCACATGGTCATTTGAGGTTAGGTCGGACGCGTATGCTTCGAGATTGTTCACGTCTTAACTGATTGGGGCACCCGGTTTCACTAACCCTTCAAGCCTTAGTTCTGATTGTGATTCTGCTAAAAGTCTACTAATGTCTCTGCCATGACTATCAGCAAATATTTTAACTTTAGCCCTAATGTTCTCATTGGTGTCCTGGTTTATGTGTCCTATTAAGCTTGAGTCTTCACTTTGTTTTACTTCTGCCGCTATCACATCATCACTACTGTGATCAGCTAAGCACGAAAATCTGTTGTTAACCGTTATTTTGTTACTTTAGACAGATTTAGACTTTACTTAGATAGATTTACAAACCAGGATATAAGAACACAATTGGTATTTGAAAATATAGTTGAAGAAATATTGTGAATTTGTGGGTTTGTGAAATTAAAAGTCCAATTGCACAAACTCAAAATGTTCTTTATTTCCACCGACTTATAGTTGAACACTTGCCAATTACACAGAATTACGTAACGCACACAATTACGATTCACCAGTTCGTCCGTTACAGTTCCACTTTGCTCTCGCAAATACGTACACTCCTCCGATGCACGTACACAGTCTTCTCGTCCGTACACTAGCACGGCGCTCCTACGCTGCTTGCCAAGAACTGCCTTTCCTCCAGCCCGACGCGTTGCTTATATAGGACCAACTGGCCAATCTAGAAGGTTCCGGATTAGATGAAATATTCTGTATGTTCGAGAACTCAAGGGGAGGGGAAAGAGACGGCACAGTGATGTTTTTCCAGCCACCCCTCGTTACCGCTATAAGACAAATGGGTGGGCGTGGTCGAACGCCTACCATCTGGCCCCACCGCCGGCCGGCTCTACAGGAAGTCCCGACGTTCGGGTGACACTACTCCCTCCTCAAAGCTGGTCTTCCCTAACAGCACCATCGTAGCGTGCCAGGCGATCCAGGTGTAACACCAACATCTTCCCTCGGGGAACCTTCTGGATGCGGTAGACCACGTCGTTAATCCTCTTCACCACCCGGTACGGTCCTTGCCATGGCTGCTGGAGCTTCGGGCAGCGTCCCTTGGTCCGGGTAGGACGGTAAAGCCAGACCAGGTCAACTTGCTTTAACCCTTGGCTGTTGGCTTGCCTGTCGTATCGGGTCTTCATGCGGTCGCTCGCCTTCTGAATGTTCTGGCGAGCCATCTCGTGCATGTCGTGGAGATGGTCCACCAGGTTCTCCACATACTCGGTCGCTGGCTGTTTCGCTTCCGGGGGGCTTCCAAAAGCCAGGTCGCAAGGGAGGCGTAACTCTCGGACGAACATTAAGCTGGCTGGCGTCATCCCAGTTGTGTCGTGTGTAGACGAGCGGTAGGCCAGCAAGAACAAAGGCACCTTGACGTCCCAATCTCGCTGATGGCTGGATACGACCTTCCTCAGGTATTCCTCTAAGGTCTTGATGTATCTTTCGACCATGCCATCCGATTGGGGATGTAGAGGCGTCGTGCGGGTCTTGTTCAACCCAAGCCTTTGTAGTGCCTCCTTCATCAGGTTGGGCTCAAAATTGGTGCCCTGGTCACTGTGCAGCTCTAACGGTACCCCAAATCGACAGACCACTTGCTCCACGAGGCAGTGTGTGATTGTCTTCGCCTCTTGGTTTGGGATGGCATACACCTCCGGCCAGTTGGTGAAGTAGTCCACGACCACCATTAGGTACTTGTTGCCTCGGTCGGAACCTGGGAACGGTCCAGCAATGTCAACGGCGATCCGTTCGAATAGCGCTCCGACGTTGTACTGCTGCATGCGACCCCGGCTCCTAGTCTGGGGGCCGCAACTCGCCGCGCACACGTGACACTGACGGCACCATCTCTCAGCATCTGCTCGGAGTCTCAGCCAGTAGTAGCGCTGCCGTAGTTTGTCAATCGTTCAGTTCGCTCCCAGGTGTCCTCCTGAAGTACAGGCGTGCACTTCTTCCAAGACTTCCGGGACCTTACTCCGGGGAAGTACCAACTGTTCTCTCTGCGTCTTCCCATCGGGTGATTCCCATACCAGGAACAGCACGCCCTCTCTGGTCTTCAACGAGTCCCATTGGGCCCAGTAAGATTTGTAAGTGGCGCTCCTCGGTGCGATGTCCTCCCAGGTTGGTCTCGTCCCTGCCTCCACTTCCCTCAAAAGTGGCCCCAAGTCTGCGTCCGCCAGCTGCTCCCTCCTCAGGCCTGCGCTATGCCAGCCATCCGCAGGCACTGCCGTGACTACTCGCACTGCTGCGGCACGCTCCTTCTCCTCCACTCTTGTGCATTGGCCGCACTCTTCTGGACAGGGTCTTCGGGACATAGCGTCTGCGTTACCGTGTCTCTTCCCTCTGCGATGTTCCGAGGTGCAGCCTCTGAACCCAACGTGCTGTCTGGCCTTCCAGGTTCTTAAAGCTCAATAGCCAGGTTAGGGCGGAATGGTCAGTCCTCAGGTGGAATGGCTGACCGTACAGCTACTTGTGGAAGTGCTCCAAGGTCTTTACTACCGCCAATAATTCTCGCCGGGTGACGCAGTAGTTCTTCTCTGCCTTAGATAGCGTCTTGCTGTAGTAGGCTATCACCCGCTCATGGCCGTCCTGGATCTGCGATAGGACGTCTCCGATGCAATGGTCACTGGCGTCAGTGTCCACAATGAAGGCACCACCTGGTTGTGGAAGTCCCAAAATTGGAGCGCTGCACAGGGTCTTCTTCAGGTGCTGGAAAGCGTCTTCGGCGTCCTCCGTCCACACATAAGACCGGTGTTCCTCTGTCAGGCGAATGAGGGGTTTTGCGATGTTGGAGAACCCCTTTATGAAGCGGCGGTAATAACTGCACAGCCCCAGGAAACTACACAACTCTTTCTTATCCTTTGGGCGAGGCCAATCTCTCGCAGCCTGTGTCTTCTTTGGGTCTGTGGCCACTCCGGTTGCTGAGACTATGTGACACAAGTAGTTCACTTCCTTGCGGAAGAGCTGGCACTTCTTCGCGTTCAGCTTCAAGTTGGTCGCCTGCAGTCTCTGTAGCACATTACTCAGATTCTCGAGGTGATCTTCAAAGGTCTTCCCGACGATGATGATGTCGTCCAGGTATAGCAGGCAAGCATCGTAAGTCAGCCCTCTCATCACTGACTCCATGAGGCGTTGGAAGGTAGCTGGGTCGTTGCAGAGGCCAAAGGGCATAACTGTGAACTTCCAGAGCCCTTGGTCTGTCGAGAATGCGGTCTTCTCCTTGTCTCTCGGATCTAGAGCTGCCTGCCAGTAGCCCGACTTCAGGTCCAGGGTTGAGAACCACTATGCACCAGCTAACGTGTCCAGGGTGTCGTCAATCCGGGGTAAGGGGAAACAGTCCTTGCGGGTGACAGCGTTCAACTTCCTGTAGTCTACGCAGAAGCGTAGCTCGCCGTTCTTCTTTGTCACCAAGACTACAGAGGAACATCAAGGGCTGTCAGACTCTTCAATCACTCCCCTGGATCTCATGTCCTCCAGCATGTTTCGTACCGCCCCTTGCTTCGCCGGCGGAACGCGTCTAGGTGGTTGCCGAATAGGCCGGGCGTCCCCGGTGTCGATGCGGTGAAGCACTTTGTCCGTGCGGCCGTAGTCACTATAACCTTGGCTGAAGACGCGCTGGTATCGTCTTAGCAGTTGTCGAACTTTCTCCAGCTGCTCTGCGGTCAGGTGGTCGGCCACCTCTCCAGTAGGCCTTCTAGCCGGGGCCCCAGGTGTTGCGTCGGCACCGGCTCCTGTGTCTTCTCGATTGCTGTTACGCTCACCACGGGCTCGCCCGTTCCCAACTCCGTCCAGGCCTGGACGTCGTGATCGCTGTCCGTTGGATTTAGCAGTCTCACTAGCACCTCCTCTTGGCACGGCAGTAATGCCCTGGCTACACACAGTCCGTGTACAGGCGTCTTCTGGTCCAGCATCATGTTCCTGGTTCTCTGGCCTTCCAGTCGCTCCGTCACCACCACCTCGCTCCTCGCGGGGACAACCACGTCTTCATTCAAGACGACCCTGCAAATTCCAAGGCGCTCTTCTGGTTGCCGGAGTATAACCTCTTCTCCGTTGAGCCTTAGGACCTTCTTGCCGACGTCGACCGTCACCTCGTGGCTCCTGAGGGCATCCAATCCCAGTATCACCTCCTCAGCCACTTTCGCGACGAACACCCACAGACGTACTCCTTCTCCACAGGCAAGGTGTCGCCCGATGCCGTGACAAGCTGGTATGGTCGGCTCGGCTTCCTTGTCAACAAACCCTTCGCCACATCAGGTCTGATGATGTTCACGGCCGCCCCGGTGTTCACCAGCACGCGGCACGGCTTTCCTCTTACCCAGCCGTCCACGATGAGGCTATCATCCATCCGCCGGCTGACGGCGCGCAGTGTCACTCGAGGAGATGGTGTGGACAGCGCCGACGTGCTCCTCGCCACGCCGGGCCTTACTCGTTCTTCCGGCTGCCTTTCCTGGTGTCGGCAATCTCTCTCAAGGTGTCCCAGCTGTCCACATCCCCAACACAGGCCATTAGGTCTTCGCCGACGTCCCTCGGCTGGTCTTATGTCTCCGGTGTAGCGGACACTCCTCGTTCTCAACGTCGGGATAGCTGTTACCTTGGCCGCCTCCATCCTTAATGCTGCTGTTAGCGCCTCGTGGATGGTTTTATAATCGCCGAGCATTAGGCACTGACGAATCTCCGTGTCTCGTACCCCGTCAACGAATGTGTAGGCAGCTTCTCGGGATACGAACTCTGGTGGGAGGTCGACTAGGGTCTTGCCAGCCAGTTATTCAACTGCCAGGTCGAACTCCTGCAGCATCTCCCCTGGCTGCTGTGACCTTGCCTTTAGCTGGCTGCGGTACGCTGCGGCTAAGCGGTGGATTCCAAAACGATTCTCCAGGGCCTCCCAGATGTCCTTGGGCACTGCCGTTGTCTGTACCGCCTTCAGGACTTCCGCGACCCGTCCCTGGAAGCTGGCTATTAACTGTGTGGCCTCCTCCTCTGTTGACCATTTGTTGTGCTTGGCCACTGCGTCGAATTGGCGGCGGAAGACCTCAAACGTTGACGCGTCGTGATATTTCGGAGGTTTGATGCGCGCCGATGTTGTGTCGCGTCCCGGCGCGTCGGCCTTCAAATCCTTCAGCCTCCTGCCGACGACGTCCTCCACCATGGCGTTCAGGGACTTGACGCTGCTGTTGGCCTTTCCTTCCAGGTTGTTAACGTGGTTAGCAAGGTCTTCGACGCGCTCGTCCACTTGGCCCATCCGCTTGCCCAGCTCCGCCATGTCATCCCTCACGCCGGCCAACTGTTCTTCAAATTTGGCGGCGAGAGCCTCGTTCACCACCTTCATTTCCGTGGTCAGTTCGGCCATCTTTGCGGTCATCGTCGGGCCAAGTTGTTGTTTGCCGTTTCCGTCTTCGCTGTTAATTCGGTCTTCATTTCTTCCGTCTTCGCTGTTATTTCGGCCTTCATTTCTTCCATCTTCTCCAAAATCTTCTCCAATGCCGATTCCATGGCCGTTATCCCACTTCCTGACGCCAGTTGTGACTTTGTGGGTTCGTGAAATTAAAAGTCCAATTGCACAAACTCAAAATGTTCTTTATTTCCACCGACTTACAGTTGAACACTTGCCAATTACACAGAATTACGTAAAGCACACAATTACGATTCACCAGTTCGTCCGTTACAGTTCCACTTTGCTCTCGCAATTACGTACACTCCTCCGATGCACGTACACAGTCTTCTCGTCCGTACACTAGCATGGCGCTCCTACGCTGCTCGCCAAGAGCCTTTCCTCCAGCCCGACGCGTTGCTTATATAGGACCAACTGGCCAATCTAGAAGGTTCCGGATTAGATGAAATATCCTGAATGTTTGAGAACTCAAGGGGAGGGGAAAGAGACGGCACAGTGATGTTTTTCCAGCCACCCCTCGTTACCGCTATAAGACAAATGGGTGGGCGTGAGCGAATGACTACCGTCTGGCCCCACCGCTGGCCGGCTCTATAGGAAGTTCCGACGTTCGGGTGACAATATGTATTGGGTTGGATTGTTTGGAGAGGATTTGGCACCTCGACCAGACTGGTCTTTGTACCTATGCCCCAAGTGGGGCAGCTCTGGGAGGGACGATCAGGAAGAGAAGACAGAAGGCGGTTGGGAGTCACTACAGTACAGGGATCGTTGTTCCTATACTTTACTAGACAGAAACTTCCCAGTGGTCCAGGAGAATTGTCATCTCATCTATCTGGCCTCAAAACAGTCACAAGGCCGGTTCGAAGACTGGAGGCCGCCCACAGAGTAAAGAAGACTCCAGGCAGGTTTGCACAACTGGCATCCTGCCAGCCGCGTTCCTAAATTGGCCCATGAGGCTGGCTAGGAGACTGGAGTCCATCCCGCCAGAAGAGAAAATGTTCCTCAGAGCATTCATCCTGCCAAGCACCTCCAAGACTCCTACAGACACTTCTACCCTTAAAGAAACCACCAGATGAGAGATGATATGAGGTGAATGAGGGACAAGAAATTCTGGGATGTAATTAACGTACCTGGCATTCACCTGGTGACCTGGAAAATCCTCCCAAAAAAACCATAGGTCAGGTAGGTCAGCCATGGTAATCGAACCGAACTTACCAAATGTAAGCCACAGACGAAACCGCTTGAGTCATCTTGCTCGGTATGAAATATGCAACTACCAGAAGCAATGCAAAGAGCATATAATGAGAATGCCACCCTGAGATTACCTAGGCTAGCAATGTATTTTAGACCTAAGAAAATAAGAGATAAAGAAGATGATGGAGTGACAAAGACAACTGATATGGAATAACCTCTGAACAGGTCACTGGCCTAAACCTCGGTAGAAAGAAGAGGAAGAAGGAAGAAGAGGAAGAAGGGGAAGAAAAAGGAAGAAGAGGAAGAAGAGGAAGGAAGAAGAAGAACTTCCACACAGTGATTTTTATGTGGTAAAGTGACTTAATGAACACTGATCTCCTAACTGTATGTGAAGTTCTCAAAATACTGGGAAGCAAAAAGAAGAATTATTTTCAAATCTCAAAAACTATTTGTAGTTGGTTTATTGATACTCGTCACTTACTTAAGTAAGTTCTCAGTAGTTTTTGAGATTTATTTTGACGTCACTGTTTCTAAATTCCTCCAAACACATATAACATATAAAGAATTATTTTATTATCAAACTCTGAGCATTAGACAGACACACACATTTGTTGTCAAGTAAGGTTTACTGTTTATCACTGGTGCAAAAATAATTTTGAATGAACAGAACTGCAGAGGTTCTTCCCAGAAAATTCAAACATTTCACTTGTCAGGAAAATGTCTTAAATATGTAATATTTTACAAAAATCATTAAGTAATTTTTGAAAAATTAAAAATTTTGAGAACAATGTTTCATGTAAAGTGTACTTTGGGATAGGGGGATTTTCTTGAAGATCTTGTTGCAGCCTAGGGAAGATGCTGGACTTAAATACCAAGTTTAATTACTATAAAGATTGTTGAATTCATTTGTGATACAAATAAACCAAGTTTGGTATATAACTAACTTTTCGTTTTTCACATGCACACATGCATGTATCCTTTTATAAAAATTCTTTGGATTCCATTGAAATATTGGTATCAAATGTTTGGGTTGAATGAAACACCTTCTTTACCTAATAACAGTGAAGTAACAAATACTAAAATAATGTATAATAATTGTAACAAACTTCACTTATGCATGATAGGTTGCATTCTGCTTCAGTGACATATAATAGAAATGAAGTAACAAGGTATCATTACCATAGGAAGGAAATTATACATAATTCAATGACATCAGTGTGTAGGTACATTTTCAATCAACATTAGTGATTGTATTAGTCCTCAAAGTGTAGATGCAGGATTCAAAGTCATTGAAACAAATAGTAAGAGAACAATGTTCACACTTGATTAAAACTTCTCGGGTTACCAGCCGTGTGATGTTGATGAAATTGCTCGAGCTTTCGGCCATCTTGACTCTGTGGCCTTCTTCAGGATGTGAGCTAAAGTTTTTTTTTTTTTTTTCAAGTGGAGGAAAAATCCATTTATGGACTGACCCCGACTGAACTGGGATGGTTCAGCCGGGAGTGTGAGCTTCACCCGAAGGTACTACTCACTAAAAAACCTCCACCGGAGAGAAGTCAGGAGAGGAATTACAGCAGTACCGCTTATGCACCTGCGGATTCACGGAGAGCGTGTGTAGAGGTTGGTCCTATGGCCTAACCAAGGTGAGATTGGATGCTAGGACATAAGCATGGCCGAAGCCCTGAATATGCCCTCGCGGATTCGTGGTGAGGAATGTAGTTGGGTGTAGTGTCGTTTCCAATAGGAAACACCGTCCTAACATAGTGGTTGCATCCTCAATGATAGAGGAAATGGTCATGTGTTAGTTATACTACGTTATTTGCATTAGCTGTTAGTTCTGAGTTAATGTATTGTCTACCCTGAGAGGGTAGAACGTGTCATTAAGGCTAGTGTTGGTCGCTAAGATAGCGTTAGTCATGCATGATCTTTACATGTAAAATTTGAGTGTATATATGTATGATTATTAGTTCTGCGCGTAAGCTGCGTCTAGTATGAGGTTAATCCTAAGTTGAATTTGTTCGCATTAGATTGATCATAACCATTGTTCATAGCGATATGTCGTGTAAGTATGGGGGGAGGGGATTGCCTCCCCACCAGAGCCGCCTTGACTAAGAGCAAGGACTTTGTGGAACTGCCAGTTGTCAGGGAGTCGTGTACAGTCATGTGTAATCTTACTACTTCTATGGAAGTCTTACGAGAGTGCTCAGGTACTCTTGGATGTCTATCTCTGGATCTCCCATCCCTATGGTCCTATCAAATATGGACAGCGGTCTTTTGTGTTTATTGTATTCGGTTTCGTAATTGCCTAGTTGCTGAATTAGTGCGTTAGTGTTTTTATCTTTGCGCTTATATACGTTGAAGCTGAGTCTTTTGATAAATTCCTCAATTGAGTGTAGTCTTAGTTCGTTGTGCAACAGATTGGCCGGTGCTACCGGCGGTTGCTTTGTGATTATTCGGATTATTCGGTTTTGTAGCGTTTGCAATTTGTGTAAGTGAGTTTTTGCAGCGTATCCCCACACGGGGGCTGCATACGTGATAATAGGCCTTATCAGTGTCTTATATAGGGTAAGGCCCATATGTACTCTAAGTTGGTTGTTAATATTAAATATTGGAAATAATTTATTTAGCTGGCCATTGGCCTTGGCTCTGATCGTAGTAATGTGTTTGGCCCAGGTGAGTCCCTGGTCCATTACAAGGACTAAATAGGTCACTTGGTCCTTCCAGTCGATTCCTTCGCCTTGATATATTAGCGGCTGAAGGGCACGCTTGTTTTTCCTATGCAGGAGTCTTTTCGTGAAGATTATAGCTTGCGTTTTTCGTGCATTTACTTTAATTCTCCATTTAGAGAACCAAGGTTCTAGTGTATTTAAGGCGTTTTGGAGACGTTGATGAATGAGTCGCGGTTGGGTTGACTGCGTTACTAGAGCGGTGTCGTCGGCATATATATATATTAGTTCTTACTAGATCGGGCATATCATTTATGTATAAGTTGAATAGTGTCGGTCCCAGCAGACTTCCTTGAGGTACGCCTGCTTTGATTGGCTTAACGCTGGATACTGCGTCTTCTACCGAGGTGCGAAAGCACCTACCGGAGAGGTAGTCCCCAATTAGGGCTACTGCCGAATCAGGGAATTCGTTTTGTTTTAGCTTTTTAATTAGGCCTGCGTGCCATACCTTATCAAAGGCTCTTTCGATGTCTAAATATAGGGCGCCCGTTGACTTTTTCGTGTTAAATCCGTTAGTGACCTGTTCGGTCATTCGCAAAAGTTGGAGTGTGGTAGAGTGCTGAGCTCTGAACCCAAACTGCTCGGGTATAAGAATATTGTTCTTATGGATGTGTTTGTTTATTCTCTTTAGTATTATCTTTTCTAGTACTTTGCTTATCGTGTTTAGTAGGCTAATTGGCCTGTAGTTGAATGGAAGTGCTAGATTTTTATTTGCTTTGGGGAACAGGAGTATTTTGGCTTCTTTCCAGCATGGAGGAAACCTTCCACTTTCGAGTGTGAAGTTAAAAATGTTTGCTAACAGCTTTAGTGCTCTTGGTGGTAGGTTCTTTAGTACCACATTTGGTATTCTGTCTGGCCCAGGCGCTTTTCTGTTTGGTAGATGCCGTATGATCCAGCCTATTTCGCCTGGGTTTGTCTTGCGCATTTTATTGTGAGTCGGTCTTTGCCCTAAGTCTCTAACTTAGTTTTCGACTTCTGCTATGAAGTCTTCTTGCCCAATCACTGGGTTGGCGGAAAAGACATTCTCCAAGGTGATCGCAAAAGCTTCAGCCTTGGCCTGGGGTGTTTCGGCTATTGTATTATTAATTTGGAGGGGAGGGATATTCGTTCGTGTTTGTGTAAGGCATTTAACTATTCGCCAAGTTGAGTTTTGTTGGGGATTTAACTTTTCCAGCGTGTTATCCCATTGATTTTGGATGTAATTTCTAGCGCGTGCGTGAGCTAATTCTCTAGCTTTGAGGTAATCTGCGCGATGTAGGATGTTTCTTGTTCTTTGCCATTTGCGTCGGGCTTTGTTTTGCGCTTGCTGGAGAATCTTAATGTCGTGGGGAAATCTAGCATTGATAGCCCGCTGTTGTCTTAAGGGAACACAGGCAGTAGTGGCTATCTTTATGGCTGTTTCGAGTTTATTTATTGCTGCGTCTTGTTCCTCTGCAGAATTGATTTGCAGCTCTGGTAGGTAATAGTTAACTGACTCTTTGAATTCTTCCCAGTGTACTTGGTTGTAATTAAAATTTAAAGTAGCTGGTTTGAACGCGATAGGAGCTTTGATGTTTATTAATACAGGCAAGTGATCAGAGGTGAGCTCCTGTAGGACTTCGAAGTGCGTGTCGTATGGGATATTGTTTAGAAGTGCGATGTCTAGGATGTCCGGCGTATGGTTTGGCATATGGGGAATGAAAGTTGGTTCATCCGGACCTGAGATTAGATAATTTGTGTTGTTGATATAGTTTAGTAATTTGGTCCCTTGAGGGTTAGGATTTGTGCAGTTCCAGAGATGGTGCTTGCAGTTGTAATCACCTGCAGCGAGTACTCTGTGTCCTAGGTTCATTATTTTATTGATGTCTTCTGTGTCTATATCCCCCGGGGGATTGTAAACGGAGGCTATCACTATATCCGTGTTGTGGTTGTTTAGTTTGATAGCCGTGGTTTCAGCACGTGCTAAATTGGGGGTGTTAATTCTATAATGAAAAATATTATTTTGAATGGCTATTGCTGTACCGCCTCCTCTGCGGTCGCGGTCATTCCTATAAACTTGGTAGCCGGGAACGGAGAAACGATGTTTATTGTTTAAATGTGTTTCGTTTAGCAAAGCTATCTGAATGGAGTATGTTTGTAAGAGGTCTGATAATTCTTTGGATCTATTTCGGATGCCATTGCAATTCCAGGAGACAATCCTAATTGTGTCAGAATTAGCCATGACTGTATCGGTTAATGTCCCTAATAAGTTCTGTCAGGTAGTGTGCTGTCTGGATTACGTCATTCCCTGATTGTGAGAATATGCTACAAAGAATTGAAATGTACTCCTCCACCTCGCTAAGTGGCACTCTGTGTGCTGGCAATCCTAGTGACCTCACTAGTGTGCGCAGTGCCGTGGTAGGATCCCGTCTGCTTCGGGGCTGGAGCGACTTTGTAGCTGCGGGAGGCGCAGCTACCTTAGAGGGGCCTGCCTGAGTGTTAGGTGCTGGTGTTGGTCGTGGGGGTCGCTCACTTCTGATTGGGCTGGCCCGGGAACTGACCCGCGGCTGCTCAATCGCGGAAGGTTCTGCTAGAGGGGCTGGGCGCGAGCGGCCTTTCCTATTCCTGGTGAACCATTCCGCTTCGCGAGGTTGTGCAGCAGCTTGAGCATATAGGTGCGTTCTCTGATCTGTCTGGGTTTTGGAATGCTGTGCACGGGGGTTCCTCGCCAGTTTGTTGCATGCAGCGTAGTATGCGGTACAACCGCGCCAAGTTGCACCATGGCCCTGAGCGCCACATAGTACGCAAAGTCGTTCATAGGTGGAACAGTGCATGTGCCGGAGAAGTGTGGGCCTGTACATTTGGCGCAGATGGGGGTTTGGGACCTACAATCCTTCTTTACGTGCCAAAATTGTTGGCAGCGTGAGCATTGTTTTGGTGTTGTGGCTGCTCTGTACACCTCTACATGAATTTTGAAATGCGCCAGGTACTTTAGTTCCAAAATCTTCCTATTTTCAAGGGTGTCCTGCAGTTCAACTAGGAACATAGGCAGGGGGGCTCTATCCCTGTTGCGCCTTCTCATCTGAACTGCTCTTATAGCCTGGAACCCGTAGTTCACCAGGTCTTCTTTGATTTCCTCCCCTGTGAATTCTAAAGTCCAAGTCCAAGTCGTGTACTGACAGGCTGTTAACAGCCAGAAGGTTTTTGCTGCGTACCCACCCAGGTTTTGGGTCTGACCGCAGGTTGTTAATTTTGATGTTTGTAGGATGATGTGATATTTTTGTTGAAGAAAATTTTGTTGAGGTAGCTTTTTGCTCCTCTTTAATTTTGTACAGGATGCCAAACCGCTTTTTTTGTTTACACCCTGGTGTTTTATTTTTCTAAAATGGGGTAAATTTAGTAGCCAAACAGCTCTTTTGGAGATTTGTAATTTAGCTTATGCTGCTGTAAGGATTAACTCCTTTGTTACCTCGGATGCCCGCAAGCCATACGGGGTACCCGGTAAAGCCTGAATCGGCGGCTCGCAGCGTCGTAGTCTCCTAGAGACCGAACCAGGGCGCCTCTATGAGCTGGAATGTTATCGTAAAATTTTGTTGCCCGGCGTCTAATTTCGTCCTCCACGTATGGGAGAAGGGAAGCTTCGTGAAGTAACCTCACGGGAAAAGAACGGCCCACAGAATAGATGGATCCGAGTCCTCTATTCTGTGCACGCTGAAGGTATGCTATCCAGCTATCGGCAGCCATGCCCCAGATTTCACAGGCGTACAACATGAGTGGGATTATCAGCGCTCGAAAGAGGTGTAGCTTTAAGCGGACTGGCATCGAGCGAGAACCCAGCATTGGGTACAGAGAGGCAATAGCCCCCTGCACCCGTGCCGATAGTTCCCTGATGTGTCCGCGGAAAGTTAGGCCTCTATCAAGTTGAACGCCCAGGTACTTGATGGAATTAGTCTACTCTATCCTTCGGCCCCTGAAGTGGAAGTTTGGTCGGTCAGCGGGGGTGTGGCGCTTCGTAAAAAGAATGGCGTGGCTTTTGTCCGGATTTACGGACATCCGCCAACGCCTGCACCATTCTTGTGTGAGACGGAGGTGTCTCTGAATTGGGTTGAAGGCTCTGAGTATATGTCTGTTTTTGCAGAACAACAACACGTCGTCAGCATATTATGCCATTTCGACCTGTGGTTGAGTTGGAAAATCTGCCATGAAAACACTAAATAGTGTGGGGGATAGTACAGAGCCTTCGGGGACTCCGCCTCTCACGGGTCTCAGTGTAGATGTTTTCCCCGCTACTGTGACTTTAAATGATCTGTGCCTGAGAAAGCTGTGTAGGATGTTGATTAGCTGTGTTGGTAGCCCCAGTTGGATAAGTTTGAAGATCAGACCGGCATGCCATGTCGTGGAGAAGGCCTTTTCGACATCCAAAGATACCACTGCCGTGAAGGCGCGTTCCTGGAAACCCAGGGCCGCTGTCTCCACCACACGTAGCAGCTGTTAGGTAGTCGAGTGCCCAGGACGAAATCCGAACTGGTGGTCAGGAATAGCTTGAACAGCTCCCAAGATGGGAGTCATTCGGGTTAGGATTAACCTCTCGAATACCTTCGAGAGGGTAGAAAGGAGGCTTATGGATCGGTAGCTGGAAGGATGTACAGGATCCTTCCCAGGCTTCAATATACATATCACCCGAGCCTCTCTCCACTCGCGAGGAAAGTGCCCCAAGGTGATGCACATATTGAAGATCCTGGTTAGGAAAAGAACGGCATTGAAGGGAAGGTGACGAAGCATGAGGGGTGTCAGCCCGTCCGGCCCCGCCGCCTTGTTTGGTTTGAGGCGTTTGAGTACGCCCTGGACTTCACTGGGCCGAATGACGGGAAGTCGTTCCGCGTCCTCGGGAGGACGTCGAAAAAATCGGCGTACCTCCCTACGAACGCGTTCGGAAAAGATGTCGTCCTGGGGGTCCTCTCTCGGACATAGAGTGCGTTCAAGATAGTCAGCGAACGCATTTGCTTTGGCTTGGGGTTCATAGGCGAGGCCTTGGGTGCCATGGATGGGTGAGGTGTATTGACCTTTGCGATTCCTGAGGGTTCTGGCGATACGCCACACGTCGCCATTTTCAACGCGCAGTCTGGCCATTGTGTCCTCCCACGCTTGCACCTTGTGCTCACGCAGTCGGACCCTGACCAGTCGACGTAAACGTCGCAATAGCGCGCGATTATGTGGCGTGCGGTGTCGCTGGTACAGTCTCCGTGCCGCCCAGGAGCGGCGGATAAAAAGGGTGATGTCTAAAGGAAGAACGTCTGGATGAAGAGGTGCAGGTCCATGAACTGTTAGATTTTTGGCAGTTCGCGTCAGGATAGAAGTGAATGATGAGATTGCCCTCTCAATGTCCGGGATGTTTGTAACTTTTGGGTTCGGTGGAATGGAAGTGCGGAGGCAGCTCCTTACGCCTTCCCAATCGACTTCTCGCGTTTGAAGCGAGGTGTCATGACTGGCAACCCTAGTGTTGATTTCTGTCAGCACTGGATTATGGTCAGAATGAAGTTCGTTTAGTGACGTAAGAGTGAGATGAAATGGAAAAAGCTTTGTGATTGCGAAGTCAATGACTGATGGCAGTCCTCCACCTCGCGGGTAGTGCGTTGGTTGCCAGGGACCCTGAACTTGAAGCTGTGGGTCTCCATCTATTAGGCGAATGATTTGATTGCCTCTTGCATCTGCCCGACGACCACAATGCCAACGCTGATGTTTTGCATTGAAGTCCCCGGCCATGATAGCACTTGGGTGTAAGTTTAGGATAGATAGATAGTCGTTTGGAACGAACTGCCGGTTGGGGGGGTGATACACAGAGACCACCAGGACCTCAGTTCCGCCAAGGTCAAGACAGATTGCCGTGGCCTCTAGGGTTTGAAGAGGAGGGAGCTGGATGGGTTTGTGGACTATATTTTGCCGGACAAGTACCGCTGTACCACCGCCAGGGCGACCTTGGCGATGGCAAATGTAGCCCGGGATGCGGAAACGGGTGTCTGGACGGATGCGTTTCGCTGACTAGGATGACGTCTAGGGCATTTGCTCGAGCGAACTGCAATAGCTCGCCCCCCTGATCAACCAGGCCACACGCATTCCAGAATGCGAAGCGAAAAGAGGTACGAGACCTAGTTCGATTCGCCATTCTGTGATTGCTGGATACCAGTTGACAGTAGGGAAAGTCCCTCCATTGCAGCCAGCATCTTGCTTGCCGGGTCTGAGGCACAGAAGAACTTCACTAAGATCTCACAGATCTTTTGTCCATGTGATTGCAGCAAATTCTGCAACCACCTAAACATCTCCGTGAGATCCAGGGAAGCCGTTAGTTGGGTGGAGCTCATGGTAGAGGGCACTATGTTGGTGTTGGCTGGGGAGGATGACCTAACGGGAGCAGGCCTACCTCGAGCCCTTTCGTCCCTCAACTGTCTAGGGGGCATAGGTTCGCTATGCGCAACCACCACAGTCGGGTTCTCGGGTTGGCGAGATAGTCTCCTCTCATTTAGGTCTGGTTTGAAAGCTGCGCTTCTTGGGGCTGGGGCCCGTGTCTGTTTGTGTTTCTGTGTGGGTGCTGGTGTTTTCCCACGAGACTGTTTTGGGGTGTCAGAGGATCTTTGCACAACTTCAGCAAAAGATGGGCGCCGTTCAACCTGCTGACGGTCTTCATTTGGTGGCTGCCTGCTGGATGTCGTAGCCTTGGAGACTGAGGAAGGGAGAGCCCTGGTCTCTTCCCTGGCTGGCGCTGTTTGAAGTCTCCTTTCCTGTGCCGGTCTTCTGGCAGCTATAACCGCCTTCCTTGTTGGGCAGCCGCCATAGCAGGCAATATGCGCACCTTTGCAGTTTTCGCAAGTGGGCGCATCGGTAAGCGACCTCGGACACGCCTCCTTGTCATGAGGTCCTCCACACCGCAGGCAACGCTGCATTCTGCGGCAAAACCTGCTGGAGTGGTTAAACCCCAGACAATGGTGGCACTGAGGAGGGCCGCCAGAACTCCTGACGGCCTCGACCTTTACCCGGAGGTAACAAATAGTTTTGATACTATCTATCTTTGCCTCCGGGTCGTTGGACCGCTCTACTATCACCAGATAGAGAGGGATGGGGATGGGGCCAGGCTGACCTTGCGGTCCTGGCTTGGTCAGCTGCCTGACCAAGCGCGGTGTTATATCCTGTCGGGTGAGGTCATCGCTGATCTCGCTTACCGGTGTATCCACTGGTAATCCTCTGATCACCCTTTTTAAGTCTCGTGCCTTGTCCAGGCCGAAGGTAAAGTAGGGGATCTTCTTCCCCTCGAGTGCCCTGAGGAGCAGCTGGTAGTCCTCTATGTTTGTCGCCTTGAAAACAAAGCGGCTCTTCCTCCTCGTCACCTCGCATTTATTTGAGAGGGACGGCATTACTTCCTTTAGGAAGCCTACCGACCCCCGGAAATCATCCACGATGATGGGAGGAATATGCCGCTTGGGTGGGGTTCGCTGGCTGGTAGCATCAGTCTTCAGGACGTTTGACTGTCCCTTCTTCCTCCTTGAGGTTACCTCCTGGAATTCCTCCTCATCGACGTCTGTGGAGACGTCCGAGGAGCTGGTCGGGAAGTCCTCTTCCTCCATCCTGGAGGACGAATTCTCTGGAGCCGCAGCTGCATGGAAATATTCTCCTTCTGAATCTGAGGAGTCGTTTGATGAATTTTGGCCTGAACGAGAATTTTTATCCCGGGAAGGGCCCTGGTTGGTGGTCTGTTCGGCTATAGCCAAACGTTTTACAGCGCCATTTCCGCCTTCTTTGCGTTGTCGGCGCTGCCTTTTGGTTCCTGTAGCAGTGGTTTTTACCCTGTCTACAGGGTGAGTCACACCAGTGCTGGTGCTTGGTTTGGCATCCTGTGATGGATGTTCCGATGAGGGATGGGTGGTGGGATGGTCAGAACCCTCACCTGGTGTGGGCATTTTGCCCTGCACCAAGGTGCAGTTTACAGCTAACCTTAGGCTATTAACTTACCTGGCAGTACAGGCTGAAAAACTGCGTGAAACACAGAGGGCCGGACAATTAAGCGCCTTTAAAACCACCTTTCGGTGTTGGCTGTGGCCTTGTGTTTCCCTGTCTGCTCTGATGGTGTGTTTTCTATTAGGTTGTCGCTCGCTCGCACGCTGTTGCTGCTCCTCTCTTCTGGAGATTTGCAAATTGCCGGGAGCTTCCCGAGGGTCCCTCCCGATGGCGGCAAATGCTGACTCCAAAGCTCTGGATGCGCTGGCAACTCTCGCAGGCGATGTTTCCTCTTCGGCGTCTCGAAGCGGAATGCTGCCGAATTCTAAAGTCATAGACGGGCAGGTATATATACCCTCCATGTTGTGGGTGGGGCTACGTGGCGCGGGCCAATGGGAGCGCTGTGTCTTGTGATTGATCCGACGGCCTACGTGGTGTCTTGTGGTTGGTCCGACGGAGAAATGGAAGGTCTATTGTTTTTTAACCATGCAGAGCTGAGCCATAGGCCATTGTCTCTATTAAAATTATTTGGTTCAAATTTGATCTCAATCGCCTCTTTTATCAGTCTGTCATAAAAACGATTACTACGGTGCAGAACCGTGATCTCGTCAAATAAAATTCTATGGTCATAATCAAGGCTGTGTTGAGCCACTGCTGATTTCTCAGGTTGAAGCAGTCTCAGATTACGCTTGTGTTCCGCGCATCTCTCTTCTACCGTTCAGCCTGTTTGTCCTATATAAACTTTCCCGCATTGACATGGGATTTTGTATACGCCGGGGGTTTTTAACTCCAGGTTGTCCTTCACGGGCCTCATATATTGCCTCAACTTCCTTGGTGGCATAAATATCGTCTTGATTTGATGTCTTTTAAGGATACGTGCAATTTTGTTTGATACCGTGCTATAAAATGGAATGAAAGCCTTCCCTTTTGGTTTTTCTTCTGTGTTGTTTCTGTCCTTGGTGTGGTCCATACGGTTCTTAACTTTCCGGTGTGCTTGGTGAATCTCCCTGCTTGTGTACCCATTCTTTTTAAACGTGTCAATTAGATGGCTTAATTCTTGAGATCTATGTTCTTCATCCGCAATATCATAAGCACGATGAAATAAGGTGGTGAGGACGGTTCTCTTCTGGCCCGGGTGGTGATGGCTGTGTGCGTCCAGATAGCGGTCTGTATGTGTGGCTTTTCTATAGACACTATGTCCCAATGTACCATCTTGTTTTTTTATGAATTTTGATGTCTAGAAAAGGTAGGGACCCCTGATTCTCAACCTCCATAGTAAATTTGATGTTATCGTGAATACTGTTGATGTGCGAAAGGAAGGCTTGTAGAGCTTCTTCACCGTGCTGCCAAACTACGAATGTGTCATCCACGTATCGGAAAAATGCCTTGGGCTTGAGTAGGGCCGATTGCAGGGCTTTATGCTCGAAATGTTCCATGTAGAAGTTAGCACACCGGAAAGTTAAGAACCGTATGGACCACACCAAGGACAGAAACAACACAGAAGAAAAACCAAAAGGGAAGGCTTTCATTCCATTTTATAGCACGGTATCAAACAAAATTGCACGTATCCTTAAAAGACATCAAATCAAGACGATATTTATGCCACCAAGGAAGTTGAGGCAATATATGAGGCCCGTGAAGGACAACCTGGAGTTAAAAACCCCCGGCGTATACAAAATCCCATGTCAATGCGGGAAAGTTTATATAGGACAAACAGGCTGAACGGTAGAAGAGAGATGCGCGGAACACAAGCGTAATCTGAGACTGCTTCAAGCTGAGAAATCAGCAGTGGCTCAACACAGCCTTGATTATGACCATAGAATTTTATTTGACGAGATCACGGTTCTGCACCGTAGTAATCGTTTTTATGACAGACTGATAAAAGAGGCGATTGAGATCAAATTGGAACCAAATAATTTTAATAGAGACAATGGCCTATGGCTCAGCTCTGCATGGACTGGGACGTTAAAAAACAATAGACCTTCCATTTCTCCGTCGGACCAACCACAAGACACCACGTAGGCCGTCGGATCAATCACAAGACACAGCGCTCCCATTGGCCCGTGCCACGCAGCCCCACCCACCACATGGAGAGTATATATACCTGCCCGTCTGACTTTAGCTCACCTCACTCGAGCTGGAGACTTCACAGAGAGAGCACCTGTTCGAGCACTGTGGAGAATCTACTTAGCCTCCTGGAGGCCAGAAGCAGAGATCTGAGCCTGCTAGATCTTCAACATTTCAACATCTCATCAAACAAAGTGACTGGGTAGAACAGTAAGACCGCAGCCAACAGTTCTTGTGACTGGTTTTTTTCGGCGCCCTTTAAGGGTAGGTCCGCTACTGTTCGGGCTCCTCAGTGCCCTAGACTTGTTCTATTAAATCTTCTTCTTCTTCTTCTTCTTCTTTTCCTCTTATCATCCACAATATCACGCAAAAGGGGCCATCATACCCCTTTTTGGTTACACATCACGCCCTCTCTTCTCATTGGTCGCTCCATTGCCCTTCCTGATTGGTCTTTGTATTGGCAGCCCCCATTGGCTAATACTTCACATTGATCATGTCGGCCACGAACGCACCAATTGTAGCACACATGAAGGCACAAAATAACCCATATGTGCACCCAACATCAGCCAGCGCAAGTTGCATAAGCACCGCCATGGACACTGCCAAAACTACACCTCAAACAGACATAACAACAGCCGCTTCTGAGCATTCTTCAGAAGACTACTATCTAACTGGAGGCGACATAACTAGCTTCTTGGGAGAAGCTTTAATAACCCAACCAAGTTATCCACTATCCAGAGGTGACATACGAACATTAAAGCTGGAAAGAGCAGCCAGAACCAAATATCTGAATCAAGCAGATACGCAAATGTTCTCCGTCCCCACATCTGAGGATGTCTGCATCACGGCCACTGCTTTTAAAATATATTCCTACCACCGCCAAAGAATCGACGTCATTGCCACTTATTTACTGCAGCATGACGAGCAACAATTTAACTCTTGGCAAACGCCTGCCTCAAAAAGAGTAGCCAAGGGTCCTATAAACATCAATATGCCACCACCTGCTACGTCAAATAGTTTTGCTACTCTTGCAGAAAATAGCATGGATGAAGACTACCCCTCACTGCCTGTGGTAAATCAAAAGAGGCGCAAATGCTCAACACCACCGCCTCCTGCCGAGAATATGGAAGAGGATCTAGCAGCTGTACCTGCTCCCCCTCTCCTAAACCAAACACAACCTACCTCTAATGTACAAGGTACAACTCGATCAAACAAGGTCACACCCATCTTCTTACGAGATCCGTGCCAGGCCCGTGAGCTTACAAAAGCACTACACGACGGACACCCAGACACTAAATTTGTCATCAAGAACATGAGCGGCTCCATCGCTTTCCTCCCTGCCACACCTGCTGACCACAGACTCATCCGCAAGTTCCTGACAGATTCTAAAGTGCAGTATCTTCGCACCCTATTACCAGAAGAAAAATTGATGTACGTTACCTTAAAAGATCTACCGATGTACATCACAGAATCAGATGTCCTGGAACTCCTGCAAAAACTAGAATACCCGGTTGAGCGAGTTGGACAACTTCGTTCAAACCGGTCCTCAGCACAACAAAAACTACCTCACTTTAGGGTAGCTCTTCAGAAGGAACCTAAATCAAGCGACATATATCAGGAGACACATATGTTCGATGCTGTCATAAGGGTTGAGCCTTATAGACCACCAGCACGCCCGTTACAATGCACGAACTGTCAGCAGTTCACGCACAGCGCGGCGGGCTGCCGACTAGAACCAGTGTGCTCACACTGCGGAGAATCAGGGCACAAACGGCCAGAATGCTCGAAGCTAAGCATCCCTGATTCAAAACCCACCTGCTGCAATTGTGGAGGAGAGCACTCCTGTCGATACGCCAAGTGCCCTGTCTGGCAGGAAGCCCGTATTGAAATGGAACTGAACAAGCACGGACAACGCACACGCTTTGATGCTGCCCCAAAGGTACCTAACCTGCAAGGCATCCCCAAGGAAGCTTTCAAAGGGACCCGATACCCAGGACTCCCGCCGACAATAAGGCCGCAATGCAAAAACTACGCCGCGGCACTCACTGCTTCCGCAACAAAACAGCAAGGTCAGCAAACTGCTGTACCCAAACCACAGTCTCTACAAAAACAAATCACGGCAGCAGCCCAACCCCAGACGCTCACACCATCCCAACGTCCTTCTACAATTAGGACACTTCCTGAAAAATCCCCATACATACCTGCACCAATCAATAAGTCTGCGTTTCCAGCAGGAACAACAACTGGCGAATCCAGAACGCCCATGCAACAACGGCTCCTGACTCGCCCAGCAACAATCCAGTCCCTACCGCAGAATCCTAAACCATCCATCCCGGATGAACAATTTCTAAACCTAATGTCCAGGATTCCTCTACACCTGCAGGCTGATTTTGCAGCTGCCTTAGCCGATGCATTGGCTACCCGCCCCCCTACGATACCATCACAGACAATCCTGGTACACACCGTCTTCATCTTTATGGGCAACAATGGCGGACGTCAATAATATCATACAAAACCTCACCAGCCTACGCATTGTTCCTGGAATGCTAATGGACTACGGCATAAGATACGTGAAGCCACTAACTTCATCGCCGTGAACAAAATTAACATCTTCCTTGTTCAGGAGACCCATCTAGCTCCACGGTACAAGGCCACCATTCCAGGAATGATTTGTCACAGGACTGATCGTCCGGACGGTTATGGTGGGACAGCTATTTACATCCAAAGGCACATCACCCATCACCGCCTACACCTGCCTGCTGTTGACGGTCTAGAAGTAACGGGTATCCAGGTTGCAACCGACAAGGGACCCCTCAATATCCACTCGGTTTACATTCCACCGAGTAGAGCGATTAGTCAGCGATCTTTGGACCACATATTTACTGGCTCTCCTGCCATAGCCATGGGAGATTACAATGCCAAGAGCACTCTCTGGAACTCCACCATCACAAACAGTCGTGGACGCCTACTAGAACGCTACATAGAGCGTAAAAATTTGGTTGTGCTTGCTCCTACCTCTCCGACCATAACACACGGAGATCGTGGACCTCCTGATTGGTTGGATATAGCTCTACTGTGCAACATCCGTAGTCACCCAACAATCTTTTCACTTCCTGAACTTTCTTCCGATCATTTCCCCATCATCCTTCTCTACAAGGCAAAATTAACACCTAAATCTTTACCTTCTCATGCAAATCCCCGACAAACCAACTGGAGCAAATTCTCAATTATCATGGCCGAAAAACCTGCCCATATACACCCTTGTACAACAATTGCGGCAGCTGACGAACTGGAGGACTTCATCACCACCACCATGGCTGATGCCATGCGCGAAGCAACTCCTGTCCGCAAATCTCCACATAGTCCCCTTAAACCCCTCCCAAAACATTTGCGCCAACTCATCTCGGCTAAAAACAGAGCACGGCGAAAATTTCAAAACACGCGCCAACCACAAGATAAGAGGGAATGGAATCGCCTCCAAAACGTAGTGAAGCTGGAACTAGCAGATCACTTCAACGAAGAATGGGAGAGGAAATTATGTACACTCGACACCACCGATGTCTCTCTCTGGAGGATGTCTAAGGCTCTGCTCCGAATACCCACCTCCGACCCGCCACTTACCGACGGCCAAAGAACAGCACAATCCTCTAGAGAAAAAGTGGAACTCCTAGCCGAACACCTGGCAGCTACCTTCCATCCTGCAGAATCCCCCGACCATGAACAGGTCGCAGAAATTGAACAGCAGGTACAACATTTCCTTTCCTCTCCCTATAATACAGACGAAGTGCACCTCACCACCATCGCTGAGGTCAAAGGTTTAATTACTTCAGTCAGACCTTACAAAGCTGGTGGCTACGATCACATACCTTACGCTGCCTTCAAGGTACTCCCGCAAAACTGGGTAGCACTAATAGTCCATCTCTTCAATAGCCTGCTCCTTCTCTCCTACTTTCCCAAAAAATGGAAACATGCCAAGCTCATTACCATCCCCAAACCCGGCAAGGATTCTAAACTCATCGAAAAGCACCGACCCATTAGTCTGCTACCAGCAATCAGCAAACTATTTGAGAAGGTAATCAAACATCGCCTCCAAAAGCTCCTAGATGAGTTAAACATCCTGCGCCCGGAACAATTTAGATTCCGCCGATGCCACTCCACATCGCACCAACTGTTACGTCTGGTAGATGAGGTGACCCGCGCATTCAATAATCGTCAGTACGTCGCAGCTCTCTTCCTTGATATTTCAAAGGCCTTCGACTCTGTCTGGCATCAAGGCCTCCTCTACCGTTTAATAAATTACGACTTTCCCCCTACATAATCCATCTTGTCAACCATTACCTCACGCAACGCACCTTTTCTATCGTCAGAGATGACATTGCTTCCCAAACCTATTTCATCAATGCAGGGGTACCCCAAGGTAGTGTACTTGGCCCCCTGCTCTTCTTAACTTACATCAACACCCTTCCCACTATCTGGACTTGCAAACTCTATTTATTCGCTGACGATACAGCAATCATCACGGCCTCATGTCAACATCACATTGCTGTACAACGCCTACAGAAATATGCTACCATGATTTCCGCCTGGTTCCTAACCTGGCGATTACGTATAAACGCCGCAAAATCGCAGGCAGTCACCTTCACCCGACGTCAAACCCAGGACGTACCAGAGCTGCACCTCGCAGGAGAACACATTCCCTGGAGCATCCAAGCCCAATATCTTGGAGTTACACTGGACATGCGCCTAACTTGGAAAGCCCACATCCTTTCTGTCGCCTCCAAAATTACAAAACGCATGGGCATGCTCTATGCATTATACAATAAAAAGTCACCAATGAGTATCAGGAACAAGATCCTCATTTACCAACAAATACTGAGGCCGGCGATAACTTATGCATGTCAGGTATGGGGTGCTGCAGCCCCCTCAAATTTATATAAACTCCAGGTCCTGCAAAACCGATATTTAAGAATTGCTACAGGTGCTGAGTGGTACATCCCAAATAACAACATACACCAAGATCTTTCATTTCCCAAGCTCACCACCTACATCCAAAAACTCTCACATAAATTCTACTCTGACCTACCTTCTAGTTTCAATCAACTCATCAGGGGTGTCGGGGAATATGATATAGACCCCGGGGCTACCTACAAACACCCCAGAACCTCTCTAGGCACATCATAAACCTATCACTTTCATATTGAATTTCATCTCCCTTCTCTTTAAAACCCAATTCATCAGAACAAAAACCAACCATCAAACCCCCATCTGTTATTCATCCTTCTTAAAATGCCAGTAAGGGACACTGTCCCGGGATGGCAATAAGTCGAAGGCCCCTGTTCCATGGAGCGGGGTTCACCTTCAACGACACCTCTGTGCTGCTGCTGTGCTGCTGCTGCTTTAGCTCACATCCTGAAGAAGGCCACAGAGTCAAGATGGCCGAAAGCTCGAGCAATTTCATCAACATCACACGGCTGGTAACCCGAGAAGTTTTAATCAATAATCATCGCCGTGAAAGCTTCAAGTCTTACAATGTTCACACTTCATTAAAGGCATGTTATCACATTTCAAATCACTTTCGCATTCACACAGTAATGAAAAGCCACACTAATTACATCCATTATCATCAAATGAGATGGATATGTCAATGTCATACCTGCATTTTACCAAGCATACTGTAACATAGGCTTATATTTTGATACAGCAAATTGATTGTAAATTACAGAGTGAAGTTTGATGATGAAATAACGATAATTTATCTTCACTTGTGGTTCAGCACACTGCAGTATTACTAAATTAGCAACCCTTCTGTATACAGTTTATAATGGTGCTAGTAGACAAGTGCAGAGTTTTGCATGGAAATGATACACACTGTTGTTTAAATGGTTGTTTGTTTTTCTAAGCTTGTTTTCATGTAGTTTCGAGCATTTGAGGTCAAAGATGTCCCTTGTCATTGTATCAGTCTGCCAGTTGTCCTATGCATTGCAGTATCACTAGTTTGGTTATGCAGTGTTGGTAACTTCAGTGAATGCATGTTCACTGTCAGTAACACTCTAACCACCACCGTCATACCCACCATTCTCGTAGCCACTGATCTGCAGTTTAACCCTATTTTCTTTGCATGGCCAGGACATAGTGAATTATTTCTTTATATAAGAATTTGAAAATTCAAGCCAATAAGGAATATATAAAAAATATAAAATTCACAAAAAATATTTGTCATAAATTGTATGCTTTAATAAAATGTACATTTTTGTTGTATATCATCATACCCACTATTCTCGTAGCCACTGATCTGCAGTTTAACCCTATTTTCTTTGCATGGCCAGGACATATTGAATTATTTCCTTATATATGAATTTGAAAATTCAAGCCAATAAGGAATATATAAAAAATGTAAAATTCACAAAAAATATTTGTCATAAATTGTATGCTTTAATAAAATGTACATTTTTGTTGTATATCTTGTCTCTCTTTTGCAGTTTACAATTATGTAAAACTCATTCAGAATGAAGAGAACTTCAGAGACTATTTTAAAAAAATTCAAGATATACATTAATTTTTAGATGAGTCGTATTTATTACACATCTGCTTCACTTTCGTACCTATTCTGAGGACATGTTTCGTGTCTTCGATGGAAAATGTTATAAACAAATTTCAGGACTAGCTATGGGAAGCCCGCTATCACCATTTTTGGGCAATCTATACATGAGCTTTTTCGAAACACATATAACTAAAGCCTTCCCTCATATGTTTAAAACATGGTACAGATACGTAGACGACATCTTTACAATAGTGCCCTACAAACAAATAGATGATGCTTTGAAACTACTCAACCTGCAAGAACCCAGCATACAATTCACAGCGGAAACAGAAGAGGACTGTACTCTACCTTTTTTAGACCTTAAAATCAAAAAAAGCAATGAAAAACTAGAATTTGGTATCCATAGAAAAGCAACACACACAGATAATTACATCAAAGCAAATAGTTTCAACCCAATTCCACACAAACGTGCCACCATCAACAGTCTCACACACAGATTAGTAAATCTACCTCTCAGCCAGCAAGAATATTAAAACGAATACCATCAAATCTTAAAAACTGCAATCAAAAATGGATATGGAAAAAACCTTGTAGATAAAAAACTAAAATCATTCAAACTTCAAAAGAGATTAAAACAGATCACAGCTCTCACACCAATAAAACAAGAAATTAGATTTGCTAAATTTACTTACCACCACTGGGCCACAAAAAAGTTCCAAAAAATATTCAAGAAATACAATATAACATTGGCACCAAAAAACAATTACAACATTAAAAACCTACTTCACAGTAATAATACTGATAAGTTAAAACCAGAGGAAAAGTCAGGCATTTACAAGATTAAGTGTAAAGACTGTGAAAAAATTTATATAGGGAGGACAAAAAGAAACATAGGCACTAGAAAGAAAAAACACTTCAGGCACTTAAGATACAAAAATATTGATAAGTCCGCAATAGCAGCTCATTTCTGGTCTGAAAATCATGAAATTGAAGATAGCACAGAATTACTAAAATACGTACAAAAACATAGTGAACTCGTCATATGGGAGAGAATATACATAGAAAAGCATAAAAACCAACTAATGAACTTTGAAATCCCGCCAGAAGAGAATCCCACATTTAAGTTCATCACTAAATCAACAGATGGCAGCAACTCCAGAATTACCCACACCCACCACACCACTGGATCAAGCTTTAGTCGCATAAGAGCAAGATGCAAACGATGATTTGCGAAACATGTCCTCAAAATAAGTACGAAAGTGAAGCAGATGTGTAATAAATACGACTCATCTAAAAATTAATAATTTTTCGCTTCACTGTGGTGTTCCAATACAGTTAAATCTCGATATATTAAGATATACATTTTATTTATCAATAGCATTTTAGGCATTTTAATCAGTCATTAGAACCATATTTGAGAAAATAAACATTTTTAAAGTATGTTCCATGTAAAATGTAGTCTCTTTAAAATGTTTCTGTTGCAATCTTGGAAATTGCTGACTAAATACTACGTATTTAACCATCTTTTGATTTTTGAGTTATACTATCCAGATACACCACCACATGTAGCATTTTGGAGGGGATTCAGAGGATCTCAAAACATGTATTTACACTTAAATCTCAGTATAACATTTTTGAATGAATGTAATACCTCCTCTAACTACTATGTGCAGTAGAGAAAGTAAAAAATAATGTAGTGTATTATCTAACAAGCAAAGAATGAAAATGTTCCTGCAATTTTGAGTGACCTGGGTTTTCAAACAGGTGTTGGTGAATACATTAACATAAACAGAAGCGTAGTGTTGAAAACATTTCCTCAAGTGTGGAAGCAGATGAAACAAAAGCTGATCAGAGGATTACATTTCCTATTCTGTTCCTAATGTGCAAAATTCATACTTGCAAGAATGGTAAGGATTTTCTTGGGCTATTAACTATGCCCATTAAGAAACCAAATGTACATGTCTCAACACAATAGGTATCCCTGTTCAGTCAGGTAACTTGAAAAGCAGCAGAGTACATCAGTGCCAATGTTAAGTGGCTTGAATATGTATACAACTCCAGAAATGTTATAAACTTGGAGTGAGTATATGGGATGTAAGGACTCAAAGAAGCTAGGTAATTTGGGCCCAAGAAACTTAGATAATTTCAGGATGATCGCAATATACCTTTATCTTAATAGATGACAGGATATGAGTAGCAACTTGGTTTAAGTCATCTTTCCAGAGTAGAGAGTTTACATCTGCCTTAAAAAGAAGTTATTACAGAAAGGTATTTTGAACAAATGAAAGAAGACTTCTCTATACTACAAAGCAAGATTTACCCAGCCACTGAAAAATACAAAGCATAATAATTTTAGTTAATTGATGGAAATTAAGCATTTCTCCACACTAGCTGTATGTAGGCTAAGGTTCAAATCCTGGCCATGGCATTAAATTTTTCATGTTGACTACTGTCAAAGCATAATAATAACTTCCCCCCCCCCCCACATTTCCAATGCAGCCCAAAAACTCACCTTAACCTTAAGCCTTGTGTTCATATTTTGCATTTTCTTGAGCATAAGCTGCTCAATGAACATTAGCCTTAAGCTTTGTGTTCATATTTTGCATTTTCTTGAGAATCTGCTGTTCAATGAACATTAGCTACAACATTAGCTCATTTAACTTCAGTTAAAATCTGCATTTTTATAAGAATATCTTATAACTTAAATTTTATGAACATTTTCAAAAAGTCACCTTTTCCTATTTTTAATCTATAAAATAGTGTAAGCATTCCTGAATCCAAACAGTGCTTAGACAGCCTCTGCACACCATTTTTAAATGCTATAATCAAGTTTGAAAGTTACGTGAATGATAGTGTTAGATATGAATTCTAATTCTTTATCCTTGTTTTCTTGCTCTTGAAAATTTCAAAATTTTCCTTCATTTAAAATGCTCCTTGCGTCACAATTTTGGTGTCAGGCAAATGAAACTACACATGCTCACAGACACAGTGAATAGGAATTGCACTGGGTTTTATTGTGAGATGCTTTTAAGCACACTTTCATTATTTAAGTTTGAATTTATGAGTCACTATGTTTACACTCAGTCTTCACTTACTTGTTGTATAATTGAAACGTTTTCAAGATCATTCGATCTCATCATCAGCTGTTTGGTGACTAAATGAACCTCCCTCTTCTTCCACTGCTACGGAGCTCCGATCACTCTGCCATCTGGTGTTAGTGGCACTAAGTTTTAATACTTCATTTAATGCCGGGATTTCAAAATTTATAACTTTATCACGGTTTTTGTTTATGAAAATTTTTTCCCAAATATCCAATTCTATGGGTGTACTTAAAGATTTTAACAGTTTAATGTTGTGGCCAATGTTGTGGTTTTCTGTCCAAAAATGGTGTGAAACTGCAGATTTTTCTGTTTGTTTCAACTTACTGTTCCTCTGGTGTTCTTTTTGCCTGGTTAACATGTTTCTCTTAGTTTTTCCTATGTAGCTTTTTTCACAGGTTTCACAATTAATCTGATAAATTCCTGATTTCAAATTGTTGGGGATTGTATTTTTCAGTGGTTTATTTAGCAGGTTCCTCAGACTGAATTTGTTTTGGGGTGCTAGTTTTAAGTTTAGTCTTTTGAAGATTCGTTCAAATTTTCTAAAAGCCCATGGATGGTAGGTGAATTTTCTATATTGCCAGTTTGTGTTATTAAGTGGTGTGAGACTGGTATTTTTTGATCTTATCTTCAGTTTTTCTTTCCTCTTCATCATATTCCTTATGATGGATGGGTTGAATCCATTTAATACCGCTATGTCTTTTATGTGTTGTTGTTCTTTCAAAAATTCATCCTTACTCAGTGGGACGTTGTATAGCCGGTGAATTAGACTTCTAAAGGCAGCTAGTTGATGTGAAACTGGGTTGTATTCATTTTTCTTTATGTAATTATCTATGTGTGTGGGCTTCCTGTATATTCCAAAATCTACACCATGATGATTTCTAGTTATCTTGAGGTCCAGAAAGGGTAGGGTGTTGTCTCTTTCTACTTCCATAGTAAATTGGATGTGATTATCTTGCAGGTTTAGTAATTTTAGAGAATCTTCTCTAAGTTTTTCCGGAATGATAGCAAAAATATCAACATATCTCTGCCAAAATTTATAAATCTGTGGGAAGGCCTTTACTATGTGTGTTTCAAAATAGCTCATGTATAGGTCTGCTAAAATAGGCGAAAGTGGGCTCCCCATTGCTAAACCTTTTGATTGTCTGTAGAATTTTTGGTTAAACATGAAGTAATTATTCCTTATGCATAAATCTGTAAGATTGATAATATCATCTATTTCTCTGGGGTCCGTTGTAGTCTGGGTCAGCCATTTTTTGAGGAATGTAGGTATTTTTTCTACTGGAATGCTTGTAAAAAGTGCCTTAACGTCAAAAGAAACAAGTATGTGATTTTCCGGGATGTTGTATTTCTGTAGGTGGTTTATCAATTCCAAGGAGTTTTTTATTCCCAAACTTTGAAATTTGTCATATGATTTTAATTTTCTTACTAACCATTTTGCTATGTGGTATGTAGGTGAATTGATGCCATTGATGATGGGTCTCATGCTGTTGTCTTGTTTGTGGATTTTTGGCAGACAGTACAACCTTGGTAGTGTGGGGTTGGACGATTTTAAGTTGTATTTTTCAGATGTACTTAATGTTTTTGTAATTGATAAAGCTTTATTAACAGAGGTGATACTTTTGGATAATGGATTTTTTGGAATTTTTTCATATTCTGGACTTTCTAACATAAGGTTTACTCTCTGAATATAGTCTTCTGTCTCCATAATTACTAGAGAATTACCTTTGTCGGCTTTTAGGTATACCACAGGCTTCTTATTTAAATTTCTTATTGTTTTGTTGTTAGTATTATTGTATATCGGGGATAACTGCTTTATTATATCCAGACATTCAATTTTGGCTTTGAAGAGGAAAGAGGAAAGAGGAAAGAGGAAGAAAAACTGAAGATAAGATCAAAAAATACCACTCTCACACCACTTAATAACACAAACTGGCAATATAGAAAATTCACCTACCATCCATGGGCTTTTAGAAAATTTGAACGAATCTTCAAAAGACTAAACTTAAAATTAGCACCCCAAAACAAATTCAGTCTGAGGAACCTGCTAAATAAACCACTGAAAAATACAATCCCCAACAATTTGAAATCAGGAATTTATCAGATTAATTGTGAAACCTGTGAAAAAAGCTACATAGGAAAAACTAAGAGAAACATGTTAATCAGGCAAAAAGAACACCAGAGGAACATTAAGTTGAAACAAACAGAAAAATCTGCAGTTTCACACCATTTTTGGACAGAAAACCACAACATTGGCCACAACATTAAACTGTTAAAATCTTTAAGTACACCCATAGAATTGGATATTTGGGAAAAAATTTTCATAAACAAAAACCGTGATAAAGTTATAAATTTTGAAATCCCGGCATTAAATGAAGTATTAAAACTTAGTGCCACTAACACCAGATGGCAGAGTGATCGGAGCTCCGTAGCAGTGGAAGAAGAGGGAGGTTCATTTAGTCACCAAACAGCTGATGATGAGATCGAATGATCTTGAAAACGTTTCAATTATACAACAACAAGTAAGTGAAGACTGAGTGTAAACATAGTGACTCATAAATTCAAACTTAAATATGAAGAATACTTCACTGTTAATAATGCTTCTGCTTTTAATATTTATGACACTTTCATTACTTCAAAAAATAAAAATTTCAACTTTTTAGACAAAAAAGCCATGTTCATAGCTGTAAACATTTCTGGAGCCTAAAGTTATTGAGACACAGAATAACCTAGGGCAATTTAAAAAAGTGGATGTATTAGGACTCTGTTGTTACAATATTAGACCAAAATTTAAGTTATTTTATTGCAAGGGACTCTTTTGGTTACATAACAAAATATAAATAAATAAATTCAACCATTATTAAATTTTAGATGAGTCGTATTTTTTTACACATCTGCTTCACTTTCGTACCTATTTTGAGGACATGTTTCGCAAATCATCGTTTGCATCTACGGCTCTTATGCGACTGACGCTAGATCCGTAGATGCAAACGATGATTTGCGAAACATGTCCTCAAAATAGGTACGAAAGTGAAGCAGATGTGTAAAAAATACGACTCATCTAAAATTTAATAATTTTTCGCTTCACTGTGGTGTTCCAATACAGTTAAATCTTGATATAAATTCAACCATTATTTCCAAACTATTAAAGTAAAAATGATAACATTTGGGCTGTATCATATTTGCATTGTTACATCTATGGTATACATCTTAAAAAGCTAGCCTTATCCTCGTAGTTTAGGATTTCAAAATTTCAGCCATAGATATTCTAACATCTAGCTTGTCCCTTAGACAACACTATAAATCATAACTCATGGCGCAACAGCCCATATAGGACCAAGGCCTGCCAAACCGACTGGCACCTTCATGCCCACATATGCAAGGTAGAGGTGGGCAATCATCCAACTGATACATGGAGATGTGGTCAGCATCTTGGCACCACCAGCCAAAAAGTTGGCTTTTTTGATTAGGGCTGCTTATCTATTGTAAGCTCCTCAATTTCTTCATGATGCTGAATGGGCACCGATCCTATACCCGGGACTTAAAATCTGCACCCCCTGGGGTAGGATTGATCGCGGGCCACATTCCATGGCAGGGAACCAAGGCATGATGTGTTAGCCCACTATGCCACAGTGCAGGACTAGACAACACTATACTTCATCAGATTTACAAGTTCAATTAGAATTCACGATTGTCAGAAGAGTCTATTTTTGCAGTGTTCAATCCCCAGCAATGAAGCAAATGCACAAGAACTGTTATTCATGGGCCATGACCAACTGTTTTAAATCATTACTATATTGCTGATTAAGATGTGTTGGTCAGGTTATTAGTGCAACTGATCTGTTCATTTATTTGTACAACTTGGTAGGAAGATTTATTCACACCAAATACAAGCTAATATCATTCCACTCCATTAACCTGCATGCTTCACTCTAGAATCAACTCACATTTTTATTCACACCATCCATTATGTTGCATGTTATGTTGGAATTGTATTAGGACTAGATAAGTGTTCCATACTTCATGATTGTTTATACAAAATTTTTTTGCAGTAAATATGGAACTGTAGCTTTCCTTCTTCAACTTCCCTAGTTTTACCACTATCATGGTGTTAAGGGATTCTTTTTCTTCTACCCCTTATGCCTTTAGACAACAGGTTGAGGAACAGAAACTCTGGATCAGACAAGAGAACCCAGGATGGTGATCAGCCCAATGCCTGGTACGAGAGTGAGAGAGAAGTAGATGGCAGAATGAGGGCAAAATGAATGAAAGGAAAGATGATAATGCAGCAATTGGTGAAATGATGGTGGGGGAAACTAGAGGTCCTGGAGAAAACCCGCCCCTGCGCCATGTTGTCTAGCACAAATCTCACATGCAGTCACCTGGGATTGAACCTGGGCTGCCTTGGTGAGAGTCAAGTGGTCTAACCGCTCGGCCACAGTGCGGCCGAACTGTAGTTAAAGCTGGAAAATTAAACCAGAAGAATTGTTTTATAACAACACTATTTTGCAACTTGTTCATAAAAAATTTTGTGTATATTGTTCCTGTGTACTAGCATAGGAGCACATGAAAATCTAAACCATTCTGGATTAAATCGCTTATATCATTTCCTGATGTTAAGTATCACAAATATTAACTGATTAGCCTGAAACTACCTTATGTAAAACATGCGTGTATGACATCACAAGCATACCAGAATAAAGATGCTCTAAACGATGGCAGCTCACCAAACCTGCATGCCCAGCATCTCCCGGCCCATGATTGCACAACTCCTTGGCAGAGGCCCCGCTCACGGCACCATAGATCCTCGTTGCCCTACCAACTGTTGCACAGTCTAACTGGATGTTGCAGTGAAGACTTTGTAATATAGTGTATATAGTGTCATCGTGTGTGAGAACATGTGCATGTGTAAAGTAAATGCCAGTGTATATATGTATATAAACAGGAAAAAAAAAAAAAAAAAAACAAGCACCAAAAACACCAAACAATGAACTAAAGGAAGCTGTTCTTGGTGTTCGAAATAAGGCCACCGAATGGTTTTCCAAAAAAACCTATAAGACCACCTTAGTGGTAAATGTAAATATATGTAATTATATATAAATAAGACTGTAAGCTGGGCCCAATATACTGGCACCAGGCCAAAACTCCTTTCATAAAATCTGTACAGTAAGCGCTCTAGTCTTTGGACTCAGGAGCTCACAAGTTTTGGTAACCCTGAGGATGCCAGATGCAGTTTTTGGCGAAACGTAGGAAGTTAAACTGGACCACAGTCTACAAGCCCAGATGTATATAATGTAGTTAAATTAAAGCTTCAAGGGTGATCAGCTGTGTCAAAGTAACTAAATCTGAGCTTTTGGCCATTCTAAGCTTGCCATGAAGGTTTTTCATCTTGCATATACCATTATATGGTTTCCCCTCAAGTAAATAACCTCTAAACCACCAAAGCAAATGCGTCCTAAGATTACTGTATGTGTAGGATCAGTGGAAGTGGAAACTTACTAGAAGGAATTATTTATTACTTCAAATGTAAAATTATGCTGGAAAAGATAGGAAAAAATAACTAAATACTGCATTTGGGCTACATGATGACTTTATTGAAAAAGCATTCTTACATAAGGTTTCACAATATTTTCAATATCCAATTCTTACATCAGGAATAAACACTTCTACTAGAAACTTTTATCTTACATCAGTTTTCCAAAACCTATTAACATAAACAAAGGTTTTGCTCTTTTTCAATTTCATGATCTTTTTATATTGTTACTCCAGAACAAGACTTTCACAATAGGATTCACATTATCCGATTTGTTGCATATATTTTCCATGATTTCATTGATGCCAAGAAAATAAATTAACAAAATAGCTGCTATATATTTACAATATGACATTACAAACCTAATAAAATTTCATTTTGTGTTACATTTAATATTATACAAGAAATAAAAAAGCTTCTATTAGTCAAACAAAACATAAGCTCCAAATATACACATTTTGTATATCACTCCTTCCAGTACAACTCCAAAGAATTAAAAAGAAATGTGTCGTTCCCTTATCTACTTGATCTGGAAAAACTTGACTTAAAAAAATTCTCAGAAACATTTCATTTTACATTATTCTTACTACTCAAAAAGCTTACTCATTTTAAAGAGGTAAGCCCATGATATTTCTTTTAGGCAAAGAGTTATTACAGCTTATGCCTTTGCAAGTGCTCTTAAGTCGGCAATGCATCTGTTAAGTGTATCCTTTTCCTGTTGTGCTGAAATGGACTTTAGCACATTCTGGACAATCCACGAAACCATATGCTTGTGTGCAATTCGCCTATCTACGTTCTGGACCTCCACCTGATAATCCAATCGCTTCTTCACCTGGATAAAGAATGAGCAAGCGTAAATTAGAAATAAAGAAGAGTTGAAAAAACAAAGAAGCATCAAGGGAGGCTTAACTGTAATACGAAAAAGAAGGGACAAGAAAAGAGGATATGTGTGACAAATACTGAAGTGAGATTAAGAAAATCCAAGCTGAGTGAAGTAACAGTAATAGGTTGGAGAGAAAAACACACAGGGAAAGACAAAAATTTGGCAAATAGCTAAAAACTTATGCAAGACAGAGCAATCAATAAACATTAAAAGCAAATGGGTACCAAGCATGTAAATTGCCCTATTAGCAAAAGGGCCAGGATGCAACTCAAGGGTCCCAGGATGTACTTGCTTTAATACTTAATAAATCACATCATATAAGCAAAATGTTGCTTAAACTGGTGTTTGCAATATATAGAGATTTGTGCTCAGTTTCTAAATGGTTGCGTAGACAAATTTACAACTGTGATGCGACATTAATGCCCGATTTCACCAACAGATGTTAGAACTTAACAAGGATTTAACAATAGTTATAACAAAAATTGCATTTCACCAAGTGTTAGCTTAACACTCATGTTAAATCTCTTGTTAAACTAACAAGTCAAATTTCTGATGTTAAGTGCTTAACATTTGTAAACAGTCAAGATGGCGGGCATGAACTCAGCTGTTGTCAATTTGCTATATTTAAGACTGTCTAAATGACATTTGTAATAGAGTATGGCCTATGAGAAGAAATTATTTTGAGGAGCTATCAGAAGAAAATGTTCTACAGATGTATATACTGTCGAAACATTATTGCTATGTAGGTTACTGCAGAAGTACAAGAGAGGTTAGAACATGCATTGAAAGGGATATGCTGATCTCGCCTATGCTATTTTATAATTCATGAATTATGTGGATAATACACTGTCCACCTCCCATTTTGAAACGTTCAAGTCACTTGTCCTTCGTTCGTTTTAAATTTACGTAATACTGAATTAGAACATGCATCGAAAGGAATATGCCAATCCTGCCTTTGCATCAAGTATTAATAACTTTGCGATTTTATAATTCACTGAATAATGTGGATAATACACTGTCTGTATTGAAACGTTCAAGTCACTCGTCACTTGTACTTCTTCACACCTCGTTTTAAATTTACTTAATACGTTTCGTGTTTCTAGTAATGACACATGCATTTGAATTAAATTTGTTTCCAATTTTTTCCCACGTGACATCTTTCTCTTTTACATTCACCACATTCATCCTATTTTCCACGATATCATTATACTTCGTCACCAATTCAACAATTCTTTCTCCACTTATGAGAAATTTGTTTCACGGATTTTGTTTACCCCCCATTTTTTTTTAGCTGTGTGCAGACTATGGTGCAGACGAAAATTAAAACAAAAGCGCAGCGTAGTACGTTCAGAAAATAATACGACTCATCCATAGCCTTCTATACCTGTAATATTTACAAGTTTCTTGGCGTTTACACGTGTTTAACATTTTCAGAAAACAGGTTGGTGAAATGCAAGAAATTGTTAATGCTGTTACAATTGTTACGTTACATTTGTTAATGTCGATTTTAACACCTGTTGGTGAAATCGGGCATAAAAGTAATAGGCAGATTAAATCTTATTATTTTAGTTAATTGATGGAAATTAATCATTTCTCCACACTAGCCGTATATAGGCTAAGGTTTTTGATAGAGTCAACATGAAAAATTCAATGCCATGACCGGGATTTGAACCACGGAGTCAACTGGAGAATTTAATGTCAGGAAGGCACGCTGGCCATGGTAGCTCAAAGGTTAAGAGCGACTGGACGGAAACCAGGAGATCCGTGGTTCAAATCCCGGCCATGGCATTGAATTTTTCATGTTGACTATCAAAAAGATTAACTCTTATTCCTAGGACAAAATTATGCATGGAAAGAACCAGGTATATAGAGCATTTATACTATGCTAACATTGGATAGGTAGAGTCAGATTGAAAAATTCAATGCCATAGTCAGGATTTGAACCATAGTAACGTGTTCAAACATTATTTATTCAGAAAGTTTAGCATCAACAAAATTGACTGAACATTTTCAAACTAGTATAATTAGAGTAGTTATTGCATTTTTCGTTTGTTGCCTATAATGTGAGATAATCTAGGGTTATGTACAAGAAGGCCTCGTATAAATGGATGTTAAACTTATTAGATTATAAATTATCTTATGAGCACTTTAGTTGTAATTGTAAAAGTTTGTAAAAGGTTGTTTACGAGTGCAGAAATTTAATAATATTGCTATTATTACTAGCAATAATAATGCACTGAGTCAAGTTATAATACATTAATTTCAAATAAAGATAATTTTAGTCGGGATTTTATACTTAAACATTACTCTGTATATAGAATGTTTACTTTTTGAAACACCACAGTGTTTCGCTTCACTGTGTGAAGCGAAACATAATTTCAAGATGAATCGTATTTTAACATGAGTAGTATTTCTAGCATACCAAAAATGGTATGCTACCGCCGATTGGTCTATTTCTTTGTTGCTGATGTTCGTAAAATGTTCTTTAAGCCTAATGTTCAAATTCCTTTCAGTTTTTCCAATGTTTTTTTGGAATGATAATCACAATATAAAACAAGAAATCCACTTATTAAAGTGTTCAGGTTCAACTACATTAACCACATGGGAAAAGATATTCATAAAGAAATATGAAGGAAAACCGTTCAATTTCGACATCACCTTTGAAGAGAACCCAAACTTCAAGTTCATCAAGATATCAACAAAAATGCTCCTATCGCCTCCAAGGAGTTTACCAAATCAATATTCAATAGTCAACATTAGCAGGATGTTAGGAATGTCCTAACAAAATTCTAGGTAAACACTAGCAATATATGGAGCATTGTGTACTAGTTTGACTCAAATTTATATTAATTTTATGCTTCATTGTATCCTAGCCTTTAGTCACAGTACTTCCTTGATTACTTATGGTGATGGTAGTGAGTACAACATTTTAAATATGAGAAGTTCATTATTTCAATGAAAAGCAAAGCAACAATGAACTAAAGACCTCTAAAAAAATGGAAGAGAATAGATATTCATTAAAATTTGTGTAATTTACAAACATCTATATTCATATTTTGTCCCAATTGGCTTTTCTTTTTTACTTTTTCTGTAAAAATAGTAAATCAAGATTCTACTGCCATTGCGCGCATTGAAAAAATATACAGTAAACAGAGCCCTATTTAAGAAGCATCCGTCTCATACCAGTAATAAACAACTTACAAGTCCCAGGTTTACTTTTTGCAGACGATTTGGTAATAATGTCCATTACTGTTAATGGGTTAAAAATATCTTTGCAAGAGGTGGAGAAATACTGTTCAGAGTGGGGCTTAAAGGTAAACAGCGAAAAAACCCAAATTGTAGTATTTAAAAAAGGAACTAAATTGAGTAAATATGAAAAGTGGAAGAAGGGAGAAGCTGAATACAAAGTAGTGCGTGACTGTACTTACTTAGGATTAAAATTGGATGCAGGAGGCAAATGGGAAAAACAAAAGAAATCAGCACTGGCAAAAGGGAAAGCAGCAATGATGGCTGTGAGAGGGTGTCTATATAAAATGCCAGAGATGGAGATGAAATGGTTGGAAAGAGTATATAGTTCTGTAGTCGAGGCCAGAATGCTATATGGCATTGAAATATGGGGGCTTGAGAATGGGTGGGAAGTTGTGGATCAGATACACAGGATGTTCTGTAAGGAAGTTTTGGGGCTGCCAATGGCAACAGCAAACGAAGTTGCTCAAATTGAAATGGGGAGAGTAACAAGGAAAGGGTTAATAATGGAAAGAGCCTTGAAATACTGGCATAGGATCTTGAATTTAGATGAAGGACTCTTATTGCAACAATGTTTAAAATATCAAGAAGCAAGTCTGCAAAGCTCGGGCTGGGCAAGCACTCTACGAAACAATTTAGAAAATAATGGCTTAGGGGATATTTGGAGAAAAAGAGAGAGAAATTATAAAGGTTTCTGGAAGGGTGTTAGAAAAAGATTTGAAGATATAGAGATTCAAAAACTGTTCAGCCAGTTAGGTGAAAAGAGGTCATTGGTATATTATGTTGAGTTAAAAAGTGGCTGGGGAAGGGAGCAGTATATAGATAAAACCATTAATGAAGAAAGGAAGGGGATAGCATGGCTGAGAGCAGGAGTGTGGAGGCTAAAAGGGCAGCGGAATGGGTTTGTGAAAGACAAGTGCCCATTGTGTGGGGGTAAGGAAGATGTGGAACATATCCTTTTCGAATGCAGGGAAACAGAGATTTGGCGAAAAGAATATATCTGGAGAAAAATTAAGCGAAGTCCTGATATATGTAAAATTATAGATAAAAATCTCAAGAATGTAGGTCAGTTCTTAGATAAAGTGAAAAATAAATGGAAGTGGACTGTGAAAAAAGGAAATGAACAATAGTGTGTAAGCAATAGTAGTAATGTTAGTAGTAATAGAAATGTAAGCAGTGTATTACACATTTTGTAATTCAATGGGCTGCTCACCAATTAATGGCCTGGGCCAAATACTGGTGATCAGCTCAACAGTTGTAATAGCTTAGTACACAAATAAATAAATAAATAAAAAGAAGCATCCATTGTTGTAATCTATGTATATTTATATTCTCTTGAAAACTTGAGTGGTCTATGTTTGTAGACTATCAAAACATGTACGCTAATTTTTTAAATATGCAGCATTAACTTTCGAATAGAGCTTTTAGTTATAAAATTATATAAATCTCCTGCAGATGAGATTATTATTAGAAAATGCCTGAAGTATAAAAGAAAACTAAAGAAAAACAAACTTGGATATTTAAAATTAAAAATACTTTACTTGATCTTATGGAATTTACATGGTTAGAGAGAGAAAGAATTGAAAAAAAAAATCAAGAATATGGTACAACTGCAATAAGGACTAATAATCACAATAGGAAAATCAATAGGAAAAAAAATTATACTGAGATCTGAGGGAGGGAGGGAGGGAGGGAGGGTGGGAGATAAAGATTGGCAAGGTTTAGACAGAGAAGATGCTTAAGAGTGGACGTGTTAAAAGAAAGATTAATGAATAAAGCAGTGAACAGCACTTGGCACTGGAATGTGGACAAAAATTTTTGAAGAGAATAGCTTCAATTTTCAAAGTGAAAAGCTTATCAAATGAAATAAGATGTAGAAACAACTTAAATCTGAGGTTCACAAAAATTTATAACAAGAATGACAATTTCAATGTCAGATGAGAATAGCAATTTTTAGTACGTGTTTTAACGTTTGTTCTTAGTACACGTGGCACCATAAGCGGTGGACATTGATTATACATATAATAAAAGATATTTGGGAAAGGAATGTTTGCAAGGAAATTTTCCAGCCCTAAGTTTAGAGCACCTCTGTGGCATTTGCCATTTATGACTGAGAAAAAAAGAAAAAACCTTAATGAGGGTAGACAGATCGGTGAGATTTGAACCATAGACCGCTTGATTATAAATCTCAACCATTATTGGGTGCAAATGCATTGGTTGAGGCATGGAAATTAGGAAATATACAGACTGGAAATGTATGTATTATTATTAAAAGTAACTATATATTCTGCAAATATAATTTTACACAAGGAGAAGTTGGTGAATAAATAAATGAATTCATTCCACTACTAGTATAACTTAATCATACCTCAGAGAAAGCCTTCATGAGACGCTCTCTATATGCTGCTTCTAGCTGAAGTGCCACATTTTCTTTTTTGGCTTGCATCAGAAGACACTGACCTTCAGCCCGCCATTGTTCCTTCTTTTCTGTTTCTATAGCCTCTAGGTATGTGGTCTCTTCATTTTTACGTCCTGACGCCCAACCCTCTGACACAGCCTGATGGGTAAGGAAAAAGAGTAATCCAATTAAATTTCCTGCAACTTAAACTGAAAAAACTATTTGTAGTCAGTTTTTAACACTATGTCACTTATATATTTATATTATAGAGGGACTAGTTTTAGAAATAACCCTTCAATATCATATTTTGAAATAAGCTAGTAAGTGCTGAATGACAAATCTAAACCGACTACTTTCTGCAGAACAATGAAATATTACAAGCAATATGATATAATATGCAACCACTATTAATGTTTTATAATTTGAATGTTTTCCTAGTGGACTTTTATCTTTGAATTATGAATTCCAGAAAACCCTTTCACTACTACATAGTGATTTCCAGGTCTGACATAGATATGTTGTCTCTTACATGACTTTGGATCACAAACTTTTGTTGCACAGTGCACATCCTTTTGTTTTGCTGTGTAATAAGAGAATGTAAGTTGGGAGTCATGATGACATTCAACAGAGCTAGCATATTTGACCACACATGAGTAATGCCTTTATAAATTGCATGTTACAGCCCTCTAATATTCACATAAAAAAGGAATGCCTTCAAAAAGAAGCTTTATGTATGCATTTACTTCCATATTTAAATTAAGTAATCCAAAAGCGAATGATGTTCAATGATGGAGCAGAGCTGTGTGTACTTAATCACATTCTGTTTTGACTTGGCAGTCCAACCCATCAAATTATGAAACTCAGTTTTTTTCACTTTCAATCTCAGTTGACACACTGACCAATTCAGATGGCTGACAACAAAGGAGCTTAAGTCATACATGATTAATATTCTTTGAATAATCAAGTGAACCAATCATGAAGGTAAATTTAATGGAAATTTACCAGACTTAACAAACCACTCTTGCATATTTAACATATATATGCAATTTAAAAAAAGGTCTGTGTGCAGGTGATGTAGTCACCTCCTTAGTTATGATGTGTATGATGTGTATGCAACAATATAGTACAAATGGAAAATAATAAAAAAATATTATAACATGCACATGTCGACAAAATAATATTTTGCAAGGATTTTCTGCCACCTGTAAAATACCTTTAGATTACATAGCTGATTTTGATGCAACAACATATGTTAATAGAAATATACATACATCAATCTCTTTGTCCAGGTATGCAGCAAGTTTAGGTCCCAGCTTCGTCACAACAACATATGCCATTATGAACAGGGAAATACCTGAGTAGAATTCATGCTCCATGACGTAAATTTCTTTACTGCATAGATAAGTTATCAACCCAACTCCAAATGTGTATGGACCTATATAACATAAAATTATAATTCTGTTAGATACACAAATTTCACTTTTAAACATTTTGAAATTCTAGCTTGTTTTGTTTACTGCAATACATAATATTTTTAACTACTAATAAAAAGTTGCAAAACTTCATTATAATTTCATGTCAATATGTATAAGATATATACAATTAAAACAAAATATGGCTTCAAATGCTGTTATGCTATTGCCTGGGGACAAAAAAAAAAAATAAAAAAAAAAACACAGTGTAAGTGCAATAAGAAGACAGATTCTAGAGACAGCAATTTTTATGAACAAGCACACACTAATTCTATTTAGAGCTTGCATAATAAATAAATGTTTATCTACGAGGTATGTCCAGAAAGTAAGTTCTGTTTGGTAATAAAATGAAATTGTGTACAGATGCAAATAAATTATTCACTGCACAAAATTCTACAACACTTAAATTACTTTGCCACATAACTGCCGAAATCTTGCAGGCCTTAATCATAGTGAGCCACAAGTTTTTGTATACCTTCTTCATAGAAGTTTGCCGCCTGTCTTTTCAACCAATTGGAAATATTTTCTTTCAGCTCTTCGTCATTGTTGAGGTGTTGACCGCCAAGGAACAAATTGAGATGCAAAAACAGATGAAAGTCGCTAGGAGCGAGGTCAGGGCTGTACCGGGAGTGATCAAACACGTCCCAGACAAATCCTTGTAGGATGTTTTTCGTCGCATTTGCAGTGTGTGTTCGTGCGTTGTCGTGTAGGAACACAATACCTTTTGACATCGCAAATTTGCCGATAAATTTCAATTGGTTTCACTTTCCTAGCATTTAGAAAACGAATCACAGATCTGATTTCATAAGCGGCGGAATTTTCAATTAACACCGACATTGTAAACAAGCACAACAACGCGTACGTGGCTGACAGCGATCTCACAATGGCGCACGTTTCTTCTCCTTGATACAGAGCGTCTACCGCGCACGTGCGGAACTGCGATCGCAGTGCTGCTGCGAAAATAAATTGAAACAGAACTTACTTTCTGGACGCCCCTTGTATAATACCATTTAGTAGTAAAAATATAAGCTAAGGAGTTAACATTGTAGCACCTATTCTGGTAGCTCAGTTATATAAATAATGATTGAAGCATAAGATGTTGCCTAAACAAACTCATTTAACACACCTACCCATTGTTTTTAATGGCATTGGTTATATAGCACAAAGTAGCTCTATACAGGGAGGGAAGGTAGCAGAAAATCACTAAAAGAATTGGGAAAGAGTTGCTAAACCAATGCTGCCACAGTATGAAAACACAATGCAAGGAAGTTCAAGTATATTCATTCCAGGAAAATGTAAATGCATCACTTCCTAAATAAAAGTAAAGAATATGCACTATCCTGAAACACTGTGGTATAACTTCACATATCCTATAGTCATTCCTAATGGTTCACTCTTCTAACCAGCATCCACTTTATGGTTTGGCACCCTCAATCCCTTGGTTACACTTTGCAGCTTAGTCTTAAGTCAACAGTTACATTCTATTTGTAGTGTGTCAATGTTGGCAGCTTACAGACAGCAGAAGCAATGCTCTCATGTTTCAGGTGAGATGTATATGATGGTATTGTGATACTTGTTTATTAGGAATTAATGAGCATAGAACTCCATAAATGCACAATTATGCTATCCACTGTCTTAACTACTGCTCATTATTGGTATTTATCATCTATATGTATGGTAAAATGAGTCCGAATGATTCTCTCATTCAGGAGTTTATCCCCTAATTATGGTACTATTATTCATTACATATTAAGCATGGTTTAAAACTAGTACTCAAACTGATCATAGGTGTCTAAAATATTTATCAACATCAATTACCAAAACTTACTGTAAGCATTTACCAACTTTTAACTTACTTTAAAACAGTGCCAAAAGGGATGTTACCATTCTGCAATAAAAGTTTATAATAACCTTCCATGATACCTAAAACTATTAGGGTAATCCTAATCAATACAGTATTCAAAAAAGCTTTAAAATCATTCTTATATGCTCACTCTCCATGTAATATGGAGGAATTCCATAATATCCTATTCAACGGGTAAATTTTCGATACATAAGACGGAAAATAGTATACTAGTGGTAGTGGTTATATTATTTAGTCATGATGCACATGCCATCAATGTACTGTGTGTTAAATGTCGCTGAGCTTGACTCATGGTGGGACCTGCCGACAAACAGCTGGTAAAAAATTCTACTATACCCAATTCGGGGAGAGAACAAAAATACATGACCTCTCACCTGTGACTCCAGTTTTCTTATAGAACATTTCAAACCATTCTTCAGGAATAAAACCATGTCGCACTTTACTTGGAAATTCATGTCTCACTGGTCTTGGAAAGTTAACTTCATCGCGTTCTCCTGCTGGAGTACAAGCAGCAGAAGTCTGACTACTTCTTACTATCGCCAAAGGTCTGCTCTGCTGAACTGTAACAAATGAGTTGAAACACAAGGTTATAAACGCAATTTATTTTTGGTGTACAAGACTATTCCCAATGTTGCGCTACTAAACCGGAAAAGAAAATGGATAGTCTCAAGTCTAATGACTACATCCATGAACTTCATTTTCAAGTGTTTTACGGCTAGTCCTAATTGCCTACACTTTAATCGCATCAAATCTATGTAATTCAGTATGCATATAGATACAACGAAACTGATTATGCAGGCTAGAACCTAGTGTCGTTAAGCTAATATTATATCTGTAACAAATGTAGTTACGAGACACAAAATTTTCATTACACATTTTACGAAATGTATAATATCTCACAAACAATTCAATCCAATCTATTATAAAAATTACCAGCTCTAATTGCCACCCGCGACAGCATTTTTCAGCTGCAAGATTTGCCCTTTCCTAACTTTCAGAAAGATGGAGGAAAGGACCAAAGAACTAATAGGATAACCTACCATATTTAATTTAAATGAACACACATTTCATTTACTGTTTCATAAACTATAACAAATGAAAACAAAAATTAAATTATAAGCTCTAATTATTGAATACAAATGATATTATTTTCATATTTTTTCTGAATGTTTATGCATTAAATGAATACTATTGACTTCCGATTCAAAGATTCACCAATTGTGGAATTAATTTTGGTTTGTGCTAGCAGAAGCACAAGCAGAAGCTACGAAGTTGTCAACTGTGGTTGTGAAATTGGTGTTCTCTATAAGCAATTTTGTCATAACGTGTTTGCAATTTAACGAATTTGCAGGCAGAAGTAGCCGCAGTGAAAGACGCATTTGAACTCTGAAGCGTTAATAGTAGTGAAACGCAAATAGTTTTTAGAAAAGTGCATCGAATTGATCTCAGATATGGGAATGTGTTATACATGTTTGAAAGGATCTACAGTAGATTACACAACTCCTGATATGGTATTAAGCTTTTGAATCTATTGTAAAGTACAATTTACTGCATAGTATAAGCTGCTTGTATAAGCACATGGTACCGTTATTTTTAAATTGCGTGTATGACATTTAAGATCATTTGACATTTCTATCCTTCGGTTTACATCTGTTACAGCAGTGTATCACTTTTCTGCAAGATTGGGAATAGTCAAGTAGTAAATACTGAAACAATTGCAACAAATTTAAGAAATAAGTCCTAAATTTGCAAAGTAATCTAATCCGCGGCTAATAATTACGAAAATAGAACATAAGTCGAATATTGCATATATGAACATGACATATTTATTCATTTGAACCTATAAAAGCCTCACAAGAAAATTTTATTATACTTTGAATCAGTGGCTTCTAGTTTTATTCAGGATTTATAAGAAAATTGCCTTCAGAATTGAACTTTTGCCACACTAATGTGACATCACATATTAAGTACTGTCCTCCACAGGAGAGAAAGTCTACAGGGCCTGAGATGCAGGGGGATTGCAGAAGGTTCTCACACCCTCCCTGGACAGTTTTAAAGCACCCCATGTCAGTACAGTTACAGAACATTGAAAAACATTCTGACGGCTTCTACTTTTGTGAATGAATCTTCTCGGTTTTAGTGTACAGAGTGAATAGGGCACATGTTTTTTTAACAGTTCTGCTCCTTGTGTAGCATGCATTCCCTGTCACACACATCTGCTGTGTAAGGGAGCACATTCCTGTCAGGGACCTTTGCATTTCTGGACAGTAGGTGGAACAGTTTGCATACAAAATATAGATTGAGTAAATTCTCGTGAATTATGTATAAACAGTTTGTAATTGAAAACATAGAGACTTTAAGAACTACAATAAATAATTCTAGTAATTGTTTTTAATTCCCATTGTTCTGTAATCAGTTAAGAATTTGGATAAAGTACCTGTTGCTCTAACAATAGTCTTACAGCTTTATTATTGGTATTCTGTTTTTCTCTTTGAAATAGACAGTGGTGGTTTATAAATTACTTTTTTTTTCTTGATCCATTTACTTCTAGATGACTAGAGTCCAGAAAATTGGTAATTTGTAGTTTATTTCACTGATACTAAAAATAAAATTTTAATGTAAATAAAATAATGATGTAAGCCTATACTTAGGCAAGCAAGTTAGTACACTTTTCTTATCCTGCTTATCTCTACACTGAAAGGCTGTGTACCCTGGAACCTAAATGACCCAAACCCTATGGTTGCTGAGCTATTGTGTCTTGCTTAGAGCTTAAATCTAGCATCTACTGTTTAACTTTTTGCTTCACCATGCTTGCTAATTTGTCTCATTTTTTAGATTTTACATTTATAAACTTTACTTTTGCCTACTCTTGTGTTAAAGTGTCCATTATAATAAAATCTTTGTATAAATGTCTATTTATATAAGGTTCTGTATTCGCTTATTACATAAGTATGGTCATAAAATTCAGAGGAACTTGACAGGTTATCCTCCATTGCAATGCATAATCCACTTAAACATGCTATAAGACTATTTTTACCTAATTTATTAGACATTTTTACATTTAAAACCTCTTATCACTAACATATGCAAATGTTTGACCCCTCAACTTTACCTTGGCTCTTTGGGGAAAAGAAAAAAAAACCCTAACTGCTTAACTCCCTAGCACTACGAGGATCACATTGAAAGTTTTGGGAACGAACAGTAATGAACTGTAAGCTAGAGTTGTTCCTAGCTTTAGATTAAAGCTAAGATCCATGGAAGCCTGGGCATACTCCAACAATATGAAGCATCAGCAATGATTGTACTTTCGAATGATGCTAGGATGGATCTCAACTGCGAACATTTCATGCTATGATTTTTAATGATTTTTAAGTCGGTTTATGGAAGAGAGAATACCTTGATTGCATCGTGCCTTTGGGTATCTTTGCCATTTGCAATCCAACATTTATTGATGGTTTGCAGAGTTTAGAAGAGGAAAGATTCCTTTGGAAAATAAAGCTGCACAGGATGGCCAGCTTCAACAATAACAGATGTAAATATGGTGAAAACAGAGCATATGTTGTGGGAAGACAATTGTTGCACATATATCACATTCAAGAAGCCCTTAATATTGGATTAGCAGAAGTGAGGGTAATCCTTAAAGAAACAAATGATATTTGGGAAGCAAGATTGAAAAGAACACAGGAAGAAATTGGGATGAAATATAAGACCTGAAGCTTTCCTGGTGACGAATATGCTCACTTTCTTCTCGGACAACAAATATGTTATAATTTGTGGTTATAACATTTTATAAATATCCTGATGATGGGAGCGATGCACACTCCCGAAACATCGATATCTAATTGTCTTTTCACCTGGCTTGTTGACCGAGAAGAAAGTGAGCATGGGAGAAATATGTTTGGTTACAAGGAGGAAAAAAATATAGAGGAGATAAAGGATAGAGGATATCAAAAGACAGGAAAAATAAGGAAAAAAATCTTTAAAATTTTACAGAAAAATAAAAATGGAATGGGTTGGTGTAGAAAGAAAGAAATTTAAGGTTTAGTTGTATGAGAATAAGAACAATATTTTTGAGTGGCCTAAGAGGACATTATAAAGGAATATGTGAATTTTGTAAAGCTGAGGAAAATATTGTCTAATAGAGTATGAAAGTTTAAAAAAATGGAAAGAGGAAATTTGGGAAAAGAAGTGGATTAATATAGGTAAAAATTTAATTGCACTGGTGTAAACAAGCAAACATGAAGAAAGAAATAATTAAGTAGAGGACTCTCTAATAAAAGTAAAAGAAAAATGGAGAAAAGAAATGGAAAAGGAGGGGGGAAAGGGGGAATGTGGAGAGAAAATTAATTGAACAGCAAATTTAGAAAATGTTGCACAGCAGTGACGAAGGGCAGGAAGCCATACTGGCCATGCAGTACAGAGGAAGGTACCAAGCATGTGTAATATTAAAGCAGATAGCGAATAAACGTATTGAAAAATTGGAATTGTAAGCTAAAATTGTATAATAAATCATTCAAATCATTCATTATATAATGCTTCCTAAACAGAATAATTCATCTACCTCTGTCTCAGTACAACTAAGCTGCAGTTGTATTGTTATACTGTTCATTTTTATTTCTTTAGTCTTCTGTTCATTCTTGCTACATTTTCCAAACTGTATAATTATCCTTTGATGTCTGTGAATTAGTGGTACATTATCCCAATAGCAACATACTCTACATCTAATTTAAACCGATATCCCAGAAAAGACCGTATAAATCCTTAATCATTATGTCTTTGTATGCAGTAATCAATAAGCATTTGTCTTTGGTGCTGTGTAGCAGTCAGACAAAAGGAGATAACTACAAAGTTCTGTATATCAGATTAAAAAATTCAGTGGCATAGCTGGGATTATAAACCACAGAACTTTGACATGTTTGAAAGTCGCCTAATAGTGGTTAACTATGAAATCCAGGACTCAAAGCTTTTACAAGATTGTAGCTTGTTAGCAGTTATTGCAAAAGAATTTAGAACACTCATGTTTACCAGAAAAAATGTAATTCAGTTGTGGAATTTAATGTGGTGGCAGCATGCTGCCACAGTAGCTCAGTTGCTTAGAGCATTAGCAGATAAGCTTAAGATCTGGGGTTTATATCCTGGCAATAACGTTGAATTTTTTGGCCTAATTCTTCCTTTTCAAATTGAGGAGTGTTTTTACAAAACTCGATAGATGCAGAAAATGTGTTTCTGAGAAAAACTGTTTTATCTATTTATTGGCAATACTAATTGGTTAGCACAGCAACTATATTAGTCATTCATTTCTCCTTCCTGAAACTGTCTCATTGAGTGTGAAAAGAAACAAATACCGTGATTTAACTATTGCAAATTTGAGCTTTGAAAATGCAGAGTTTTTTCAAAAACCGATAGATGCTGATTAACTTTTCTGCATGAGAGAGAAATTAACTCATTGAAGTTTAGTTATTTTTGTCATTGTTTTTGTTACTTTTTATTTACATGTATATTATTTATTTTCACCTTTTCATAATACATAATGTATTATACAACCGACGTGTTAATGTTTATAAGGATTATTTGATTATGTATAAACTTAGAAACTGCTACTTTCACAATTACAATATAATATTTTGTTTTATTTATATAACAAACATATTGAACACAAAGAAATTTGAAACAATATGAATAAGAAGATTTAACCTTTATTGGCATCTTCTCGTAAATCTTCATAAAATTATTTTGCAGTTTCTGGAATTTCAAAATTTTTAGCTAGATTTTGAACATCCATTTTCTTTTCATTGCTCACTCTATCAGGAGGAAAAAACTGTGCCCCCGTATTGGGTAGATATGTGAAATACAGCAAGATTTTTTTACTCTTTTCCAAGAAAGCAATAAGCATGTACATCACACTATTCTTGTTCTGACTAGAGCAAGAGTCTGAAAATAAACAAATGGTAGAAGGAGTGTTGCTGGACATCCTTTCTTCTAGTTCGAACAAGAAGTCGTGCAGAGCTGAGGCAACCTGGCTACAGGCTTTAGCAGATTCAGTTTCCAACCATGTATACAAGGAAATGTTTTTGTTCTGGGGTTTAGATGGAATCGTTATGCATAGATTATAGAGCCATACTTGCCTTGCATAGAATTGCTAACAAATTGGAATGAAAACCATGACATTGATCCAAATCCAAAATTATTAAAAGGAGTGATAAACCAAAATAAATTGACAACATGGGAGAACATATTCATATGGAAAAATAAGGATCGCGTAATGAACTTTGAAATCCCACCAGTAGATAATCTGACAAAGAAGTTCATAGTTCCACCACCAGAGAGAGAGCAGACAACAAAAGATGCCAGTTGGAAAGAGATTGAAAATGGAGGCGAATGCCTTTGAAAATAGTATCTCATTAATATAAACAAGTAAGTGACGAGTATTAATAAACCAACTATAAATAGTTTCTGAGATTAATTTTGACGTCACTGTTACTAAATTCCTCCAAACATACATATCGCTAACAAAGTTTATGCAGTGGTTGATTCTGCTGCATATCAAAACAAAGAGTGATTGCCTCTGCATTTTCCTCTCTCAATAGCTGATAAAACCCTTTAGAACGCAACTTGTGCACGGTTCTTGGTTCGTATTGAGGTTGCTACATGCTGGATCATAAAAACCATAAAATTGCATCTATCAACTTTTGCTTTAACTGAGCCAAGTGCATCTATTGAGTTTTGAAAAAAACTGCTGATATTCCCTATCTTCTACAGGACATGAATCGAATTTTGCAAAATCTGATTTCACAGAACGATGCAGAAGATGAAAATTATGCCTATACTATATATAACTCAATTTCATAAAATTTTGCATCTATCGAGTTTTGAAAAAATGCTCCTCAATTTAGCCTATATGTTATATAGTAAAATGTTAGTAAATGCAGTGCTCTGTCTTCACTGTGGCCACTACTCGACAGCTTGTGTGTTGGCCACCTTGGGTTGGTGTACTGCCAAAAGAGGCATACCATTCTTACAACTAGGGTTGTCAGAATGACCTCAGGCAGGCCAGGAGACCAACCAACAGGCCACGGAGGGAAGAAAAAAAAAAAAAAACACGGATATAGTTTGTGTAATTGGTGACAAATTGTTAAACAGAATTTTGTTAGGTTAATTGATGGAAATTAATCATTTCTTCACACTAGCCGTATATAGGCTAAGGTTTTAAATAAATAGTCAACCTGAAAAATTCAATGCTATGGCCGGGATTTGAACCATGGATCTCCTGCTTTCCGTCAGTCGCTCTTACCCATTGAGCTATTGTGGCCAATGTGCTGTCCTGACATTAAATTCTCCAATTGACTCATATATTTTCCTGGTAAACCACTAGGAGCTCTCGTATTCGAGAAACACCGTTTGTGGCGACTTATTATTGTAAGTACTTGAGTCCCAGGCTTCATCATTTAACTCTTATTAAAGTGCTAGTGTGAAGAACTCATTAATTTCCATCAATTAACCTAAATAATAATTATTTATATATAAAATATTATTATTATTACTATTATTATTATTTAGAATTTTGTGTATTATTACAGTGACAATTTTTACTCAGACAATAAAAATTTACTATTACTTATTTCTAATACTAATGCTGACATATCACTAACTGAAACTATACCGTACCAAATAAAAATAATTGTATAAAATATTACTGTTATAAAAGCATACCTTTTTATTCATTTTTTTTTGGGGGGGGGGGGATCTTGCTGCATTCAGAAGAGTCTTGTTTTTAAGCACCACATTGTAGAAATCTTCACACAGCATTTTCAAATTCATCTGAACACATCTTGGTTTTCAGAAGTTCGTTGACATTCTGTTTCTAGCAGCTGACCATAATGCAGTCATTACACTAAACACTCATTCAATATTACTCACAGGAATTGGAAGCACGTGCTGCATTATTTTGAACAAATTTGGTGCATCTGATTTTTCGAAAAATACACTCCACACTTTACAATTACCCTTTCAATCAAGAAAATTGATGATACAGTTTGTTTCCATTGAAACTATAATCATCAATTTCTTTCTCACTTCGGTCAAGTCATTGAATGAAAATAGTTTTGGTGTACATAAATCTAGCATGGACACAATTTTATACACATTGTCATTCCCACTAAAATTGTACCGTTTATTAAGATAATTCAATAATCTGTCGTAAACAAGTCTGCAACGTTTTACTAGAATACTGTTTTCTTTTTCTGTAAGGTGTTTCTAAAGACATTAACTTCAAATCCATACAATTTTTCGTCCTTACGTCCCTCTATTTGTTACTTTTCTTCCAACATAACCTTGTGAACATCTGTGGAAAGTGTGTTTTCTTTTACCAAAAGTCTAACTGCATTAGCAAATACAGCAAAGTTTCATTTAAAAATACTCTGGTAGTGTTCGTGAATACTCGTTTATTTCGTCTTGTTTTAAATAAATTTCCAAATTAGGGGGTATGGTTTTTCCTCGTCCTTTGCTATGTAATACATCTTTAAAACTTGCCATATCTTAACAAGACGTTCCACGGTTGATTGCAAAGACAACCATCGCACAAGGTGTCGCAATATTTCGTATAATCATGTTGAGCTAACTCGCAAAATGTATTTAGTTCAGAATTTTTTGATGAAGAAAAGTTTGAATATATTTCAAGGACTAGACTTTCTACGTTATATTCTAGTACCTTGAATCCAAATTTAGCACAGTTATGTAATATATGACAACAATTGGCTTTGAGTAAATTTGCGTTTTATTCTTTTTTTTACTTATTTATTTTTTAATGTAGTAAAGACAGAATTATGTTCACCGAAATTACATGACGCATTGTCGGCTCAATAAGAAACTACATTATTAAGCCATTTTCCAGTAAAATCTATTCTAGTTTATTTGAAAAGACTTCCGCAGATTCGTTTACAACTTCATAGAAATCAAGAACTTAGTTAAATTTTCCTTTATCTTTGGAGAAGTAGATTACAACTACTGGGTAGTGTTTTTATTGCCCTTATTTGAAGCGTCTGAACAATCTGTGGTCTGAACTTAAAAACGGAACATTCTGTTTTAATTCGCTCAGTAGCTTCTCAAGGCAGAAGCACATTTTTATAACGCATCACCTTTAGTTCGGCCACATTTTACTTTCGTTGGTACAGAAGTGTCTCCGAAAACATGTGGATATAGCTTATTACCACAATCTTGGGAATTGTAAGATTGATGAAGTTTCACACCATGAAAAGTCAAAGTTAAAAATTGCTAACGCAAGAATTTAAGAAGAGATTGGTTTTTCTTTTGTATGATATTCGCGTCATGTCTTTCTGATTGTAAATGTCTATTCACAGCCTTCACCATCATATTAAAGAAGTACCGCAAATTCAGCACTTACACATACACTCATCACTGTAAACTTTTTATAACCACTCAATCATATTCGTCCTGTAATTACTCTTCACGAAACGAACTTAGATGTTATCTGTTCATTTCACTGTTATTACTCACAATTTTCAGTTATGAAAACTAGACTGTTCACACACGAGCCGAATGCTGCAACAATTGCTGGTTAACTGAATCACTAGATAACTGACAATGAACGAGCGAGCGAAGACAAAAATAGATGTTGCCAGTTGCCACGTTGCCGTGACTTGCCTGTGTTTACATGCGAGCGGAATATTACACACGCAACAATGAAAAGTTGTCGAATAACAATAGAAATGCAGAGTTTTGTTACAATAAGAAGCCAACAATTGTACATAATTATTCAAAATAATTAAAGTAGAATAAAGTAATTGGCCCGTATATCTGGAGAATTCATTTCAAATCCGGGCACTTCGGGCGGCGCCCGGAGATCATAACTGCTTTCCATTTTCATAGTTGCAGTTACAATTACTATGATAGTAAATATGTTTCCTCATCTATCTGCACATTTCCAACATTTTCTAAGGAAATTTGAATTTATACTTCAGAGTTCAATATACAGAATTTAATTAATTTCTCACCTGATGTTTTGTTTGATTGTTCCTTCCCTCCCTCCTTGCCTACATCCCTCCTTCCTCCCCTCCCTCCCACCCACCCTCCTTCCTTCCAATGATCAGATTTTTTAGTATACACTTTATTTTTCAAGTTCCCCAATAGATATAAATTGTATATAGTTAACCCTATGTCGGTCACGCCTTAATTTCAACACAGTTGGTCGTGCAGTATCTAATAGGCGCCAATTACTTAATTACTTTTATTGTTTTTTTAATGTATTTCATTATTTTTGAAAAGATTCATTCAATTATTTTTTATTTTCGTTTTTAATCTAATAATACTAATGGTAGATTAACACAAACGACAGTGTAATATTAACAAAAAAGGCAGCAAATGTTAAATTATAGTATGAAAGAATAAAATAACATATTACATCAAAATAAAACATATAAACAATTTTTACGTATCACATGTGCTAGTTATTTTTTTATCCTTTTTCCCTTGTTTTCCTATTTTACACTATTCTATTTTTCCAACTCCAAACTCGCAAAGCATTCATGACATATTCTACTGTGCTCCAAACAAAAATACTTTCTGCACTTCCTATAGGTTATATGAACTTGTTCTACATGTAACTCTGGGTTCACGATGCTTTCCCCACTTCGTATTTCCATCCCTTTCTAATTAGAACATCTGTGTTATGTTCCTCTGTGTCAGAATTTTTTTCTCTTCTCTCAGGTAGAAAATCATCTGTATCAAGTCTTCTTCACATTGTTAGTAAATCGACATCGTCACTCTGTAGTAAAGGACAGCTAATTCTAAGTCATTTGGGTTGCTTAGACCATCTATCTTGTTTTTTATTTATTGTACTGCATATTCCATTACATTGTATGCAGGGGCGGCTGGTGAGGTATTGTATTGATGGTGCCATAAATAAATAAGGGTTGTATCAAGTCTTCTTCACATTGTTCGTACATCGACATCGTCACTCTGTAGTAAAGGACAGCTAATTCTAAGTCATTTGGGTTGCTTAGACCATCTATCTTGTTTTTTATTTATTGTACTGCATATTCCATTACATTGTATGCAGGGGCGGCCGGTGAGCTATTGTATTGATGGTGCCATAAATAAATAAGGGTTGTTAAAGTATAAATATGTGTACCAATTACGAACGATTGAGGTAATCTTATCAATAATCCATCCTATTTTATAATATACTGTACCAAACAGAACGTGCAGAACAATCTTAGAAATGCCTTTGAATACTGATGACTGGCTGAGGTGTACTTGAAGTTCTTTATCCAACTCCGCACTAAACTGAATGAGCTCACGAAAAAAAACCTTATTTTGAGAGGCGTAGATTCGTCGTGTCCCCTAAGAGCCAGCTCCAAAGCACCACAGAACCAAATACAGTTTATAATTAAGTTCAATATATACCTGTTCTTGTCTACTTGTTTGTTATGGCTGTTGACTGTTTGCCTATACTGCGAATCTAAGTTGTCCTGAATGTTGGTTTTGCCTAGAAATGAAACGCTCAGAGCATTGTCCATGTGTCGCTTTGATGTTTCATGTGTTTTCATTTTAGACCATAAATGCCCAATATCAGTTATTCCAGTCTTACACCAATGGACATCTCCCCCAAATAACACACAAGGAAAACAAAAAACTGCATTGTTTTCATCACAGCCGCAAATCCAGTTGTTCTTTTGATAAATATCTGGATTAAACTTACGGCATCAATTTTTTTGTTTGCTGCTGCAGATTCAGATTAGGGAGCGGCCTACCCATTGTTTTTATCTGAATTTTTTCACTTAGAGTACTGTTACTAAATGGAGTTTTCAGTAATTTACTCACCTTGTTCATGTTCGTAACTTCACTGTGAAGTTTAACTTAAAGAAAAAACACTGAACACTGTTTTAAAAATCCATGCTCACGATGAACTACAGCATTACAAGAGCACATACAGAACTACTCTACCATTGTTTTGAAACATGTATGTTGTACCAACAAACCAGCTGCTGTGAAATATGCACATGTTGAAATACTGTCTCTTAATTTTAAAATCTAATACTATATTCACATTGAAACCAAATTAATTTTATTTATAAAGATATCTGTGTGTTGTGCTTCTACAGCTGATTTCATAAGTGTTAATTTGCGTTTTGAAGTTCTTCAGGATTAACTTGCAGTAGGATGGTGACACTGCATTAAAGGAAGGTATAGCGCGAAATGTATTCTTACCATTGTCTTTCGCTAGGGGGCAGGATCGTGGTTCTCTGAAGTGCCGTGCTTTACTGCACTCTAACGGACAAAGCGTAAGTTATGCGCCAGAGCAATCCTGGCACTACCTTTTCTGACCTTCTCCCACAAGAAGCCGTGTATAAGCAGATATCCTAGTCCTTAACACAGGCGCTTATGAGCGTAGATGGTGCCGTTCTGGAATCGGCACCAAGCTACGGAAAACAACCAAGAGAGAGCACTTGCGTTCAACGCGCCTATTCAAACGAGGGAGCAACCACTCATAAACAATTCTTTTTGCGCAGTTCTTATACACTTCTCTTTCTTTCGTTTTCATACAGATGGTGCCATGGCACAGCGACACTACCTCAGAAGCCGCCCCTGATTGTAAGTAATACTATACGCTTGGGTGCACAGTTACATTAAGTTCTGTTTTCATTATTGATTTACATATGAGATTTCCTCGAGACTTACAATTCTATAAACTAATATAAATATTTGCATCCTACTTGACTATTTACAGATTATCGAAGTTGATACTGTTTACGAATATACTGAAACACCATCTATCTTGTGCATTCCAGACATTGTAGGAAGAATTGATGGATTCGGTCGTGTGGTCTCTAGTAGATGCAAATGCTGAAATTTGCAGTGAATATAATCCCAATTATAATGGCTTAACAAAGATCAGTTACACATTGTCAGCCAAGGAGGTAACAAGAGTTAAGTAAAAAACCTAAAAGCAGTGTGAGAAAAACAACGGTTGGCGCTTTTTGGGTGCATCACGACCGATGGAGGGTTAAATCAGGGGACTGCAATAGCCATAATGCTTTAGTTATTACCTAATCTGAAAAAAATTGTTTCAAATCCACTTCTAACGTCCCTACTGAGTTTACCACATATGTATTGTAAACAAAAATACTTTGTGGTAATGTGTAATCTTTTTTAGGCATAAAAAGTGCACAATCACCAGTAACACTAGTAACTTAGTTTTTCACCTAAATCTCATAAATTTAAATGCACAGGAATGAAACAAACTGGACATTTATAACATTCATAGTTTAAATTAGCACTGTTTAAAACTTTTAAATTTGTAAGCATGGAACAGAAATGAAACAAACTGGACAATGCCTTTAGTAAAACACTTGTTCATTCAGATCAAGCTGTTATGAGTCAAAAGTGTAGGTATCTGCTCTCATGCATTCTACTATAGAGTGGTTGGGGTTTCAGAGAAAACACATACATATCCTACATATATTAATACTTCAGTTTTCAAATATTAAAACCTTTTATTAATCCATACGGAAAATTAACATAGAAGCTTAAATATACATAAAGGGATTTCTCTAATAATTTCATATACATTGTATAACATTCAGTTTATACTATACAGGCTAACAAATAAATAGATGAGACTAGGAAGCATTGGTGCACAAATGCTAAAGGAACTTTTCAGTTGTACTCTCTACTTAGTAGCAAAAGAAATTAAAACTGTTTGTTATTACTCTTTGGATAAACTTTGATAATGTTCCATATTGTTCTGCAGGAAACAAGACGAAGACAACAAGCAGAGGCAGCAGAGAGGAGACTGAAAGAACAAGAAGGCCGTGGTATCAAGGATCCTGAAAGGTTCAAACAGCAGTTAAAAAAGAAAGAAGAACTTGAGAGAAGACAAGATGAGGCAATGAGACAAAACACGGAAGGTGGACTAAAGGTAAATAGCTTATAGACATATAAAAGTACTCTGCTAAATTACATACTGATTAGGGAAATGCTCTAAAAAATTATTTCTATAAATAATTACTTAAGTACTTTTTTGTATGTAGCATTTGTTATGATTACTTTTTGAACCTTTAGATGCTGCCAATAGAATTTGAACCTTGCAAGCTATTAGGGGTATTATAAAAATTATTTTCATCTTATGTAACAGGTTATATTATGAAATAAAATATAATTTATTACCAACTTCACTTAACTTTTTAAGAAATTATAAATTCTTCACAGTTCACAGAAAAAGATGAGTTAAGTTTGTAACATATTATATTTTATTGTAATATTAGTATTGCTTCACTGTTATTAGCTTCAGTTTTTTATGTATTATATATTGTGTATTGTGTATGTATATATATATATATATATTTTTTTTTTTAATGTATTTTATATTGTGTTAACAGTTACAAGTAATAATTATATGATAGTGTTCTGAGGCAGTGCATTCTAGTTGAGTTCTCACATCACTTCATAATTTAATAATGATGGCGAAAGATGGATTACAGGTGGAAGATTGGGAACTTGTCTGGGTTTCTGTCAGGGTTGCTCAGCATCAGATCTCTTCTTTCCTGTAGGGTCTGGGTGCATCCTGACGTAACATAAATTTCCCAGAGAAATAAACACTGCGACTGTCCAAATAGTACTTTATTTACTCTTGTAATTTTACTCTTCTCGCTACCTTGTGTTTCTATGAGTGATTGTTTACTATTGCTACCGACAATCTGATAAAATCAGAGCATCTTTCCTGAGCAGAGCAAGAAAATTTCTTAAGTCTGATTCGCACAGATTGATTGCCGAGTGATGTTATACTCGTGTTTGATCTTTTGGTGTTAATTGCTAAGAGGTCTGTTTGCAAAATTCAAGTCTTGGCTATACTTTAAATTTCCCCCACTACAGCTCAATTCTGAGTTTTAGGTTCGTCACATGTTTATTTTCTTAATTTTTATTGGTTAAACTTGGCCCCACGTTTTGGTTCTCTCCTACTATTGAACATAACACATGGCCTTGTTTTACAAAACATCTTCTCACGCATTGTATTTAATTTTTGTAAATGCACATATGGCTAGACTCCTACAAAATCTTGTCCTGTTTTGTTTAGGGCATGACTAGTCATGTTATTACTAAAATTAAGCAAATGAGTCAATATTGCATATACTTTTCTCCACTTACAGGTGAAGTTGTAGTTCTTAGCAGCAACATTATCATCACTTTTGCAGCTGTTCATTAATGGTTACAACTAAGAATTAGATGTAACTGTGGACAATATTAATGATGCTAATACTGGCTTATTGTGTAGTTACCTCTCACCACTAGCAATCACTGTGACAGTCTCCAAAGGGTTGATTATAATTGCTAGGTAAATTTGTATTGAACCTGTTTCATCTTAGCTTGTTCCACACGCACACACCAGTAAGTTCTTTCTCCAGAGTGACTTATGTCTGCTGATCGGCTTAACTTGTTTGCGGCATAAGCATCCAGTAAATGGACAACATAAGTGAAACACAACATATATTCATGCAGATGAAATGCCTGAATCTTATTTATATAATTAGTGAATGAAATAGCCAAATATGTGCCATGAAGGGCAAAGGCCTCCTACTCTTTAGAGATAGGATTAGCTCAGTTTTCCTAATGTGGTGAGCTACTCCACGTTAGATATAAACCTGTTCGTTGGGTATATGCTGTTTGACATTGCACTATAATACATCATTAAAACAATGGTGATTTTATGTTGTTGCTCTAGTCGCTGCACAGATGCCTTCCTAGTATCTTCCATTCTTCTCTATCTCTTGCTATCATTGTCCATTGATGTCCTGTGTGTTCTTTGAAGATGTCTACCCATCTGCACCTTGGCCTGTCTTGCATCCTTTGTCCATGCCATGTTTCCCAAACAGTACTTTTGTAAGTCCATCTGCTGTCTTGTAGTCTGACAACTTGGCAATGTGTCCTTCTCACTTCCATTTGCTATGTGTAGCGGCTTGTGCAATGTCTATTGTCTGTGCGAGCTGTTGAATTGTGGTGTTGGATATATGGTCTCGTAGGGATATTCCTAAGATTTGTGCTGCATTTTATGTTGACATATTTGGTATTTGTTCCTTTGATGTGTTCTTAGCGACTATCTTTAACATCCATATAACAGCACAGTATATACACATGTTTCCAAAGTATGAAATTTTATTTTGTGGCTTAGCTTTCTGTCTAGTAGTATGAATTTGAGGCCCCAGAACACTTTCCAGGCTAGACAGATTCTCTGTTGCACCTCTTTTCCCATTTTGTTCTGTTGCTATATATATTTGTTCACGTATGTTAGTGCTATTCCATCTATTACTGGTACTGGTGGTTTATATGACATTAGTTTGGTTTTTGCTTTGTTAAGAGTAAGTCCTGCTGTTTTGCTTTGTTCGTGTAGTTGGTCGAGCATTGTTTGAACTTCCCCTGGAGTTTTACTGAACAGGACCACATCATCAGTGAATTATAAATTTGTTAGGTGGCTTCCGTTTATGTTGATTCCCCAATCTTCGTTCCAGTTCAATTTCTGGAATATGTGTTCCATCATGCTTGTAAACAACTTGGGAGATATTGGGTCCTCTTGACGTACACCTCTTTCTATAATTTAAATGATTTTCCTTCTTTTTCTGTGCTGACTTTGGCAAGGCTTTGATTGTAGATCTTTTGTAGATTTGCAAATATTGTGCTTTGATTCCTAGTGCCGCTAGTGCTTGTACTATGCTCGAATGCTCCACAGAGTCAAAGGCTTTGTTATAATCAGTAAAGGTGAGATATATGCTCATGTGAAATTCTGCTTTTTTAATCAATTGATTTACCATTTGTAGGTGCTCTGTTGTGCTGAATCTTTTGCGAAAGCCTGCCTGCTCTGGTGGCTGATTTCATCCAGCATCTTCGTCAATCTCCTTATAATTATTTTTGTAAAAAGTTTGTATAAGTTCGATATAAGAGTTATACAATAGTAATACAAAATAAACTAATAACTATGAAGAAATGTTTGGTAGTAGAGCAATTCCTTTCATGAGGGAAATTGGAGATGTTTAGGCTCACTGATTTAAACCTGCAGTATCTTTGCTGACCTTTTGTGATTACAAAAAAATTACTTTATAAAACCGAGTGGGATGGCTCAGGTGGTTTTGTCTGTGACCTGCATTCAGGAGGACCTGGTTTGATTCCTGTGGCCGACCTACCTGACCCATGGATTTTTTGGGGGTTTTCTGGCTTTCCAGGCGAATGCTGGGTAGGTTAATTATCTCCCCCAAATTTTCTGTCCCTCCATTATCATTTCACATTATCTCTCATCTGGTGGTCCCTTTCAGGGTAGAAGTGTCGGTGGATGTCTCGGCACCTTGGGTCGGCTACCCTCTATCTTCTCTCATCCCATCCTTCCTCCCAGGGATGCCCACTTAGGGCTTAGGTACAATAAACCACAGGTTTCAGTGCCAAATCCCCTCTACAGTAATCCTAATCCTACTTTGTAAAAAAAAAAAGTAAAAAATAAAATAAAATCTGCATATCTAAGCCCAGTTTCTGGAATCTATATCAGGCCTTATTATGCAAACTTCATTTTTAACTTTATTAACTTCTAAATCAGATGTCACAAAACAATTTACAAATTTTGCAGATATAATCTGCTTTCTACCTTAACGAACGTAACTAAACCTAAAGATTACTGGATTCCAGTAACCTTACAAATATAATCTATCAAAAACAGTCTTTTTTCTACTTTACTTCTACTCCAACAATATAAATCAAATCTACATTTCTACTACAGCTTTAATTCCTGTAACAAGCTACGAAAGACTGCTTCCTACGGTTTTAAAATTTCCTCTTCTGTAAATGGTATCCAAAGCTTCCTCCTACTGGTATACATCTCCTAAAGGGACTGGCATCAGTAGATGGAGCTGGTTCGTCAGTTCCAGACATCCGGGTAGTCATCTCTCCGCTTTTGCATAATCAGTTACATCTGTCAGCTCTGATTCTCTCCATATATATCTTCTCTCTCCTGGTATTCTCTTTCTGTCTATGGTCTTTCCATCTTTCCGTCTTCTTTCTGATGTCCATAATTGGCATCTTCTATTTATCGGCTCTGTGTCTTAAATTAAGTCTTCAAGTCTGGTAATCTGTATCTTCAGTTTCTCTTGGTCCTATTTCCCTCCGACGATCTCTTAAGTAATATTCTTTTCTCGTAGATTGAAATGTTCTTACATTTTTTTCTTGAAATATTTTGTCGCAGGTCATATATTCCTCCAACGCCTTAACAGATATTATCTTAGACATATTTTCTAAATGTACATAATCTTCTGCATCTCTTAAGATGTTCCATAAACATTTTCCTTGAAGTTTCCTTCGACCGTCTTCTACTTGTTCACTATATTTATTGCACTCAAAAATAACATGTTCAGACAAATCTAAACAGTTACATTGCTCACATAAATCTGAGTTCTTCTTCCCTATTCTTTTTAAATATACATTATATGGGCCATGTCCTGTAACAAAGTGAAAAAATCCTTTTCTTGGTTTAATATGTTCCAATTTTAGCCTCTCTTTAATATCCAGAAATAAATCATGTACTCTTCTTCCTATGTGTGCATTATCCCACTCTTCTTGCCATTCTTGTAATAAATAATTGTTTACTTCTTTCTTAGTATTGCATCTTTTTCCCATGATTTTAAAAACATTCCCATATTCTTCCTTCTTTAGCCAATAAGTTGCACCCCTTAATCTAATGATATAGTCAATAGGCCAAATTCCCGCTACTATTAGTAGGGCCAAAGTAGATGTCGTTTTTGTAGCTCCGCTGCTGTGAAGTAGTATTTGTTGCTGAGTTTTTCGGATTAAATTTGTGCAGGATTTGACCCTTAACCTATGTGCCTATGTACTTGTGCCATATCCTATTATAAAACTCATATGATATATCCTTGTTGCTGTAAAAGATATTCTATAGCTCTTTTGTACAATTGACACTAATTTCATAATGACATTTACTGCCTTTTCTCTTACGTACTTCATATGGCTGTTTGAAAGTAATTTTCCATCTAATTCTATGCCTAAATACTTAAACGTTTTGTGTCTTTTTATATTACATTATAGACCTTAATAGTAGGGTCTCTTTTGACTTCTGCCTTAAACATCACATATGCCGATTTTTGTGGGACTAATTTTAATTTGGTTCTGACACACCACTGTTCAAGGGCATCAATCATCCGCTTTGATTTCTATTCTAGTTCTAATCTGTTCTTTGCTTCTGCCATAAACATTAAATTGTCGGCGTAAGCTATGATATCATATACCTCTTGCATATTTCCTCTAACATTGGTTCACTTATATCCCAAAATAAGGGCCCTAAAATGGAACCCTGTGGGCAACCTTTATTAATTTCTCTGTCTATTTTCCCGGAAGTGGTTTGGAGATAAACTCTTCTATTTGTACAGTAATTTTTTATGCTGTTATATAGACATCTTGGGTAGTCCTTATCTCTCATAGTATTAAAAAGTTCTGGTTACCATAAGTTATCGAAAGCTCCCTGAATATCAAGAAAACTCCTATCAAATATTTCTGTTCACTTGTGTTTATTCGTTTTAGTGCATAGTTTATTGCATCTTCCATGGATTTGTTTTTTCTAAAACTAAATTGCTTATCACTCATACCTATCATCATTCTATATTCCAGAATGTGTTTATATAAAAGTCGTTCCTGTACTTTTCCAAGAGTATTAAGCAAGCAAATTGGCCTATACGATTTTACCTGTGATAGGTCCTTATCTTTCCCTTTCTTAAGAATGACTACTTTAGCTTCCTTCCAACAATAGGGGATTTTCCCTAAAAATAGGCACTCATTTAATAGTTCGGTTAATATTGGTGATAATTTATCTGCCAAGTTTTGAATTACCTCTGATACTATTCCATCTGGTTCTGGGGTTTATTTTTCTTTCCTTGCATAATGGCAATTTTTACTTCAGTGATGTCATATGGATATACTAGTCTTTCTCCCAAGTATTCTTCTTCATAAAGGCATCATTTATATTTGTGTTCATGTTGCTCATCTTCTATTCTATCCCATGGTAATAACTTTTCTAGTAAAAAATTCGTTTTTTCTCCATCTTCTTTTTCCAGGGTTGAAATAAATTCCGGTCCTTGTATTTTCTCCATGATGATCTTATATGGAATACCCCATACATTATCAGTCAGTTTTTCCTCTACGTAATTATCTCATGAGTTCTTCCTCAAATTTTCCAACTCCAATTTATAATTTTCTTTTATTTCTCTATAGATGTTTAAATTCCTGTCCCTATCTGAATATTCTACCAATTTTTGGTAAATTCTTTTGGCTTTCCTTGTCCTCCTTCACAATTTATATAATTTATCATTCCATAGGCCATTCACTTTTTTATCATTTCTTTTTTTTTTAGGTACAACTTTCTTAATTACTTCTTGAATTCTATTAGATATAATTTTGTCCTTTTTGTTTATATCTATTGTACTATAAAAATTTGGCACATCAGATTCTTCCCGCACCTTATCCCAATCTGCCTTTTTAAAGTTATATCCTATCTTTTTCCTTATACATTCATATTCTGACTTCGGCATTACCTCATAATCGAAAATGATTACATTATGATTGCTTATCGTTTGATTTTCTGTAACCCTCCAATTAAAAATGTGTTTTGATATATTTCCCTTAGTTAAGGTTATGTCTGTATTTTCTTCTGCTCCAGCTCGATTTTTAATGGTATATACCTTATTGTGCTCATTTATAACAATTAAGTTGTATATATGTATTATTAATTTTTAGATGAGTCGTATTTATTACACATCTGCATAAGAGCAGAAGATGCAAATGATGATTTGCGAAAATAGGTCCTCAAAATAGGTACGAAAGTGAAGCAGATGTGTAATAAATACGACTCATCTAAAAATTAATAATTATTTCGCTTCACTGTGGTGTTCCAATACAGTTAAATCTCGTTGTATATATGTGTTAATTCCTCCAATTGTTTCCTCCTATTATCTGGATTTTTGCTTCTCCATAAGGTTGATTTTGCATTATCATCCATGGTAAAAATTATCTTTTCATTTGTATACATATCTAGTACCCTTTTTGTTTTATCCAAATGTACATCTGTGTTGTCTTTATACTGATAATATTGATTGCAGACAATATTACTAACTCCCTTATATATCATTTCTATGCATACCATGTGTTCTTCACATAGTTGGGAAATTTTGGCAACTACGAGTTCTTTGTTAGCTATTATAATTGCTGTTTTTGGGTGCTGCCCTTCAGATATTACTGTTACATTTATCGTCTTATACATAACTTTACCTTTAAATGTATAGGGTTCCTGTATGCAAATTATGTCTAATTTTAATTCTTCTATGTTTCCGGATTTCCATTACAACTATTTTACTATTTTGAGCGTTTATTTGTGCAAATCTAATACAGCTATTGTCTTGCGTTTTGTAAGTTATCGTTTGTAATATTTTCACATTCCTCCGCTGTTTGCATAGCATAATACCCTCTTATACAATCCCTATCTATCTCCCTTCTTCTTATTTTTTCTTTACACTCCACTTTTGTCTTAATATTATTTGTCTTGGATGACTCTGTTGCCTTTTTAGACTCCTGTCCATATGCACATTTCCTTATTTCTTTGGGTGTTATTGGATGACTTGGATGACAATTTACTTTTCTGCCTGGCTCATCTCATTGACAAAATCTTTCATTGCCCGTATTATTTATTACTATTGTTTTGGTTTGAGGACACACATGTTTATTAGGTCTTGTCAATTTATCCTGTCTAACATGTACATAACAATTAGGCCAACTTTGTTGAAAATTATACACCGCTCTTCCATAGCACTTTACAAAATGATTGTAAATTTCCTCTATATCAAAAGCATCATTTCTCCTTGAAAATGCCATACTTAATAAAGTCTGTAATTGATCCACCTCTGTCGGAAGATTTACTACTTGAAGTTCCATGCAGTCTATGGCGTCGGGGTCTGGAAACATTATGCTATCCCTTGTGGATGCATTATCCTAACAATGTGTCTAAATGCCGCCATTAAAGTGTTTTTTTCTTCTAATCTACTTAATTTTAATTTAACTTAAAAATCTTCATATATATCCTTGGGATCGATTCCACTATCTTTTTCTTCTTTTATTGCATCTATATTCTTCACCATGTCTTATGCAGTTGTACTTTTCGAATTAGGAGTTCTTTAAAGCTGTTATTTTCCTTCTTTTTCAAATCCTTCTCTTCTTCGGTTACACTTTCATCAGTTAATATTTCATCAAAATTAACCTCTATTGTCTTTCTGTTATTCCTACAAATTTGTTTCTCTATCTTATCTCACGGTAAAAGACCCTTATTTGGTTGAGCGTGTATTTGGGCAGTGATTATAACTCTTTGTCCTGAGAGTGTAGCATTTATATCTCCTTCTGTATGCGTAGCAATTTCCTTCTTTTCCTTCAGGTATTTATTTCTAATATAGTTTTGGACTCTTATTCTATCTCTTTTTATTCTTGGACATTTATTCTTCTTTCGTTCCTTCGTTATTTTAAATGTAACTCTATCCATAGTTGGTTCGACTTATTAATCTATCCCAGAACATCTTATACATTCCGCAGTCTCTACCGCCTGCACATTTCTTTTTCTTTAAATGACAAGGAATACAAACTTTAGATTGTTCTTTGTTTTTACAAAATTTGGCTATATGTCCTAAATCCTGATATTTCATACATCTCGCCACTACAGTAAAATCTTTACCGATACTGACTGAAAGGCTAAATACATTCTTCCTTTATTTACCATTTCGGATCTCATTTGGGGATCAACCTCCAGCACATGATGTACCACTGCTCTATTTCTAGGGCTGGTCCTAAATTTAAAGTTCACTTTGCCTTCAAATTCTTCCCAAGTCAAGTAGTCAAAGTTTTGTTCATATAAATTCCATTTGAGATTATCTTCCTTTTCTCCTGCCATTGTATCGTATATGATTACTAGGGGATTCCTCTTCCTCGGTTTCTCCATTTTAAGTTCTTTATCAGAAAAACATTTTCTTTTAAGAATTTTATTCATATCCTTCTCTGACTCCACCTCAATTTTCACATTTCTTTCAGTCGTTCTCATATGGCTAATCCGGATCTTCTCCTGTGCTGGTTTGGGATTTTTAGTGATAATCTCTTGTACTTCTTTTGTTGTTTTCTCCTTTTCTGACGACACAAAGATTATGTGTCTTTGTTTCTGTATTGTTCTTTGTACTTTTTCTATACTTGGCTGGACTCTTGGTTTCTGCACTATTTCTGCAAAGGTCAATGCCTGTTTCTTGGTATTAAATTCCTTTAGTATTTTATTTTCTGTCCTTAATTTCACATTTTCTACTTTCATTTCCTCCACTAATTCTGATAACTGAGCGAGGGTTATATATACTTTTTGTTTGTTTCCTAGTAACATCTTATTATCATTTCCAATAATGCCATTTAACTCATTTATTACAGCTAGAACGTCATACTGTTTCTCCATACTTTCAGCTCTTTCCATCTTTTCTTCTGCCATTTTTATATCATCTATAGAGCTTTCTCTAACAGGTGAGCATGCCAAAGATCTTCTTGGAGCAAAACTACTGCTCTCCTCTACCTCTCCCTTCTTCTTCCCTCTTTCACGTTCACTCATTGAAGAATTTAGCTCCTCCTATCCAGGTAGCAAGGTTTTAAACACTTTTCCATCCATAAATGCAGATAATTTAAAATAATAATAGTTACTGGCAAAGGTAAAAAGGAGAAAAGAATTCCACAAACCGTGAGTGTACAACGCTTCTGCTCAGCTGCTTGTGCACGACGGCAGTGTCAGCACAAAAAATATGTACACGTACGCTGAACAATAGCAGTGCAGGTAATATATCCAATGAAAAAATAATAATAATCTTCTAAGCTATTTAAATTCACATTCTCATGCAATACTTATATGAAATATATTTCTCTTTCATGTGATACACAACACAAATTAAACTTTTTTACACTTATTAAAATTATATATCAGAGCTGCGACATGACATGTCTGACTTCTACGGTGTTCAATTACTTTGTAAAAATAATGAGAGGTTATTTTAATGGTCACATGCCTCAGATACTTGCATGGTCATTGCTACTGCAATGCAGCAATTGCTGATTTGTGTAAGGAAAGTAAAAAGAATATATAGCTATAATCAGAAATCCTCTTATCTACTGTTGCACATCCTCATAACTTCTCAATATATTAGAAACTGGATGTAGCTCTTCAGATGAGATGTTCATAATTGCTCTTGTGATGTCTTTTGATTTGTCTATTGCAAAGGAATTATTTTTATACATGGTTTAACAAAAAGGTATGTCAAAAGTTTGAGAAAACATTTCTTCAGATAGAGGATTAAAAAATGCTATATGAACATAGGTCCAGAAATTATTTCCTTATTAGAGCACTTTTTCTACATCTGAACCCCATACAATACTCAGTGACAGAACAATGGGAAAATGGGAAATCAGAACACATGTTCAAAATGGCCTCCATTAGCTCCATTGCATCTGTCAACCTGCTGTAGCAACCTAATGCGTTGAGTTAGGCCTGAAGACTTTCATAATGTCTGGCAGTCTTCCACAATACGAGCACAAAGAGTTTCTAATGTGCAACTGAAGTTTCATGAACAAGAGATTTCAAATGTCCACACGAATAAAAATTTAGTGGGTTTAAGTCAGGTGAGCATGGAGGCCATGGAATTGGTCCCTCTCTTCCTATCCATCTAGCAGGAAACCTGCTATTTGGAAATCAATGGACAGAAAGCCTGAAATGAGAGAGATTTCCATCATGCATGAACTGATTACCGTTGCCTAATAAGCAGAATACTCACAGTAATGCAGCACAATGACAACAGTGGTGAAATGCATTATCTCCACCCAATTTAACCAGATGTAAAAGCAAATGTATTACACATCCCGATGTGTAAGCAAAGTTACAGAAAATAAACAATTAAGTAAATAATTTATAAATAATTGAAATAAACTATTTTCAAAATTATGTTCGTATAACATTTTTTTATACTCTATATGCAAGAAATGTTTCCCCAAAGTTTTGACATACCTTTTTTGTTACATTCTGTATACCAGTGTTTCTCAAACTCTTCTGCCTCGTGGACATAATATTGTCACCCGAACGTTGGAACACCCTATAGAACCAGCTGATGGCAGCAGCAAGAGATGGAGGTGCTCGGACCCGCCCCCTCGTTTGTCTTATAGCGGTAACGTGGGGTGGCTGGGGAAAAAAACATTACCGTGCCGTCTCTTTCCGCTGCCCTTGATTTCTCGAACTTACGGGATATTTCATCTAATCCAGAACATTCTCGATTGGACAGCTGACCCTATATAAGCAACACGCTGGGCTGGAAGTTAGTCAGTGCTTGACGTGCTAGTGTATGACGCGAAGACTGTGCGAGTGCATCGGAGGATTGTACGTAATTACGAGTGCAAGTGAAATTGTAACGGACGAACTGGTGAATCGTAATTGTGTGCATTACGTAATTCTGTGTAATTGGCAAGAGTTTAACTGTAAGTCGGTGGAAATAAAGAACATTTTTGAGTGGTGCAATTGGACTTTTCATTTCACGAACCCACAAAGTCACAATATATATTCACAATAACTATACATCTATGTTGGTACAAGATCAAATTTTTACTTACTCACTGAACTAGTGTTTATTACCAGGCATAGGGTCTTCTAAGCATTAAAGCCCAGATAAAAGCAAATTGTGTTAAACTGTTGCTGAACTTTGCAATGTTATATTGCAAAGTGATATTGTGGTAGCAAATTACATGCAGTCCCTTCTAGTGTCTGTTGGTATGTGCAGACAAATCATGAGACCATGTTTTACTTACATTAGTGACTCATGATTGATGTAATACATTCATTATTTGTGGTGATTTGAATCGGCTAACTTCAAGCCAACTGAATAGCAATTCCTATGCCTGGGTGTAATATGTACTTCCAGTAAAATAAATGATAGTAACAAAATTTGTGTTGTTTTTTTGTTGCAGTGGCAAGTGGGCTAGCTTTCCTGAGCAGTTTAAGGTTTGTTGATGTAACTGGTTGTATTAATGTGAACACAAGACGCTTAAGAGGTAAATGTCTCAGTACTTTCTATGTAACTCACATGTACCTAAACATTTCAAGTGTATTATATTAATTTTTGTATATAGATTTATGCACTAAGTATGTAATTTTGAACATATCTCAAGATATTTATTTTTTCTGAATATTTACTGTAAGTGCAATGTTACTGTATATGAAAATAAAGATATATATATTTTCACACAATAAAAAAAATAAATTAGCTTTTGCTATGAATGTGTTGTAATACTGGTTATATATCATTGCTATCCTACTATAACTTACCATTTTACAGGATCTTCCCCTTCTCCGTTTAAACATACCTGATTTTATATTTTAACCACACATTAAGGAGAGTAATTTTATTCATATCAAAATTCAAAGCAGAAAATTCACATCTTTCTATTGGTATATAACATAAGAAAATAAATATATTATCTAAAAATCAGGTATTTAAACTTAATCAAAGGAGGTTTACATTTTTAAAATATCTCTGTGTTAAAGAGATAGCAGAATTATTGAAATATTTATTCCTTCAATAAATAACTTCTATTGAGTTTAAACTAGACAAAGAAATCCACAGTAGAACTTATAGAATAATAAAAAGTGCAGCAATAAATTGCCTAACATAGCTAATACTAGACCATTTCACTGAAGACCATAGTTTTCAGGTTCTGAAGCCGCCATAATTCAAGCAACTTTACTGCAAAAGAGCATTGTGCGAGTATATAACTAATGCCAGTTTAACTTACCTTCTTACAGCATACTCTGAAGGATAACATTTAGTATCACTCTCTGTAATGTCAGCGTATCTCAATCTATCCCCGGTATATACTGCACGACAACATTATATGGCTGTAATTGATGTCAGCATATTTTAGCCTTTCCTAGTGTTTCCATACACTGAGTCAACAGTGTAGCAGTCATTGAAGTCAACCTCTGCCTCTAATCAGCCTATCTAAGCCTCTCCTTGTATAAAGTCAGCCTATCTTAAGCCTATCCGTGTATAATGTCAGCCTATCTTAGCCTATCCTTGTATAAAGTCAGCCTATCTTAAGCCTATCCATGTATAATGTCAGCCTGTCTTTGCCTATCCATCTATAAGGTGAGCCTATCTTAGTCTCTCCTTCTATAAGGTCAGCCTATCTTAGTCTCTCCTTCTATAAGGTCAGCCTATCTTAGTCTCTCCTATGCCTATCCATCTATAAGGTCAGCCTATCTTAGTCTCTCCTTCTATAAGGTCAGCCTATCTTAGTCTCTCCTTCTGTAAGGTCAGCCTATCTTCGGCTATCCGTGTATATGTCAGCCCATCTTAGCCTATCCATGTATGTCAGACCATCTTAGCCTATACCTGTATAATGACAGCCCATCTTAGCCTAACCATGAACGTCAGACCATCTTAGCCTATCCATGAATATCAGACCATCTTAGCCTATCCATGTATAATGTCAGCCTATCTTAGCCTATCCATGTATAATGTCAGCCTATCTTAGCCTATCCATGAATGTCAGACCATCTTAGCCTATCCATGTGTAATGTCAGCCCGTCATAGCCTATCCATGTATAATGTCAGCCCGTCTTAGCCTATCCATGTATGTCAGCCCATCTTAGCCTATCCATGGATAATGCCAGACTATCTTAGCCTCTTCCAATATGTGAACCTATTTTAGCTTATACATCTACAATTCCAGCCTATCTTACCTTATCCATGGACAATGTCAGTCTATCCCTGTATTATGTTAGCCTATCTTAGCCTATACCTGTATAATGTCAGCCTATCTTAGCCTATCCGTGTATAATGTCAGCCCTTCTTAGCCTATCCATATATGTCAGCCCGTCTTAGCCTATCCATGTGTAATGTCAGCCCATCTTAGCCTATCCCTGTATAATGTCAGCCTATCTTAGCCTATACCTGTATAATGTCAGCCTATCTTAGCCTATCCGTGAATGTCAGCCCTTCTTAGCCTATCCATATATAATGTCAGCCCGTCTTAGCCTATCCATGTGTAATGTCAGCCCGTCTTAGCCTATCCATGTGTAATGTCAGCCCATCTTAGCCTATCCCTGTATAATGTAAGCCTATCTTAGCCTATCCCTGTATATTGCCAGCCTATCTTAGCTTATCCATGGATAATGTCAGCCTATCTTAGCCTATCCATTTATAATGTGTGTCAGGCCACACCCTAGCTCAGTGGTTAGACCGCTTGGCTGTCACCAAGGCTGCCCGGGTTCGATCCCAGGCGACCGCAAAGTGAGATTTGTGGTGGACAACACGGCGCTGTGGCGGGGTTTCTCCGGGACCTCCAGTTTCCCCTGCATCTCATTCCACCTGTGCTCCATCTTCATCTCATGTATCATCAGTGTCACTGCCTGCAGTGCCGTATGTAGTAAAAACGGTCGTTAAACACTACACATTTCACATTTTCATGTATAATGTGAGCCTATCTTAGCCTTTCTCTTGGTAATGTCAGCCTTCCTTGTCAGCCTAGCTTGTTAAATATCAGCCTATCTTAGCCTATCCATGTATAATGCCAGACTATCTTAGCCTCTCCCTATATAATGTGAACCTAGTTTAGCCTATACATCTACAATGCCAGCCTATCTTAGCTTATCCATGTATAATGTTAGTGTATCTTAGGCTCCACCTGTATAAAGTCAGCCTATCTTAGCCTTTGCTTGTATAATGTCAGCCCATTGTAGCCTATCCATGTATAATTTTGGTCTATCTTAGCCTATGCATGTATTATGCCAGCCTATCTTAGCCTATCGATGTATATTGTTAGCCTATCCCTGTATAATGCCAGCATATCTAAGTCTATCCTTGTATAATGTGAGCCTTCCTTAGCCTAGCTTGTTAAATATCAGACTATCTTAGCCTATCCTTGTATAATGTGAGCCTTCCTTAGCCTAGCTTGTTAAATATCAGCCTATCTTAGCCTATCCATGTATAATGCCAGACAATTTAGCCTCGCGATATGTGAACCTATTTTAGCCTATACATCTACAATGCCAGCCTATCTTAGCCTATCCATGTATAATGTTAGCGTGTCAGCCTCTACCTGTATAAAGTCAGCCTATCTTAGCCTCTCCTTGTATAATGTCAGCCAATCTTAGTCTTCCCCATTGTGTTAGCTTATCTTATATCTTAGCCTATCCATTTATAATGTGAGCCTATAATAGCCTATCCATGTATATCAGCCTGTCTTAGCCTATCCATGTATAATGTCTGCCCTTTTACCCTATGTATGTCAGCTCATCTTAGCCTCAACCTGTATAATATCAACCTAAGTATGTCAGCCTATCTTAGCCTTTAATGTCAGCCTATCTTAGTTTATCCATTTATAATGTCAGCCTATCTTAGCCTATCCATGTATAATGAGAGCCTATCTTAACCTACCCATGTATAATGCCAGTGAACCCATGTATGTTAGCCTATCTTAGCCTCTCCCTGTACGCCAGCCTTCCTTAGCCTGTCCATGTATAACGTGAGCCATCTATGTGTAATGTGAGCATATCTTTGCCTATCCATGTGTAATGTTAGCCTATCTTAGCCTCTCCCTGTATAATGTGAGCCTGTCTTAGCCTATCTATGTACGTCAGCCTTCCTTAGCCTATCTATGTATAATGTGAGCCTATGTTAACCAATCCATGTATTGTTTTTATGTTTTATTAGATGTTTTGATTTAATATTTTTTCTTTAATTAGTTTTATATTAAGTATGTATCATTTTAATTGATTCAGCCTGTCTTAATTTATCCATGTATGTCAGCCGATCTTAGCCTTGCTTGTATAATATCAGCCTATCTTAGCCTACACTTGCATAAAATAGCCTATCTTAGCTTCTACTTGTATAGTGTTAGCCTGCGTTAGCCTTTCCCTATATGAACTGCTGGATAGTGTGTGATGGTATAGTGGCTGCTGTATATGAACCATGTGCACCAAAAATCTGCTGCTGCTCTAAACTTCAGCTTGAAAAGTGTGGCATGCAACCACAGGCAAGATGCTGCTGGACATCTCTTGTCAGTTATATTGCGGTTGTGGAAGATGGCTGTCCTTACATTAGGCCGTACAATGCTGTGATATGATGCCTGTATGTTCCTATGTATTCTGGACTCATTTTTTAGTACTTCCAGCTATACTCTGCATCCAATTTTGGGTACACGAACCCCACATAAAGCAGAGATGTCATCAAACTTGTAAGCAAATACAAGTATGAGTATAGTGATAGTTCCCAAGGTAGTGTCTTCTATTAAATAGTGTAAGACAGGATTAAAGGAATCTGTATTCTTACCTTTTGTTTTATGAAATGTCGGGATATCAAAGTCATAACATTATTTTGAACTTGATACACATTTATCCTTTTTATAATAAAAAAATATATTTATAAAATGCAATTCCTTTACATCTCATTAAACAACATATGCATTTTTGGAATGGGAAATATGTTTAATTTAGAGTTTAATGCAAATTATGTTACCAGATTATGATGGTAGAAACAATAAAATACAGTTGTGATTGGAATACATATTTCTGTGCTTTTTCATTTTGTTCACCTTAAATATAAATTACCATTTAGTCAGTTTAATTAACAATTTTTATATTCACAATACTCTTGAACCATATACAATTGGAAAGTAAAATTATCTGTGATAAACTAAAAGTACAGGTACCATATCAGTCAAAATACAAAGAATTAATAGTCTAAATTACTAAAAAGCTACAATAAGCAGCATTAAACATACAATTGATACACAGATCTACTGAAAATTGCAGAAAAATAAATCAAAGTAAAAACAAATGTCAACATTAAAATTTAGGAAGCTCATTTGTGCATTCAATTTCTGTACTTATGGCAAGATTTGAAGATGGACATAAATATATGAAGGCCAGGTGCTAAAGAACACCTGGAATGCTGGAGCAGTCCTTAGAAAAGCAAAATTCAATGAAATATGGTTATATTACTTTGAAAAGGTAAGTATATAATTGGTCTTCAGTAAAACAAAATGCAATTGAACCAATTTAACTCCACCTTTTCTTTTTTAAGATTTTGGGGATGATGTGCAGTTCTATTAATTATATTTATGCTTCAGAAAAGTATAGGACGCATTTACCTTTTGCATTCTTAAATATTATAAGACAATACATATCTTTGGAAAAAAATGCAAGGGCTCACCTAGTAGTATCCATTAGCTGAATGGGATGAATCTAACGCCATCACATAGTGAGACAAGCCGTGTTGAATATGAAAGTCATATCCACAAATATTTCTGCTGGGTTTAAACGTAAAATACCTACAGAATTTTAAGATGGAGTCTACAAGATAATATTTTTTTCTATTAACCATAAATACCTAAACAGAATGTTTAAATGATTAAGCAAAGTTGTGATCAAATCCCATGGAGTAGTTTTACATTTCCCTTAAGCATATAAATGAGATTTTATCTTTCTGTACCTCGTAAATAAAATATGATGAACGTGAAGCTATTGTGCACTTATATTTTTGGAGGAATTTAGTAACCCTGACATCCAAATTAATTGAAAACTGTATTTATAGTCAGTTTTTCCCACTCCGTTACTTATATTTTTAATGTTTGAGGGACTAGTTTTGGGAGCTGCTGTTTCTATTTTCAGCCTTGGAGGTCTGACTCTTATCTATTGTTTCAGCAACAGCTAGCAGTTGGACCTTCGAAATTGAAAATGGAGGCAATAGCTCCCAAAACTATCCCTCAAAAAAGTAAAAATATAAGTGATGGTGTATGACAAACTGACTATAAATAGTGTTTTCAATTGTTGTACACTGTTCAGCATTGAGCAAGACAATACCTTTCATTGTTTTTCTGAATTGCCCTAGCATAATAATAGACATCTGCTGGGTTGCACTACTAATATAAGCTTCAACTAGTTGTATGTAATTGTTAAGTCTACATAGGTAAAAATACCTATGTTAATGGTACATAAAAATCTGTAAATGCTTTGTTTCATGTATGGGAATATTTTCCTTCTTAATTGGGATTGTGAAAGACTTTATGTAAGCCACACCAGAAAATTTACAAATATATGCAAGAGTAGACTTACAAGGCATTTCAAACATTTTGAAACCCAAAGATCATGTCGTGGTATATACTGTAAGTACTGCACACCACATACAACTTAAAGATTAATTTTCAGCAGATGTGAATATTTTTCTTTAAGAAAAATCAGAGGAAGAATCAGGATAATCAGAAAAATAGCAAACGAAATAGAGGCAATGAAAACTATTGGTTCCAGAATTTTGAGAGAGTAATACTGGCTTCAGATCAAGAGATAGTGGAAGCGACTCATAGAAGAAGCTTTCTGCTCTTTCAAGTAGAAATAATGTTAACAATAATTCAACAGATGATGCCACAGTTGAAGCAGGAGAACCAATACATAGAACAGTGCAGAGGACTTTTCCAGCTACATTATGTTCTTGTAGTTTGAATGCACTTTTTCACTCCTACATCCTTATATATGTTTAAGCGTGTCAGAACTTTTTTATTTTTATAGTTTAATTTTATTTGGTATGAAATTTTGTATCTTATTTCCACAAAAAAATTTTAGCCATCATTTTAACTTTATTTGGTATAAAATAATTTTTAATCTTCATCATGAATTACTAGTCATTGATTCTAAATAAAAGGTGAAAATCTAAAACATAATTCTATATGCCTGAAACATTACAACAGTATTTGGAATTTAAAATCAAACTTGAAACTATACATATGTGTGATTTTCTGAAGATATCTCTGTTTTTTGAAAACAGAGGAATAGGAATGCAGTTGTAAAAGATATAATAAACAAATATATATTTTTTAATTCATTGATGGTTGATGTCAATGGAATGATGCTTGAGAAAAACATCTAAAGGTGATGAGCATGCTTTAACGTGAATGTCTGTTCTTTTCTTGCAAACACTTTTTAAAAGATTATTGTTAATATGTTATTTGTCATAGCCAACATTACTAGATCAAGAAATTTAATGTATGCACCAAATTTCTTAAGAAAATACATTTCTAAACAGAATACCTCGCTTTCAAGTATCTGTACCACAAAACTCAACACAACTCAACAGCTTCTTCCTGGAAGAGCACAGGCTTTGTCCACTAATAGTTTATATAGCAAAATGCAACAACATTAATGTCATACATTAGCATCACATTTGACTTCGTCAGCACCATCTGAACAGTCACGGTGTCCATCACAAAGCTGCTGTAGTGTGATACAGCGTCCTTCAAGACATCGCAGTTCCCCAGCAGGACAGGGTGATGTATGTGCTGTCCCTATCTGTGAGGAACCTGTGGAGTATTAAACAAAATGAATTTGAATGTTGCAATGACTGAGCAATCTATGTTGGTAACCATTTAATATATATCTGAGTAACTTGAAATGTTGTGGGTTATCAATTTTTTCTGCTTACGACCTTCCAATCTTTATCAACCAGGGACCATTTTATGCTGGAATAATGATATCTGTGATTACATAGCTAATAAAATTTTGCAAGCATACAATAAATTATTACATTAATATCATCTTACATAAATTCAATTCATAAAAGGAAAGTTCTATTAATTACTTATGTGCATAAGCTTTAAATATATTGTCATGAGTAAGTTCTTAGTGCTGATGATGATATTGATAATATTGATAATATTAATAAATAATAATAATAATAAATAATAATAATAATAATAATAAATAATAATAATTAATAATAATAATAATAATAATAATAATAATAATAATAATAATAATAATAATAATAATAATAATAATAATTAATAATAATTAATAATAATTAATAATAATGAATAATAATGAATAATAATGAATAATAATGAATAATAATGAATAATAATTAATAATAATTAATAATAATTAATAATAATTAATAATAATTAATAATAATTAATAATAATAAATAATAATAATAAATAATAATAATAATAATAATAATAATAATAATAATAATAATAATAATAATAATAATAATAATAATAATAATAATAATAATGAATAATTTATTAAGCACTAAGATATTACATTATTGAACTGCTCACCAGTAGTTGACTCAGGTCGTTATTTGGTGAAGAGTCCATTATTAATTACAGATATGTTAAAAAGGTGCACTACCATTAATAGTACTACTTCTACCTCTGTCACTATTGCTGTTACTATTTATTAAATTCTTAAAATATGCGTACTATTTTTTTTTTTCCAGTCCATTTTTATTTTCTACTTTTTTTAAGAACTGTCCTACATTCTTGCAGTTTTTATTTATAATTTTACATATATCAGTTCTCTTAATTTTTGTCCAAATTTGTTTTTTCAGCTAAATCTCAGTTTTCTTGCTTTCAAAAACTATGTTCCATATCTTCTTTTTCCCCACATAATGGTCACTCACCTTGTAAGAACTCATTTTGCTACCCTTTCAGCCTTCACACTCCTCTCAATTACTATTGTTTTCTATATATCCTTCCCTTTCCCAACCATTTTTGTTGCAACATAAAATTCAAGTGATCTTTTGATGGATAGAGTCAACTTGAAAAATTTAATACCATGGCCAGGATTTGAACCACGGATCTCTTGGTTTCCTTCCGGTCGTTCTTACCCATTGAGCTACCATGGCCAATGTGTCATCCTGACATTAAATTTTCCAATTGACTCATATATTCCCGGTAAACCACTATGGGCTCTCATATTCGAGATACACCGTTTGTGGCGACTTACTATTGTAAGTACTTAAATCCCAGGCTTCACCATTAAACTCTTATTATTTAATTTTTAATTTTTCAAGTTGACTCTATCCATCGAAAACCTTAGCCTATATATGGCTAGTGTGAAGAAATGATTAATTTCCACCAGTTAACTTAAGTGATCTTTTCTTTGATAAGTAGCTGAACAATTTTTGAATCTCTAAATCTTCAAATCTTTTTCTAACATACTTCTAGAAACCATTACAATTTCTTTCTCTGTTTCTACAAATGTCACCTAAGCCATTATTTTTCAAATTGTTTTATATGCTTACCCAACCTGAGCTTAGCAAACTTGTTACTGAGAGTGGTAATGTATTGTAAAAATTAATTGACAAAACTAATACTCTGGCATGTTTTAATTCTGCACATTGGAGGATCAAGATTTTCTCTATTTCTTCTCTAAAAGTGAAATCATGTAGTAACAGCATAATTATACAAATGTTTTTAAAAAGTATAATATAGCACAGTTTTATTTTTTACTATTCCTATCCCAAATTTCTTGACACAGTATAAGACCTTTAGTTTTTTAAAGTGTGATTTCAATATATACTAATTTTATGAAGAGAAAATTTGTGTGCATGTGTATGTAGGTTAATCTCAAGATGTATTGCATTGATTTTGATAAGTCTTTCATCTTGCAAAGTCCTATTCTTTCTGATGGATATGAGTTAAAAAAAAAAAATTAAAAGATCTTAAACAGATTTACAAAGCTTATGTACTAGAATATGGACTCTGGTGTTATAAAGGAACATACTGTAACAAAATGAAAGCATCAATTGTCTGAACATACTTTATTTGTCTCTTAAGAAGATACCATAATATTAACATTACAATTAATTCACTGCTGCTCACACCTAGAGCAAATATGACTGGTCTGTTGAGAATATTTTAGCACTAATGTTTGCTTAAGTTACTGTTGCACATACTCAGGGTGGCACAACTCATGCTGAATTACACTGCACTGTCCACTTAAGAGTTTGTAACTTTACAACTCTCACTAACTTCTTACTTATATGAGCGTTGTTTTACATAGGTCCATAAACAATGATAATTATTCTAGAAGTAAGGCGCTTCCCGACTTGGAATGTTCCTGACAACATACAAAGTAAACCTCCTGAAATAGGGCTTTTGCTTTTAAGTACACTTAAAGAAACAATAAGTCTAGGTCAGGTTTGTTAGGTTTTTTCCAGTGTTTTCCCTTATCCTGAAAATGAATGTTGGGTAACTCTAAGCTCTGTGAACCTGGACTCATTTGAGATACATTTCACTTATTTCATTCATTGTCCAATATAACTTAACATTGAAGGATTTAAATTTAAAATAATTCTTAAAAAGAAGTTTCAGCAAAAAATGAACTAAGTTATTACACAACAGTGAAGTCTCAGTGAAGTAACACTTTAAAATTAGACAAAGTCACAATATCAAGAGTGTAAATATCAGCTGAAATAATTGAAAGTTGCAAAAGTCAATCAGGTGTTCCCTATTGTCATTGTTATCTTTCTTATTTTCTTTGCATAACTTTGCTGATTATATTATTAATCCTATAAAGTTTAAGTCAATAGCAAGGAAAACGAATATTTGAGCCAAGTGTATCCCAGTTTCTTTAAGAGTCCTCCAAGTGGTTTGAAAACAACAAACTAATGTTCAATATAGAAAAAACTGTAATAATGCTCTTTTATCTTCATCATTTGAAAATATCTGGCACCCAAAATTTTACATATTTTCTGACAAAACTCTTCAAAATGAAAATGAAACAAATTTTTAAGTATCTGACTGCAAAACAACCTTAAATGGGACAAACATGTGGAAATGTTAATAGGAAAACTGGGCCAGCTCTGTTATAATTTTAGGCACCTAGTGCAATCAGCATCATTTGAAAGTCTCAGGTGTGTTTATTTCGCATGTGTACATTCAATCCTGTGGTATGGTATTTTGATCTGGGGTAACTCACCATCTTATAAAAATTATTTATTATGCAAAAACAAATATTAAGAATATCAGAAAAACAAGACAGAAGTTCCCCTTTAAACGTATTTTTAAAGATATTCAAATTCTTCCACTATGTTGCATATATATATATAAACAAATTGCTGATTAATTAAATTTAAAGGGAGTCGATTAATGACACTAAACAAAACTTTTAAATTTTTCCGGAACATGTTTCAGAGACTTTGCCTCTATCCTCAGCCGGCCATCGACTGGTTCTCATTGGTGTAGTTGACAATAATTTATCAAAACAACACTGTTTTCAACACTTCCAAGAAAGAAATTGCTGATATTTACAAAACAAAATATAACAGGAAAACATAACTTCACTCTCATCAAATCAGAAATACATGATTATAACACAAGGCTAAAAAGTAACCTCCATGTAAATAGGACTAATACAAAATCTTTTCAAAAAAGTATGGTACATATGGGTATAACACTTTATAACAAATTACCAAAATCCATTAAATTAATTGAAAGTCCAAGAGTAATCAAAGCTAAATTAAAATAATATGGTTGGTTACCAGCACTCCTCACATTGCAGCTATGGCCTTCAGGGTAACCTTGCCCCACCATGTGATGACTGGACCCATTTCTCAGGTGGAGGCACCCACAGGGCGGGTCCATTACGTCCAATGATAGGGTGATAATGAAAATGATGGTGAGGCGAGAGGACTTACAGCTTATACCATGGACACCAAACCACGTTGGGCATAGGGGACACTTTACATGTGTTAAACAGAGGTGAAGGCATGGATAGGGCCGACTTAAAATTGCCAACCCCAGAGCCGGGAATCAAACTCAGGACCCTTTGCATGGGAGCCATGAATGAAACCACTGTGCTACCCTGGCACCCTCATTAAAATAATATTTGCCTGATCACTGTTTTTATAGCATAGAAGAGTATTTAACCCACTAATATTGAAGTATTAACTTATTCAAGAAACCATATTAATACGATAAATATCTGTATTGAACTTAGCTCACAAATATTGAAGTATTAATCTAACTAAGAAACCATGTTGATACATATATGTAAACAACTTTATTCAACCTTTCTTTAATTTTTGTACTCTTACTTGAAGTCTATATGTTAAAATTTTTATTTTTAATTGCCACTTTTGTGGCTAAATACTTGTTATTTTAATCTTAACAATGTGAATGTCCTATGTCATTGTAAAAATGTACATTTTATGATTTTAAAGGATAAATAAATATTCTATTCTATAATTTATGCATTTTATTCATTTATTTTTCTCTGTTGTAACATCTTTATTTAACTAAAATTGTATTTTATGTATTAGAGGATCTTTTAGATTCTATTCTAATTCTTGTTGCTTCTGCTGGAGCATAGGGCTTCTGTGAAACACTTCCATCTGTTCCTGCTGTTAGCTAACCTTTCACTTCATTCCAACTCTTTCCCATTACTAGACATTTCTTCTTGGTTGTCTTTTTCCAGGTCTTCTTCAACATCCGCATTTTCTAGCAGCTTGGGGGTTCCAGTCGAGCGCTGTCTTTTCAATGGCTCCAGAGGGCTTCCTTGAAGTATGTTCTATCCAATGCCATTTTCTCTCCCTTATCTGTAACTCAGTTGGATGCTGATTAGTTTCTTTCCATAGGTCTTCATTTGAAATAACATCCGGCCATTTTCTGTTGATGATACATCTTAGACAATGATTTACGAAGACTTGCAGTTGCTTAGTTGTCTTCTGGGTAACTTTCCAAGTTTCACAGCTGTAAAGCAGAATGGACTTAACATTTGTATTAAAGAGATGTAGCTTAGTCTTTTTAGAAATGTTCTTGTTTCTCCATATAGGTCACAATTGAATAAAAGCACCATTTGCTTTCCTGATTCAACTCTTAATGTCTTCTTCTGCTCCTCCAGTTATAGTAACCATACTCCCAAGATATACTAGTTCTATCTCTTTACCATCCATAGACAATTTATCATTAATCTTGGAATTGACCCTTATCTCCTTTGTCTTATCCTCTGCTTCCTCCTTTAGCTACTTAATCTTTTCTTCCATATCTCTAAACCGTTGATCCAGTAAGCAGATATCAGCAAAAACATGGTCTTCTAGCCTATCTTGTAATCCCCACTGGAGCCCTCTTTTCCGACCCTGATACACTCTACTCAGTACACTAACACAAGTAGGAAAAGTAGCGGTGAAAGAATACAGCCCTGTTGAACTCCCAAGGTCTCTTCTATTGCCTCAGTAAGATCTCCCATATGCAGAACCTGGCATTTATAACCGTCATACATATCCTTTATCAAGTTCAGGATCTTTCATGGTATACCATATTTTTCAAGTGTTTGCCACATAACTCTTCTATTTACAGAGTCGAAGGCCTTCTCAAAATCAGTGAAGATCAAATAGAGGGTGTTCTGCTGTTCTGTACTTTGTTCCAAGATAATTCTTAGTGTGTTTATAAGATCGACACAGCTAGGGTGTTTACAAAAACCAACCTGTTCCTTTCTAAGATGCAATTCCACAACATCCTTCACCTGTTCTAAAATAATCCTTGAAAACACCTTTCCTGGAACTGACAGCAATTTAACTCCAGCAACTTAATTATTACGCTTGTAATATCCCCCTTTCTTTGATATCTCAGACCTTTCTTCCATTCATCTGGTAGCTTTTCTTCATTCCAGTTCCTCTCCAACAGGGGTTGCAATAATTTTACAGAGGTCTCAATATCTCCTTTAAGTATTTCTGACAGGATATTATCCATACCTGGTGCTTTTCCATTTCTTATCTGTTTCAAGGCCTTCTCCATTTCTGAGTAGGTTGGAGGATGTACATTTATTCTTGAGTCACTGTCTAAGGGTTCCATTTGATGGTTACCATTTTGTTCTATATATCTATTGAGCAACTCTGAGAAGTGTTCCTTCCATCTCTATAACTGCTCTTCCTGGGTGGTCAGTTGTTCACCTCTCTTGTTTTTAACAGGTTTATTCCTGATAAATTCTCTGTGACAGTATCTTTGTGGTAGTATACAATTCCTTAGCATCTCTCCTTGCTGATGCCTAATCTGCCATTCATGCTTGTTCATCTGCCCACTGTATATGAGCCTTTCTTACACTCTTCTTTACACTCTTTATCAGCTTCCACACATTCCTTTTGTGCTGCAGCTATTTGTCGTCTTACTTTGCACATATTAATCTTTGCCTTAACTAGCTTCCTAGCATCTATTTTTTAACAAGTAGCATCAGACATACATTTTATTTTTATATTAATGAAACAGTAGTGTATTCAAATTTACTAGTTTTAAGAGTGTGTGCATGTGCACATGTGCGCGCGCATGAGCAAGCGCGCGTGTGTGTTTTGTCATAAATTGTAAACTCGCTTTCTTTGCAAATGATAGTAATATTTTTATCATCATCCAGATTTATGCTTATTGGATGATAATGTAAAACTGGCAGCAACTTAACTAATCAAGTGGTTTGAAGCAAACAGATTAGTAATAAATACACAAAATACAGTGGCTATTTCATTTTAAAATATACATGGTATCCAAAGCAGTGAGCCTAATATAGTACTTAATGAAAAATACGTCAGTTACTCTGAAAGCACAAAATTATTTGGTCTGTGGATGGCTAAAAGACATGAAGTAGAATATTCACATTAATGAATTAAAAAGAAAAAATGTAGCACACTTTCCTTCTCTTTCTTTATTATATCCAAGATCGAGAATAAAAAAGCACTTCTGTCTCTTACTATCTTAATTTCACTGTATCTTATTTTTTTTTTTTTTTTTTTTTTGTTCCATTTATACCCCGCCTTTAACTACAATGGTCATATCGGCGGCTGTTCTCCTTTGGAACACGTTGAGGGTGTTAACTCGTAAACGTTAGGTTTTAATCATTAGATCACGCACACATTCACACTCTCATTCATACTTCCAGACTCTGGGGAAGATGAGGAATTATCTTGGTTGGAGAAAAATCCTCACCCCCACCGCCAGGAATCGAACCCGGGACCCCTAGCACGGCAGGCAGGTGCTCTACCGACTGAGCTACGGGGCCAGCCACTGTATCTTATCTGTCACAATATAATACTATGGAGAAACCTGTGAAAGTGAAGCTAAGCATACTATATTTAAGGTATTTAAAATAACTAGTTGCAGAACACTTTCTAAAGATTTATTAATTTTTAGATGAGTCGTATTTATTACACATCTGCTTTACTTTCGTTCACTTTCTTATGCAAGAGCCGAAGATGCAAATGATGATTTGTGAAACATGTCCTCAAAATAGGTACGAAAGTGAAGCAGATGTGTAATAAATACGACTCATCTAAAAATTAATAATTATTTCGCTTCACTGTGGTGTTCCAATACAGTTAAATCTCGACTTTCTAAAGAATTTAATATATTGCCTCTGTAGGGAGACAATTTAAAGAAAAAGCTGCACAGAGCATTACTGCTAGTTATATCACTGTCCCTTTCACCCGCAATTTCCCATTACATCAATCAACCATGACATTTTGTCAGTGGTGGGGAATTGCAAGTAACAGTGAGTGACCACAACAATTATTATGTATTGTTTATTATAAAGAGCATATAAACTGGGAATTATCAACTTATATCGGGAATGGTTTAAAGTTTGTTTTAACTAATTGCATGCACTGGTTGCATTAACTAGACAACTGTAATATATTACTTTGAAACTGTGGAAACACAGCAGTAATAGCAAACTTTCCCTCCATCCTTCCCTGCCATTTCTCATCAGTGGCTGCCCTAGCGGAAAGAAGGGAAGACATAAGTTGCTCAAACATTTCTAATTACTTTAACAAGCTACACCTTGCTTGTATATCCAGGAAGTGAGTGTTGTTTTGTGTTATTAATCGACTCCCAATTAATTTAATTTATACAACAACACTGTTTTCAACACTTCCATGAAATGATTTAATGTTATCTTTGTTAAATTTAATATTCATTTATGCTTCACAAATATACAAATTCATAAATAGCCATGATGCTAGAAGGAAAGAGCAAATTAGCATAATCTCCTGTAATTCCAGCTTTCTAATAAACGTTTTATATATACTGAATTTTGCCTTTATAATGGCCTTCCTGAACACTGAAAACTATATTTGTGCTTTCTAAGTTTAAATATGATGTGAAAATTATATTAAAATATTGTTTTTATAAGTATGTTTGGAGAAATTTAGTAACAGTGACGTCCAAATTAATTGATAAAACAATTTGTAATCAATTAAAATTATACTATGAGTTGACTGAGGCACTCTGTACTTCACATACCACAACTTTTCTTTCAAATTGTTTTGCCTCCATTTAAAAGCATTGTCAAGAAATTGTTGACTGGCTAGAACTTCGGTGTTCCAGTTGATCATGGCTCTCTGAAGAAGTGGTAAGACAGTGGCCGAAGTTCAGAGAAAAGCAAACTCCTTATTAGAATCAATTAGCACTTATTTAGAAGCTCTGGGAATGGTACTAAACACAAAACCGAATGGATGCAAATTCAACTCAGTAATAGAACAAAATCTGACATCACATTAACAGTACAAAATAAGCTAATTAGCCAAGAAGCACAGACAAACTTTTTAGGATTAGTTATAGATAGTAATTTAAAATGGCACAAACAACTAGAAAATAAACAAGGGCATATATTTATTAAAACAGACAACACAAATTATGGATGAAGACCGTGCACTAAAGGTTTATTATGCATTTATGCTTGCACACCTAAGTTACAGGATTATTTTATGGGGAGCAGCAGGTAAGAAAAATAGTTAAAAACATTTAGGCAACAAAAAAGAGCAATAAGAATAATGGAAAAAATCCCTAGGAGACAATCATGTAGAAGTAGTTTTAAAAAACTTAAAATACTCACATTACCCTGTTTATATATATTTGAACGACTCAAACATGTATTAAGAAACCACTTAGAAGGAAAAAATAGAAACATTCATGAATATAATATGAGAACAAAACAGAACTACTTTAGAAATAGGTTCAGCGAAACATTAACTGCCAAATGTATTGAAAGTACTGCAAAAAATTTATACAATAATTTACCTCACTCTTGTCAAGGCAATAAATGAAGAAGTGAAGAAAATTTCCACAATAAAGACTTACGTAGTGAAAAACGCTTTCTACTCAATTGAAAAATACAAAAATGAAAGAGTGACTTGGTTTATTAAAAATTGTTATGAATCTTTTGTATATCTAAAAGTGCTAATAATCTGTAAATAGATTTATTTGTTTTTGTTTTGAACTGTAAAAATGTAATTTTAGTGTTATTTTTTGACAATGCTTTGTAAAAAATGTTGCAAATGGCAGAATAAATCTGAATCAGAGACATCTGATGATGATCCAACGAGGCTAAGTAAAATATTTTCTTCCAAATTCTTCCAATTTACCTTTTCAAATTAAACTATTTGTAGTCAGTTTTTCACACTACATCACTTAAATTTTAATTTTTAGAGGGACTAGTTTTGGGTGCTGTTGCTAGAAATTTTGTAGGAACATATATCCATCCTTTCTTATTTTAAAATAAAATAAAAGTGTTTCCTTACTTGCTTCAATGATTTCACAATCTGCCTCATCAGAACGATCTGCACAATCATTCACGCCATCACATCTTTGCTCTGGTGATATGCAGCGTTGTGTGTCTTCACATTGGAAATCTCCAGGATTGCAGACTGTTGAGAGACACCAGATATTGTGGGTTTTTGTACATACATATATAAATATACATAGATGTATATAAATTCAGTAAGAATTTATATAATTATCAAATTTAGATCACTCAAAATTAAATTTGCTTTCCTTTATGTTTTTGGACTATCACATCCATACTCATTAAGAATGGGTCTTTCACTTTTATCATGATGATTCTTATAATCTTTATAACAATATTACTATCGTCATTATTATTATTGTTATTAATTAATTTATTTATTTATAACTTTATTCATTTGCCCAAATTATAAAGGTAACTTTCTTTCAAACAATCAGTGGTTCTGACGTACACAGTCTGTGGCTTTCACTATATAATCAATCACCATTAAAGTTTAAAATATGCAACTAACATTTAATTTAGATTTTTAAAACAGATAATGACTAAATTGAAGACAATTTAAGCAAATACAATTTGTAGAATGAAGTTTTAATTAACTTTATCTAGAAATACAAAATATTTGTTGATGGCAATTTAAATGATTATTAAATAATAGAAGTTTTGGTACAAAATAGATCCATGCTTTTCTTATTTTAAAATAAAATAAAAGTAATTCCTTTACTAGCTTCAAGAGCTTCACAATTTGCTTTATCAGAATGATCTGTACAATCATTCACTCCATCACATCTTACATGGTATACATTGAAGTGTGATTTTATACTGGAAATACTCAAGGTTTGCATCCTATTGAGAGATGCCATAAATTGTGTGCTTTTATACATACACATACACATGCACACACAGATGTATGTAAATTCAGTAAGAATAATAATAGAGTCAGACTGAACATTTCAATGCTATAGCCAAGATTGGAACCACAGATCTCCTGGGTATGGCATTGAATTTTTTATTCTCACTCTACCTAGCCAAACCTCAGCCTACACACAGCTGGTGTGGAAGAACGATTAATTTCCATCAATTAAGAACAATAATTATCAAATTTACATCACTCAAAATTAAATTTGCTTTCCTTTATGTCTTTCTGATTAGTAATGCACAACATTGGGACACTGTCGAAAACATTAGGATAGTTGTGATCATTGGTTCTTCAAGTCTACAGCATCACAGTGTGTCTTCCTTTCAATATTCCGAATGTTATATTTTGAAACATTGGAATGCAATTTCAAACAGCCTGATGCATAAATATATGCATGGTGACAGTTAAAAAATGTAATGTAACGCTCATTTCTATGACAGATATTGTTTTGAATCTTGCTTATTTGTGAATATGGACATGGTTCTAATTACATTTAAAGACAGAAGAGAATTTTGGAATTTTCTTGTCGTTAAACTAGTCCTAGAAACCTTAGACCCCAAATACAATACCTATAAATAAAAATAATAATAGGAGATCGATTTTTGTAATCTGCATTTAAAAGAACAGAATACTCATTAGGTTTGCTGTTTTTTTTTGTTTTTGTTTTTTTGAGGGTGCTAAGTTTTCAGATTACCACTCCCAAGTATTTTCCCAGAAAAATAGGTTTAGTTAAATATAAATCTCTTGTGAAATTGAAATATAACATCTGGGCAAGGTAAAACAAATCTTCCATGCTTGAATCATAAGAAAACAGGTGCAAAAACTGTTTCAAAAGTAAAATCCTTGTTTACAGGTACAGTCTTGTCTCCTTAGGCTGCACAGAGTGGCAAACTGTTAAATTTATAATTTTGAGTCAAACTAGTACCCAATGCACCATATATTGCTTGTGTTTACCTAGAATGTGTTTTTTAGGACCCTAACATCTTCAGCTAATGTTGACTCATCCTCATCCTCAGCAGTCAACATTAGCTGAGGGTATTAGGAACGTCCTAACGAAATACGTTCCAGGTAAACACTAGCATTATATGGACCACTGAATACAAATTCGACTCAAAATTATATTAATCTTGTGCTTCATTGTATCATTACTCTTAGGAATATGTTAAAATCATATTCAATTTGCAGTTGTAACATGATCATATAAGAATTATGTTTATATATGAAAGAGGCTAGAAGCAATGATGTGTTAAGATGGAATTTACTAAGATGAGTTGGCACTAGTAGCACTATCACCACTTATTTTACTCACTGTTAATATGTTTTGAGATCATGTGTTCCCATCTTCAGAACTCATCCAACTGGCACGTGTTGGAGTTCTGTTGTATATCATGGTGGCATCATATGGTGGTGAAATATACTTCCAGAGGGGACTTGGTGGCGGCAAATCAAAATTCATTAATTGTTGTTTGTGTTTCAAAATAAAGATCTTCTCTCATGTGTCTTAATTCTGCTGTATGACATGTCAGTTTGATTTGTGTATTGTTCAGTTTGATGTTGTGGTTTGTCGTCCAGAAATGGTGTGAAACTGCAGATTTGTTATCTGTTTGTATTTTAGGCATCTCATATGTTACTGTAGTCCAGTTTTCAGATTTCTTTTTGTCTTGCCTATATATTTTTATTACAATCGGAATAAATGATTGTATAAATTCTAGCTTTTTCTTTGTCTTGTGGTATAGGGTCTTTTAATTTATTACAAAGCAATTTCTCTATACTAAATTTGTTCTGTGGGGCTAGGCTGATCTTATGCTTCATGAAATATTTTTTAAACTTATAAAAAAAAATTGGATGTTGTGGGAATTTCTTAAATTTTACAAGTAACTGTTTTTCTTTTTGGACAAGATTTGTGGTATCTTTGATATGTTTCTGTCGTTTAAATTTTGTAATTTTCTTGTTGATTGCTATTCTGTTGAAACCGTTGTCCTTAGCTGTGTTTATTTTATGTTCATGTTCTAGATGATATTCTTGTTTGTTTACAGGAGTGTACGCCGGTTGGTGTGTTAAGTTGTTTAGTCCTGTATGTTTATGTGTTAAGGGATTGAAACTGTTGTTCTTTATGTAATTATCTAAATGCGAAGGTTTCCTGTACATATATTTATTTTCTTGTTCTCAAATTATTTTCAGATTTAAGAAGGGTAGGATGCCTTCTTCTTCAACTTTCATGGTGAATTTCATTAAGCAGTTTTGTAAGTTGATTAATTTAATGGGAGTGTTCTACGAACCTGTTAGGGACTATGGCAAAGATGTCAACACTTTGAAATTATAGGAAGTTTTTATCTATATTTCTAGGCAGCTCATAAACAATACTGTGAGGAACAGTGAGAGCGGATTTCCCATTGTTAGACCTGTTGGTTGTTGGTAGATTTTGTGATTGAAACTAAAGCTGTTTTTACACGCCTCGGTAGCGTGGTGATAGAATGTCTGCCTCATGTTCAAGAGGTACCGAGTTCGAATCTCGGTCAGGGTGAGTTACCTGGATAAGGTTTTTTCCGAGGTTTTCCCTTATCCTGATAGATGAATGTCAGGTAATTGTAAGCTCCATGGACCCCGGACTCATTTGAGCATCATTTCACCAATTTCATCCATTGTCCGATATGACTTAACGTTGGAGGACGTCAAAATAAAAAAAAATAAAAAAAATAGTTGAGTAATTTTAAAAGGTCTTCTATTTCATACTCAGAAATGGTAGTTTGATGAAGCCATTTCTTTAATTGCCATCAGAGTTTATCTGTTGGTACACTTAGAAGCAATGCAGGGACATCAAAAGAAACCAGTGTATCCTCTGGTTTGACCTCCAAGAATTTCATCTTTTTTATTAGATCTTCTGAGTCTTATGTTTAAACTGTCAAATCTGGGCAATGAAAAGAATCTTTGAACTAATCATTTTGCTAGTTTGTAGGTGGATGACTCGATATTCTTGACTATTGGTCTCATCTTGTTTCCAGGTTTGTGAATTTTTGGTAAAGCATACATTCTTGTTAAAGTGTGGGGTGGTCTGGTTTTAATTGTCATGGCTTTGGTTTCTTGGATATTTGGTTGAAGGTGCTGCCACCAAGTACCCTTTGGAAGTACATTTCACCACCACATGATGTCACCATGTAGACAAACGCCACAACAGAAACACCAAAATGGTCCAGTCGGATGTGTTCTGAAGATGGGAACACATGTTCCCAAAACATCTTAACAGTGAGTAAAATAAGTGATGTTAGTGTTACTAGTGCTAACTCATCTTAAGTAAATTTCATGTAAAAAGTAGCTGAGTGCAGCAGAAGCTAATTAAGAAAATAAAGGAGATAAACACTTCATAATCTTTTTGCATTACCTGAAACAGAGCAGTTCTTCTCATCAGAGTTGTCTTTGCAGTGCGTTATTCCATCACAAACAAATACTGCAGGTATACATGCAGATTTATCTTCACACTGTATGTGCCCTGGTAAAAGGCAATCTGTAAGAGTATGAAGTTATGAGTTAGTAGTATATTTATTTATATCTAGTGAAAGAATGATTACATTTTACTTATGGAAAATAAGTTCAGTAAAAGACAGCAAAATAAAAGTAGGAGCTAAAAACTATAGAAACCATGTACGTAACTGTACAGACATCTTTTTGTTCTCAAGATTGTTCAGTTTTCCCATCACATAAGCAAGAAATACCCTTGTATAATATGTAAATTATCTTAATTCTACATTAATGTGGTACAATGTTTTTCAGATCAACTGCTTTACTGCTCTTAGTGATTTAAACTGCCAACTACAAAAGAATATGTAATCTGTCCTCTATATTTTCCACTTCTAGTGTTAATGTGCCAACATAATTGTTTGGTGTGGCCATACTATCAAGACCACGCAAAAATGTATTGTGTGCACTAAAACATAGCCTATAGTTTGACGTTTTGTTTATTTAAAGTTCTCACTTGCTTTGTATTCATTTTTATAGTACACATTTTGTATTTTTAGTATTTCTGTAGTATTAAAATGGATAAAGGCTGAGATTAATTTTATATAGGCTTAAAATTATTTCTTATGGACTTCCTAAGTTTAAAGACTTATTTATTATTGATAATACCAGTATTTCTAATTTTAAAATATGATTTTAGTGATTAAAAGGTTATGTGCTTTCACTTTTTGTTTGAATACTCCCTCTTTTTTTTAATGTTACTCATAACATCTAAGATCATATAATTCCTTTCTTGGAAGTGTTGAAAACAGTGTTGTTGTAATAAATTAAATTTAAAGGGGGTCGATTAATGACACTAAACAACACTTACTTTTAAATTTTCCCGGAACATATTTCAGAGACTATTTGACTATTTCTGCTTTGAAACAGAAAAACATAATATACACCAAGGCAGACAAAGGTAACAAGATAGTCATGATGGATAAATCAGATTATACTGAAAAAATGGAAGAAATGCTAACTGACAGTGAATATGAAACCATTAACAAAAATCCTCTAACAACTTGCATACAATCATTTGAAAAAACAATAGCAAAATCGAGCATAATACCAAACAAATATACAGTTAAACCGGATAACCCAACCTTACCTAGACTTTATGGCTTACCCAAAATACACAAACCATCCATAACAATGAGACCAACATACAAACTTGCACAAATTCAACTCATTTCCAAAATGCGATAGCCTAAGCATCAAAAACACCTATGAACTTATAGAACACATTAAGCATACTAAACTAAAAGAAGAGGACACACTAGTCTTGTTTGATGTTAAATCACACTTTCCCAGCATACCAGTAAAACAACTCCCACTGTTGATAGAAAAATGGCTCAAATCACTTGGAAAGTCATCACCTGAAATTTCAGATTACATCAAACTAACCAAATTATGCATAGAGCACAATTTCTTCCAGTTTCAAACAAAATATTTCCACCAAACTTCTGGTTTAGCAATGGGCAACCGCCTATCACCCATCCTGGCCAATCTGTACACGAGTGCATTAGAAATAAGGATCACCAAAGGTTTCCCTTGGATGTTCAAACTCTCGCAATGATATGTACATGACATCTTTGCAATAGTACCAAAAAAACACATCAGTGATGCACTAAAACTTTTAAATATCCAAGAAAAAAGCATCAAGTTTACTGTAGAAATAGAAAAAGACGAATATTTACCATTTTTGGATCTAAAAATGATAAGAAATAAAAACAGAATAAACTTTGGCATTTAGAGAAAACCAACACAGACAGACAACTATATAAAAGCTAATGTATACAACCTAAGATCCCACAAACAGGCAATCTTCAATAGTTTAACACACAGACTGGTCAGCATCCCTCTCACAGCAGAAGAATACAAAACTGAATACAAAAAAATTATTGAAATAGCAGAAAAAATGACTTTCCCAAATCATTAGTAGACAAAAAAGTGAACTTAGCAAAAAAGAAGAAGCTAATAAAGGAAACCACAAACCTCTCAGCTACAGAAACTAATATGATTTTCAAAAAATTCACTTACCATCCATGGGCCTTTGATAAATTCAAAACAGTCTTCGAAAAACAAAACATTCAACTAGCACCAGTCAACCATTACTCCTTAGAAAACCTAATTTGCTCAAACATCAAAGTTGCCATTCCATCTAACAAAAAATCTGGTATATATCAAATTGAATGCAGTGACTGTAGTCAAATTTATATTGGAAAAAACCAGAAGAAATTTAGAAACAAGAGCAAAGGAACACTAGGAACATAAAATACATACAATTAGAAAAATCAGTAGTTGCTACGCATTTTTGTGGGGGGGGGGGGGGGGAAACACAACATAAATCCAGAACCAAAACTACTAAAACATATATCAGGAAAACAAGAACTGTCCACATGGGAACAAATCTTCATTTTAAAAAATAGGAACAAAGTATTCAATTTCGACATCCCCCAGAAAGATTTGTTCAGCAAGTTCCTCGAACCACCACCAGAGGAGACCTATGACAAAATATTGCCAGCTACACCACTGAGAACCAGTCGATGTCTGGTTGACAATGGAGGCAAATAGTCTCTGAAACATGTTACGGGAAAATTTGTTTAGTGTCATTAATTGACTCCCTTTAAATTTAATCTAATATCATATCGGTAGCTCTTTCTTTTCCTTTGGAACAATTGCACAATAGCAATGATGCTCATTCCCTTACAGTGGTGTTTGGGTTTGTATTACTTTATTAACTTTAATCCATCACAAGAAGGTAAGCAAAACCTGAGGAGCAAGAAGACTAACTTTTATCTACTCTGATAGTGAATCTGTGTACTATGAAATGAGAATATGAATGAAAGTAAAGGTGCATATGAGTCAACCATGCTGCTAAATCTAATGCTTGTTTCAGTAGCTGCAGTGATAGGTGAGCTATGTGACAACATAGATGAACATAGCATTCAACAAATAGATTACATTATACATTCCTCTTTTACATTTCCTTCTTGTGTTGGACAGACAGTACTCTCTCATTCACACATTTATGTTCTGCGGAAATTTTCTAGTAATTGTGGCTAAAGGAAAAATCTCCACACTCCTATCCAAAATCAAACCAGAGATCTCTGGATTTATAGTTTAGCATGTTAACCACCAGATCGCAGAGGCAGTCTACTGATGTTTTATTATTACATAACACATTGTGTCAGAATATGTATCATGAAAACTAAACACAAAAGAATGGGAGACACAGTATTCAGACAAATAAAGCACATATCTATCAACTACATTAATTAATATAACTAAAACATTATTTTATTATGTATAATAGGACAAATAATTCCTGAATAGTAATCTCCTAATTGGAATCAATTGTGCAAGAAGCAAGCAACCACCTTTTTTACAGAAACACATTCTCTTACAAAATACGATTTTACATGTATAGATAATGCACTTAGTAAGAATTAAAGTATAATTCTGAAAGAGTTTAAGAGAAGTCTTAGAAAAGCATAATTACTTCAAGGTATATCTTGATGTACAGTTTTATTTCTTATGCCTCTCTACATGTGATTGTTATAAAACAATTCTTTGGAATTAATATCTTCTTGCATAACCATATTCAATTAAGTTTTTTATTAATTCATTTCAGAGCATAGTGATTTCAGAGTGATAACAGCATTTATACATAAAATTAGAGCTTCAGGCACAGGGACCTTAAAACAACTGTTGAACCTGCACCTTAGAGAGTTGAAGTATATACCTTCTGTAAACAAACATGTATGGCTAAACAAATGCATATACAGTAGAACCTTGTTTATCCAGATCAACTGGGACAAGGGCTGATCAGAGTTAACGAAAATCTGGGTTATCCAGAGAATGACGGAAAAATAATAAAAATATATGTACATCACCAAAATATTTTTAAACACTTCTGGATAGCCATTTAAATCATGTCTGGGAACGGATACCCAATAAACAGCACAAGATATTTAAATTGTTAAATGTTGTAAAAATGCTTAATGAATATATATTTGTATCTTATGTATTTATTAAGTTATGTTAGCAAAATAAAAACTGGTTTATAGCCCAATAAAGGCAGTATACAACTACAGTATCATTAAAGTAGAGATGATATTCACAAATCATTGAAATTTTACTATTTTATTTCATTGCAGCAAAAGCCATCTTTATGTTGAACACATCTAATTTAGGAGTGACATGCACGCATGCATGCATGCACGCGCTACCTGCATAAGCCAAGTGTTTTCTGGTTCAAGGTTTTATGGTTCAGTTTATGCTATCATGCAATAATCATTGTATATGATATGTCACATACACATGCTGCAAAGAAAAAATCTGTCAGATTTCATAACTGAAGTTTCTTAGTCAATATCAAGTGCGAGGCATGAGTAGGGAAGGAGAGGGTTGAGTCACAAGTCTGCAATGAACTCACCCACTGGCAAGAAAATTCGAGTAATGTATCTAATAGCAATTTATAATCTTTAAAACAAGTCTTCATATACTAATCATAAAAACTATTTTTAGTCGGCTACATGGGAGAATATATTCATATGGAAAAATAAGAATTGCGTAATGAACTTTGAAATTCAACCAGTAGATAATTTGACAAAGAAGTTCATAGTTCCACCACCAGAGAGAGAAGGCAGACAACAACAAATGCTATTTGGAGAGAGGTTGAAAATGCAGGCAATTACCTTTGAAACTAGTCCCTCAATTATATAAGAACAGTAAGTGACGAGTGTCAATAAACCGACTACAAATAGTTTTTACTATTAATTTTGACATCACTGTTACTACATTCCTCCAAACAACTTCATTTACTATGTTAAACATACTTTTTCCCCCCCTTTTCAGAAGTGGGTTATCTGGACAGACATCTGGGTTAAAGAGGTCCCAGTTAATAAGGTTTTACTGTAATTTCATTTATAGAATTTTAGAAAATATTCTATTTATTTTGTAAGAAATTTTTGTGGACCATTCTGGTTTATTTTAATTTTAGATTATAAATTATTACATCATGTGCCATATTTTAATGCTCTGTTAAGACATGACAGAGATCAGAGAAGTGCTAAATTAAAGAAAAGACAAATTGTTCTGCATGTAGTGGTGACATAATGACACCGTAAGCATAGAGTAGGCCGAAAGCAACATTTCAATTCCACCTATAAGTGGATATAGGACAGTATAAGAAATTTTAATAGCACAGAGGTAGTATTTCAAAGCTAGATACAATATAAACTATACTTTATTTTTGAAATATTGATAAATGTACCTAATATTAATAATAATGGTTTTGGATTACAATTATGTATTTGTTTTAAAATACAATAAAATGCAATGAACCATTATAATGGATGGGCTGGGGTTAATGGTTAACCAAAAGTTATAGATGATCTTAATGTAAACGGTAGGTTCAATAATCAATTATACAAAACTCAACTAAACATGCAAGTCTGATGTTAACATCTTGTGTATTTTTAGAATAATGGCAATAAAAAATGATAAATGATTGCTATGTGCAGGATGGGGTTGCATTGTGAAAGATAACAGACTGTTGTTCCATAAAACCAATACAAATGCATGTGCTTACTGTTTTGAACTCAGTTGATGCAAACTTTTTGGCTGCATTTCTTGGTAACAACAGTGCTGTAGTCTAATTGCATGACTAGATTATGATTTGAAACTAAAACTTAAGTAATACATAGTTGAAGGCATTAGAACAACCTCTCAAATATGCAACATTGTTGCTGAGTTTGCATGGGAAGTGATGTAACAGACTTTTGTTTCATTATTTTATAAGTATACTTTGCTTGAGAATTTTTCGAAAACTGAAGCAAATAATCAAGACTTATTGCTACACATAAATGAAGCATACCTGAAATGGGACAATCCTTTTCATCTGAGCTGTCAGCACAGTCCTTTTCTCCATCACATCTCCAGTTACTTGGTATACATACATAGTTGCTTTGGCATCTGAAACAGGCATAATTAAAATATTTAAATGTTGTAGTTAAATTATAAGAGTTACAAGAAATGTGTGAGCAGATTACACTATCCTGTGAAACTTTCCAGATTTTGATGGAAATAGGCTGCTAATATGGAAGCAAATATGCTGATTTCAAAAACGATTACAGTTTTTATATAACATGCTCCATTTTTATGAAATTTTATATTTTATATATTGGACACTATATATAATTGTAATTATATGCATATATTTTTGTAACAAAAGATGATTTATAATATAGCATATTACCTGAAACCAAACCACTCCATCTGTGCTTCCCTATTGTCTATCCTTTATCTTCTTAAGCAGTTAGCTGATGACTGACGCAAGACATTAAAACTGTCTTCTGCTGCATGATAAACAGACATCCTTTAGGGGCTTATATGTCATAACATCTCAGAGCTTGGGTTGCTTTCTATAACTCGCAGTGATCGGTAATGCTATTTCCGCAAAATATTCATCATTGTTATTTTATATTTTTAGTATGTCTAATGTAGTGATACACTGTTCACAATGGTTTCCATCTCTTCTAGAAGAAAATGAATGAACAATTAAAATAACTGCTGCTACATATGTGGTTCTTTCTTGTTGCAGAGACAGTAAACTAACATTACTCAGTTTTTGAAAGTGTATTTTAAGGTGTACATAAGGCATATTTTAAGGTTGAGCTAGGAGATCAAATTCAAACATGACCTCCACATACTTTTTGCAAAACATGTAGTGAAGGGCTTAGGTAGTGTTACAATGGAAATGAGAAATTTGTGGAGTTCAGGATTCCTATGTTATGCCATGAATAAAAAAATTCACAATAATGATTGCTACTTATGCATGTGTAAAGCATCAGGGTACAATAGGACAAATGAAACAGAAATAAATATCCAGTTGCTTCAGCTATAAGACGTGTGTCACACTGAGTATATCCCCCCCCCCCCCTATTCCTATTCCACCAGTTCAAGTAGAGGGTACTGAGAGTTCAGTCTCTAGGTCAACAGAAAATTCCAGTGTGAATTCAGTGCACAATGCTGAAGACAAGTGATAGCATTTTAGTCAAGAAGATTTGAATGACCTAGTAAGAGACTTAGCTATTACCAAAGACAAGAGCAAATTGCTTAGATCAACATTGAAAGAGAGAATATGCTGGCTTCAGACACTGCATTTTCCCAGTATAGGAGACAAAGAATTTACCAAGTTCTTTAAGATGGAAGACCAGCTTGTTTATTGTTGTGATGTACCAGGTTCAATTCAACAACTGGGAAGACGAATGTATGATAGTAGCGGCTGGCATTTCTTTTCTTGACACTTTGAAAAGAAGTCTGGAAGCCATTTTATTGCACAATAGAAGGGAATTTCCCTCGATACTAGTTGCATATGTAAGAACTATGATTTTATTTCTAAAACAAAAGCAAAGATAATGGCTTTTTGGGGTAAGCGACGAATAAGGTGTAAAATTATTTTAGATGATCAACCTTTAGAACAGGTCTCAAGTTTCAAATACCTTATATGTGAAATAGGCTCGGAGAAAGAAAGAGATATTAACCTGAAACTCAAGATTTCAAACTATATGAGGAACATTATACAATACAAGAAATAAAACAAGAAGGGATACAAGAATTAAATTTTATAAAACAATAGCAAAGCTAGTGATTTTATATGGAAGTGAAGCCTGGGATGTAACAAAGAAGATGGAAAGTAAGGTACAAGGATCTGAAATTCTTGAGAAGAACTGGATGTACAAAACTAGACCACATAAACAATGATGTAATAAGAACAGAGCTGGAAGTGAAATCAATAAATGACAAAATAAAACATTACGGAAATAATTGGCTGTTACATGTGGAAAGGATGGACTATGATAAGACTTCTGAAAATAGCATGGACGCTAGTGAGAAATATGAAAAGTGAGGTTAAGTAACCCAGTAAAAGAATAGTAATAAAGAATTGAAACAGCTGGTAGCAATTAACAGGATAGACGAAAAAATTGGCAAATAGCAAAAACTTGTGTAGAGAGTGTAAATGGAAAGCAATTATTGTTATAAAGGGCAAACATGTATCAAGTTCATACATAATTGTATTTAAGGGCTGCCATAGTAGCAAAGGGATCAGGGTCCAGCTCAGCAGTAGCCCAAGATGTGTTTGTTTTAGTACTTAATGAATCATATCATATGCGAGAATTCTATCAAATACCTGGGAGTGAAATTGGATAGGGGCTTAGCTTTTCAGGAGCACATCCGAGAGCTGTCGCATCAGTCGTGCGGGCCCTTGGTCTCGTTATATCCTTGCTGCAGTCTGTGATGCCAGTTCCCCTAAAGTTGAGACTCTTATGGGTTCTAGTCCGCCCTGTTATGCTTTATGCGTGTGAGATCTGGAGCATGGCCGCAGGCTCTAACCTGCTGCTACTTCACCGTGTATGGAATAGGTGCCTTTGGGTTATTTGTTCTGTATACAGAGGATTCCCCTTGAGTTTTCTCCATGAGGCCTCCTCTCTCCACTATGTGGAAGATGAAATTAGGCGCCCGGCCACCAAATTCTTCAAGAAATTACCAGCACATATGAGTGCCCTGGTTAGTTCTCTTGGGAACTATATTTCTAGAAAATGCCACTTCAAACGGTACCGACTCCCCTGCATGTCATACCAGTAACACTAAGGCCACCATACCAGCCTTAAGAAAATTTACCCACCCAAGTTCTTTGCCTGAAATTTCAAAATTATAATCTTACTTTTCAAACATAAACTATATTCCTCCAGTGGAGCACAAGGACTGTTGCAACCGATTCCACAACAGTTGAGGAGCTATTCAGCTACCTCCTTTTTCACCTACCACCTAAATTTCATCTGCTATTCGGCAACACTCACATCCCCGCCACTTCGTAGTTAAGCCCTATCCAGGGCAGGTACATGCAGTAACCATCCTCGAGCTGTTCCTCAGCCTGCTAGCTTGTGACGATGATCTATATCATATCGTATGATATATCTATTACATTGTTCACCAGAACTTTTTTTTAAAGACAATCTTTCTATGGTTAGAAAATATGACTTTCAATTTAATAAAGTTATGTCAATGTCAGTTTATGAAACTAATTTTAGTGAGAGTAAATAGATTGCAATCAGCACTGAACTTGTACACTGCAATGACCAGCACTATCCAACACTTACAGTATCTCTCTCTATGTAAAAGCTGTGCTAATAATTTACATTGTGTCGTTTTTCCCTTTCATTATAGGTTCAATTAAAAGTAAGATAGGATAACTTTTGCTCTCTTGAATTACATGTTTATTTTAGAGCAATTAGTTTTGATTTAGCACTGCAAATTGCAAAATAAAATATCTAGCTTTATTTTGTTGGTTTTCTTTCAATGCTAGGTGAGCATATAAACATGTTTTAACCATCAGTTTCTTCTTTTAAGTACATATAGATAAAATTTAAGTTAGTTATAACATTTGGTTGTTTTCACTAATGTGCTGCAAATAGTTGAAGGAACTGCCTTAAAAACTAAATAGTTAGTCTAGTTCCTATATTGAAGTACCAACCACTTTTTGGAAGTTCTGTCATGAAGCATCTACCCCTTCAAAGCAACTTCTCACTCAACTGCTAGGTCAGTAGCTGCAAAATGTTTCTTCTTAAACGTAACTCATGGTGCAACAGCCCTACTGGGCCAGAGCGTGCCAACCCAACTGCTGGCCTCACATCCGCATATGTAAGGCAGAGGTGGGTGATCATCCAACCAATATGGAGAGGAGATGTGCTCAGCATCTCGGCACCCCCAGCTGGAAAATTGGCTTGCTAGACCAAGGTTCGCTACCTAAATTTCCTCACGATGCTGAGTGTGCATAGGTCCTATACCCAGAACTTAAGATCTGTAACCCCAGGGGTGGGACTGAACCCAGGCACATTCTGGGTCCAGAGAACCAAAGCGTAGTGCTCTAGCTCACAACGCCATGTGCAGGACATATCTCCTTTTCTGAAGAATTTTTCTATATTATATATGAAAGTCACAAGTTAAGTGCTCATTAACTATTTCAATATACTCATTAGGTCCCTCTTTAAGGATGACGTGCCTACCCTTTGTACCAGTTATATTCTTCTTACAGTAATCAGTACAAGATCAGATTTCCTCATGCAAGCCATAGCTACATATTTATTTCCTTGTTGTTTAGTCCTTAAATACTGTGCCTACTGGTACTGGTATTTTTCTAGAACTCGTTAACATTATTGTTAAATTGATATTCCTGTCCCACCATTCAGTCCAGTATTCATTGTTCCCTCAACAATATTCCTTTACCCTACCTTATTTTAAAATGTCATGTTCACTTTTGGCCTCAAGAGTGTTAACAGACACCATATCCAATTGAAAAATAGATTTACCTTTCATTTTTAGTATTCCTAATGCTATCCAAGGGGCCCCAGTCAAACTTCAAATTTTTAAACATTTTCAAAGACTTTTTTTCTATCTAAATGCAAGCTTTAATTTTATATCATTCAGTATTTTCTAGCACTGTCTTAGTTGCAAACATTTTTATTCAATATATTTTCTTTCTTTAAGCTCTCCCTCATACCTATTTCCTCTAGAATATACACAACTTCACCATTTGCCCCCTTGAAGATGCAAGCTTTGTTATCTTCTTGCTCTGATAATTCTGAATCAGAATCATAAATCTCCTTCCAATATTTTAGCTCTGCTGACTTCCCTAATTCTACTAAGTACTCCATTAGAGAATATTTTCTCTACCTTTAGCTTATCTCAGAAGTAATATGGCTTATTAATTTTCATAGCTAATCTAAATGTATCCTGAAACTGGTTTTTAAGCACAAAATTGTTAATACCTGAAATCTTCAGCAGTACATTCAATACAGCCTCTCTCATCTGCAGGAGTTTCTCCATCTAAAGGAGTCAATGGGCAGTCATTTTTACCATCACATCTCCACCCATCAGGAATACATGTTCCATCAGAACAATAAAACTCATTTCGAAGACAGGGAGCACCTGCAACAAAAGTTTAGTTTTGCAACTTCTTAATTTAATTACCTATAACAAGAAATCCTACAAAAGCAAAGTTTCCAGTTTGCATTATTTAAAATCGTCATATACTGTGTATCACACAAGGGATTTAGACTCTCTGAATATTAATAAAATTAAATCCACAATGTGTTGCCAATGGAAGACAATTACAATAATTCACATTAGAACAATTGTTTTGAACATATTTGTAAAAAATTATTAAAGAAATATTGAAGTTCAAAGAAAGTAAACCCTTTTGTCAGACTCTCTGTATCTCAGAATTGAAATAAACTACAAATGTAGATCATCATACTGATTATTATTACTAAATAGATAGTGTGTCTATTTATTGATTATTGTGAATTTGTTTGTTTTGAATTTGCAGGGAAAGGTGTTCTGTAGTTGAAAGATAATTATGGAAAGAACTTTTATATAACTTATTTACCAGTAATATTTAAAACGTGTTAGTTTAAATCTGTTAAAAGTATATTTCTATAAGAAGTGAGTTGAAAAGACGAGTTGGAGACCACAGGGTACAGTGAGACATTGGGGAGAGGGTGGCATTTCTATTATCTCTGTTTGATAATAATTGAACACTGAACATTCCACAACCAGAGAGAAGACAACAGGCTGAGTTTGAAAATGGAAGCAACAGTTCCCGAAACTAGACCCTGAAAATAATCAAAATGTAAGTTATGTAGTGTGAAAAATCGACTACAAATAATGTTATTAATGAATAATTGGTTTATGACTGTAAAATTAAAGAGCTTAAGTTAATTAAGTCTATCTTACGCACATAACAGATGTGTTGTCTTCTCAGAACCATGATCAGCTAGAACACCAAAGTTCTAGTCAGTTGATAATTTCTTGATAATGCCTTTGTGGTATGTGAAGTACAGAATGTCTCTGTCAACTCATAGTATAATTTTAACTATCTTATACTGTTTCAATGTTATAAAATATTGAACTTTCCTTTACAACATTGGAACAAGCTTCTTTGTTTTAGGTAAAATCCAGAAGGAAAGAAGGAAAAAACAAAAAATGAAACACTATTTGAACTCTGGTGCTTTAATAAAACTATAAAAAGAAGTATTTATCAACAGTGGAGCTTCATCAAACAAAAAACTTGCGGAGTCCTTGAAACATGTCCTAATTTCAAAAGTAAGTGGAGCTTAAGTGTTTTTACAGTTCGAGAAGTGGTTTAAAAAGTTTTTTGTCTGGTGCTTTAGTTTTAGAAGCTGACACTCTAAAGAGCTACCAAAGAGATACTGTGGTATGCTGCAAACGTTCATATGAATACATTTGACGCTCAGACACCTACTTTCAGGCTATCTCAGGTATTTGAAATTCATATGCTAGAAACATCAGTGTTTCCTTTCCAGAACTAAATCCATCTACAAGAAAGGCCAGAGATCCATGATTCCACGAGTACAATATTTGGAATGTTCAAGTGCATGGAAAACCAAAGAACTGTGGTTCAATTCAGGCGTTGTTCAAGTTTTTTCATAATACTCATATGATTTTATGTCATTGTCAGAAATATTCACAAAATAGATCATCCATCTAGCTTTCATATAATTTAACAATGTTGTGTCTACTTATTTATAGCAAAAGAGGCAAATATAACTTCTAAAAGATATGAAAGTAACTTGTTAAGATGAAAAATAAAATATATGCCTTATCCCTAGACTTGAACACTTGAACACTTGGCCACTGCAATATTGCTCCCTATTACATCAGAGCACACAGTAGAGGAGCTTTGCTTATTTTTGCATTTATGTTTATTGTACTCCCATTTTCTCTCTCCCACACTTCCATTGAAAGGGTGAACAAAGCACAAATACATTTGAGACACAGTGTACCTAATGAAGATATAAAAATGGATCCAGGGGGAAAATGGGAAAAGCCAAACTGATTGGTACTGACAAAGGAAAAGCAGCTATTGGATCTAAATGGATGTCTTTATAAAACAGAACAATTGAAAGTTAAATGGTTGGAAAACAGTCAAAACAATTCTTTATGGGATTGAAATTTGAGGAATCAAAAATTCTTGAAAAATTGTGGATATACCACACTGATTATTTTGCAAAGAAATTCTAGGCTCACCAATAGTAGCTGTAAAAGAAGTTTCTCAAATAGAAATCAAAAACTTTTTATTATAGATAGAATTTTAAAGTATTGGTTTACGGTTTTAAACCTAAATGAAGGTAATCTAGTAAAGCAATATTTAATATATAAAGAATCATGTTCAACTAATGGCTTAAAAATATTTCAGAAGTAATGGATTAGGGTATACTGCAGAGGAAAAGAGAATATTAAAGGGTTTTGGAAAACAGCAAAAAATTGTTTCAAAGAAATCAAGATACAAAAATTGTTTAGTAACTTATCTGAAATTTTATATTAAGATAAAATGGGCATGGAAAAGGAAAAATTACATATTTAAAGTTAATAAGAGAAGAACGACATGATCAAGAATGTGTGTGAAAGTTAAAAGGAAAGAAAATATCTATTAGGGAAAGGAGACTTGAAACATATAGACTTTGATTGTAAGGAAACTGAAAACTAATTGTATTCATTGAGATTAAGTTTAAAAGAGATATAAAGGAAATATATAAATGTTTAACAGAATATTCATAAAGGGGATAAGGAGTTTAGGACAGAATTTATTTAAAGTTAAAAAGAACTGGAAATGGACACTGAAGAGAGAAAAGAAAACTGATAGAAAAAATAGTATAACAAATTTTGAAATTGGAATGGATATCTATTGGATGAGTGATCAGAGACAATTTCAGTAGGCAATAACTTTAACTGTATTTTAAATATTTTAGCACTAAATTAATATACAAGAATTACAGTATTTTAAGTCGCAAATCAATGAGTCCATATTTGTGGGGCTTAGTTGTGTAAAAATTAAGAATTCTCTGTATTCATGTTGCTTTTTTCTGGGATTAGCATAGGAATTGCTTATTTACATATTATAGTTATGTTTCTATACCTATATATCTATATAGGTTTCATGCTTGCTGCGTAGCTAACAATAGAAAAGTCTTACCCTTTGCCAAGTTCACACATGTAGATGAATCATCTGAATCTGGATAAAGATCACAGTGGAATACTTGTGAAAGATTAAGCTTCTGCAGAATGAAATCCTTGCAGTCCTCAGCAACAGCTGCCAACAACCAGTAAAACATTCATTATGTATTAGAAATTAATTATTTTCTACAATTCACTGTGAAAAAGTTGAAAATTTTAATGACATGCATTCAAAATTATTTTTTGTTTTAAACTAACCAAAATTAACAAATGCCTGCATAAAAATTATTTAAATTTGTATACTAAGCTCATATTAAAAATTTTGGAATGTTACAACAAAATTTAGGGTCCAAAGAGCCTTTCAATTACCATATGTAAAATTGATTAATTATTGAATTAAAAAAAATTAATATTGTAACAAAAGTTTGACATGATCATAAAAATGTTGTCTACACTATATGCTTTATGTTCCAATTATACAGCAAGATAATCAAAGCAGCCAGAAGAAAACCATGTTTTTGAATTTTTACACATATGTTGCCTCAACATGGCATTCTTGATATATTCAAAGTAAAGTGTGTCCAAACATACATATTATGGCTATATTAACTTTTGATAAACTAATTCTGTCAACGTTTTACATTATGAAAATAATTGATGACAAGTTAGCAGCATATGCTAAAGGATTACCTTTGCAAGCTTGCCGGCATGGAGGTAATGGAACAGGTCTGCATTCTGGTTCTAGTAGAGAACATACAAATTGGCGAGCTCTACCACTACATCCAGACTCTAACACTAATTCCAGATAAGGTAGAATAACATCCAAGTCCAGACCAGCAGGTAGGAGTGGCAGCATGGTTAGATCATATGGTAACACACCACGGCACATTGCCAGCTGCGGTGATACACATTCTCCAACAACTATAGCTAAATCAAAACAACCACAAATGTATCAAGAAGTACAATATTTTTAATGATTGTATATTTAAATTAAAAATTACTTTGAGCCTATTGTGCTAATAGTTTAAAATAAATAGGTTGCATGTAGGTTCAGATAAAAAAAAAAATGTGAAATTCATCACTGCAGATCTCCAATACTATATCACAGACAGGGGAAGCTAATGGAACAAGGATGATGTTTATTTTATTGTTTTCAATTTAAATTTCAAGTATTTAAGCTATGATGCCTGAGGCAGTTATGAAACAGGCTTTTAAAATGTTCCAATGCTTCAATGTTATCAATTTCTGGAAACAAAAAGAAACCACTATGTACTAGGTTAGAGTTGTATGGTAGAGGGACCATGGTGCTGTCTTCAGGCATCCAGTTTTTTTAGTTTTTCTGTATGCAACAACATATGATGATGTAAATTATTTTTCTTTTTGGGCATTTTCCACACAATTTTTAAGCAGTTTGCAGTAAACAGACATTTTTATACCAATTGGCAGGAATGGTATGCCTATCTTCTCATGCTATAATAACAATATGGCTTGTTTAAGAAAAAAACTAGTAATAATTTTCTCATCTGCACTGCTAATTCTAGATTCTGTTTGAAAGACCCAGTGAGCAATTGACTTTTCTCTTCAGGATTATAACCATCACCAATAATGATATTCCAAACAAAATTTAAAGTACCACTTTGGAATTTTTCAAGAGTGATTTTGCACCAACTAATGCATTATTACTTTTGATTGGGAAGCAATTTATGTGCAATTCATAACCACAAAGCTTTTTACATCCATAGTTAGACATAAAGTGTTTTCAAAGTATAAACTTGAAAGAAGCATAGGGACAGTACTAATAAAGTGTTTTGTATTTTATTTATACCGATGCGCAAAGTTTCTGCAATAAATTCATAAGAGTTACGTTGATCCTCAAGTATTGCTTCAACAGGACCTGGGCAGCCTTGTATAAGTATATACATTCTTCTTTATATAAATTATATTCTAATTTATATAAATGCAAAAAAACCGTCATCTGTGTTCAAGACAAAATTCATACATTTTTAAGTCTTTATGTAACCAACTATTCCATAAATTTACAAAGTGTTTCTAAAACTACACAGAAATAGAATCTAATTAAATGTGATGCTAGAAAAGACTAAGGTTCTTTGTTTAAGTATCAAGAGCAAGCAAAAGAATTTTGAAACAGCACTGTTTTCTAAAAGCTGTAGAACATAACAGTATCTTTTCCTGTATTCATTTATTTTTATTTTATGTATTCAATAAAAAGTCCTGCAACTTGGTGTAGTGGGCTAGAATGTTGGGTTTTGGTTCCCTGCCATGTAAGGTGCCCAGGATTGATCCCATCCCTGGGGGGTGTGGATATTAAGTTTCGGATATAGGGCCGGTGTCCATTCAACAACGTGAGGAAATTGAGGTGCTACGCTAGATAGCCAACCTTGGTCTAGAAAGCCAACTTTCCGGCTGGGTGCCGTGATGCTAAGCGCATCTCCTCCAAATAGTTTGAATGATATTGCCTTACATGTATGGATGTGAGGCTGACAGTCATGTTGGCAGGCTCTGGGCAGCTTGCAGAGTATTTTTTACATAGTGACAGCAATACCAAAATTATATCTCTATCTTTATAACACATATTTGTGAGTAAAAACTTTGTTATCACTTTCTCACCTATCAGAAAGATGCATACAGTCTAAGCATATTGTTTAAAAACAAATTTGAATGTCATATGACTTTTGTAGCCTATTTTGTTATTAATAGAGTAGATATCTTGCATAGCTATGAAAAGTTTTCTCATATGTGCTTTTTTAATTTTTCATGAAAATAGGGGGTAAACAATTCTCTTACAGTCAGAATTGTTGGCTGGTTGAGGCAATGCTGTTGTAAATGCAGTTCTAGTACTGGTTGGCAATGTAGGATGCACTGGCCCATGTGTAGCGCCTAGGTCAGGTGCTGGAACAATCTCAATGAAGTCATCTTGTCTCATTTTCGTTTCGTTCTCTCCTGAAATAAAGAAATGTCTATTAATCCCTAAAACTTTAAGCATTTATGCTAAGAGTATTTTTATTTTTTACAGTACATGAGTATAATTTAACCAGAACATCCATCTTACTACTTTTATAAAATAATCAAAATGTTTACATTTTTATAATAAATACAGAACTTATCACAATAATAATTTAAGTGAACAACAATTCCTTCACAAAAATGGAATTTTGTTAAAAAATAAAATATTTCGATTTTGTCATGTTTTTATTAACTTGCTTTCTTGTCTTCTTGTGTTTTGATGTTTGGATAAATTTTGCAATCAATTTTAAACTTCCTGGTGAGCTTCAGACTTGAAGCTTTAATTAAAGCTCCAAACTGGGTAAAAACGGAATCTTAACTTGCTTTCAAGAAAATTTTTATACTCCAAAGCACCCTTTCTGAAAATATGTTTGAAACATTTTATTTTCTCAAAAATGCTAGCAACAACTTTGATTAAGATACTGTATGTTCATGATCTTTTGATGACAAATGAAATATGCCCGCCTCGGTAGTGTAGATGGTAGCATGTCTGCCTCATGTTCAAGAGGTCCCGAGTTCGAATGTCGGTCAGGGCGAGTTACCTGGATAAGGTTTTTTCCGGGGTTTTCCCTTATCCTGAAAGACAAATGTCAGGTAACTCTAAGCTCCATGGACCCCGGACGCATTGAGCATCATTTCACCCATTTCATTCATCGTCCGATATGACTAAATCTTGGAGGACGTAAATTACAAAAAAAAGTATATCATTAATTTACTGGTGATGTCCTCTGACTTCTGGGTAAGTTTTGTATAACTGGTAAACTAAGATTTGATCAAAATAGTTTGAAATATAACACAAGTCTTTCTGAAACAACTGTGCAGAAGGGAAAACAATGAAAAGTTTTTCTTTATGCCTAAAGGAAATGAACATAGCAAGAATAAAATGTTGAATAAGTTTAAAATTTTCTTTGTATTTATATATTGGACTGCACACAGAGGGTACAGTGACGGCTACATCATTTATTGCAGTGGATTCCTTTATGCCCATCAGTTGCTCTGTCATGAATTTACTGGTACAAATTTAGTTTTAAAAGTGTAGTGAGAAGTTTTTTACTATATCCGGAAAATTGACAAGCTTTTTTCTTATTTTACTCACTTTATGTAGGCAGTATTTATTTGAAATGTAATTCGTGTAACTTTATTAGTTTTATATTATTTTATTTGTAGTTAGCAGATCTATACATATACATGAACTCAATAGAGTGGTTAACAAAAATAGAGAGAATGAATGAATGAATGAATGAATGAATGAATGAATGAATGAATGAATGAATGAATGAATGAATGAATGAATGAATGAATGAATGAATGAAATAATAACAAAATAGTGATATGAAGGCAGGAAAAAGAGAATAAAAAGTGATTGCAAAATTTCACACTCAAAATAAACAGCAGCAGGAAAGATGTAATTATTTATAACATTTTTAAAATAGACCAAAAAGCATTAAATAATTTCTTCTAGATTTGCAAATGTATAACTCCATTCAGATTTCTAACCCCATACAGATTGCTCCAAAAATTTGTGATTGTAAGTTTGTAATAGCTACAAATTGCAAATTTAAAACAAAAATGAGGGGTGTACTACGGAGTTCTTAAATTCTTAGTTTCTTCTCCAAAGATCAATGTGAAATGGGTCTGTTTAATATATCATCTACAGCAGAGGAAGACAGCTTTGAGAGTTGATGTATTTCAGCCGGGAGCGAGGCCTGCAGTGCGTGTGGTGTAAGGCAAGAGCCGTGTAGTACCAAGCTGCCTATATAAATAGCGTTGTGAGTACAGCATCTCATGAGGGTTCAGTCAAGTGTAGCACACTCGATGACAATTTGCTGCCACGTACCAAATGGAATTGTTAAATGTACAGTGTGAGGATGTATTAAAAGACAAATATACACACAAGAAACAACTTGGCTGATTTTAAAAGAATGTCCCCCAAACCAGATTTCTGAGGTATTCACTTCGTTCGGACATTATGTATGTTTGGCTCGACATATGTGTGCGAACAATTTTTTTTTTTCTGTTATGAAATTTGCTGGGTCCAAACCCTGAAGTACCTTGTCGGTTCACAATCTAACATGCAGCCTCGATTACAAATTTCCCAGACATTACGTCCTGATATTGATAAACTAGTTAAAGAAAAATGAAACAGAAACCGTCAGAAAATGTCCACTTAATTCTGTTCTGAGTGGGTTTCCTCTAATTTGCAGAGAAAATTACTTTTATGTTTTATTTTATTTGCTTTATAACATGCCTGACCTTCAGATAAACTATGAGTTGAAGATTTACACATTTTCTCATAGCACAGTGCCAAAATGTAATTTTTATAAACTGTGACCAATTGTGTAATTAAAGCAGTCAGCATTAATATTACACACCCAAGATGTAAGTTGTACTTTCATTAATACCCCATACATTTCCTGTCTCTCCTACCGCTGTCAGAAGCCCAACACATCCAAAATACGAGGGCTGTACAATAAAGAATGATCACAATTTTTTTTTGACAACGTACCTTTACTCATCCTCATAATTTTGATGGTCCTTCTCAAAATAGTCTCCCCTGAATGCAATGCACTTTCCCCAACGTTTCTGCCATTCTTCAAAGACATGCTGGAAACATTTTTTTGAGAGATCCTTCAAAATCGCCTCTGCAGCCTTCACCACTGCTTCTGATGATGGATAATGCCTACCATGAAGGTGTTTCTTCATGTTAGGGAATAGAAAAAAGTCACATGGGGCTAAATCCGGACTATAGGGAGAGTGAGAGATGCACTTCACGTTGATTTTTGCAAGATATTCAGCAACAACATTGGCAATATTCGGCCGCACATTATCTTGGTGCAGCATCCAGCCTGCTTCACGGAAATGCGGTCTTTTGCGCCTGATATGGACTTGCAATGTTTTCAGGACATCCCTGTAGTATTGTCCAGTTACTGATGTGGGTGCAGGTACAACATGCTGATAAACCATTCCATGAATATCAAAGAATGAGTTTACCATAACTTTCCCAGCAGAAGCAACCACTTTTGCTTTTTGGGGGGTTGGTGATGAAGGAGGTTTCCACACTGAGCTTTGCTGTTTGCTCTCAGGATCAAAATGATGTAGCCAAGTTTCATCAGCAGTGATTGCGTTTGAAAGAAACACCGGATCTTCCTCTAACATCAACTGTAACTGCATGTTACCTCAATTGCAGCGGTAGATCTGAACTCGCCTGGTTCTCACACGCGTGTTTGTGTTTGTTTCACATTAAGCTAACAGAATACAATAAGATTGAATTTTAGTGCGAAAAATTATAACCGTAAAAAAATTATGATCATATCCTTCCTCTTGGGCAGCAGAAATCAGCGTGGTGACGTCACGCACTAACCTGCCTTTCGTTCGGGAGCATATTTGGCGGTTAGAGCAAACGGAACTGACGCCACACCACTAGCAACACACGGAGCATGCGCAGTATGTCGAATTGTACAGTAAGCGCCTCCTCTCTCATCATAGGAGCTGAAATCCATTCAGCACTTGACACATACTTTCTTATTTTGGCGGTTCGTGTTATTTCGGCGATAACACTACAAAGTATATTTGTAGTCGTTCTGTTTGCATATGGTTCACCCTCTTAAGAGAATAAGTGTAATATTGGTGCAGATGTACAGTGTGTTGTAACACATTAGCACCATGATCATGGCTGCCTTTAATAATACGAGAGATTTCTTGTAGCTAAATGTTATAAATGCATGTTTGTGCTTTCTTCATGAATCTTAATGTGCCTATAACGCAACGAATTAGATTTTAATGTAATTTTTAACGTAATTAGACATTTATTTCAAATGCGTTTGCGCACTGTTGTTCGCTAAATCTAGGAAGCATTGCATTTGACTCAAAAAGTGAATACCTTCAAGGAATCCTGCTTCATAAGATTGAGAACTGCTGCTTTGGGGTACCTGATTTTAATTTTGCTGAAAAACCGGCTTGATATGCGCACGCACGCAAAAGGCACGTTTACACCATACGCAATAAATATATACACTTGTACGAGGGTGGGTCAAAAAGTAATGCCTCCTATGTTTTCCCCTTAAATAAGTAAGATATGTGAAAACTTTGAGTTTGGTGCAATTCCTCAAACCTTCTTCTTCAATCCCCTGCAGTAGTAACTTCCTAAGTCAACAGATGGCAGCACAGCATCCTCTTACAAAATGGCTGACATTGACATTCGTATTAGACAGCGTTCTATGATTGAATTTTTGACTGCGGAAGGTGAAACGCCAATTCGCATTCACGAAAGGCTAAAAAAGATGTATGGTGAGGCAAGATGGATGTCAGCACTGTTAGACGACGAGTTCGTCGCTGTAACGAAGCTGAAGGGTAAACACCATTGGCAGATGAAAAGCGAAGCGGCAGGCCGGTGACTGCAGTGATTTCATGCAACATTCAGCGAGACGATGACATCATTCGTGGTGATCGCCGGGTAACAACAGGTGAATTGTGTCGCATTACCCCCCCTCAGTAAAGGCAGTGTGATGACGATTATTCAACAGCTGGGTTACTCAAAAGTTTTTTCACGTTGGGTATCAAGAATGTTAACCGCCCAAAACAAAGAAACAAGGAAAACAATTGCCTCCGAACACTTGCAGCGCTTCAATTTGGAGGGAGAGGAGTTTCTGGAAAAAATTATTACTGGAGACGAAACGTGGGTTTATTTTTTTTAACCTGAATCAAAGAGGCAGTCAGTGGAATGGCATCACACAACTTCACCGAAGAAAGAAAATATTCAAAACTCAGAGGTCGGCAGGGAAAGTTATGGTGACAGTGTTTTGGGATGCAGAGTGTGTGCTTATGATTGATTTTTTGGAGCAGGGATGCACAATAAATTCTGTCCAATACGTCAGAACTCTCAAAAAGCTGAAAGCACGTCTTCGCCGAGTTCGCCCAACAAAAACTATGACGGATGTTCTTCTTTTGCATGACAATGCAAGACCACACACCAGCCGTTACACCACCGCAGAAATTGAGAAATTGGGATAGCAAGTCTTACCTCAGTGCCCATACAGCCTGACCTGGCACCATCAGACTTCCATCTGTTCGGGCCACTAAAGGAAGCTCATCGTGGGATTCATTTTGAAGATGAGGAGGCTGTGAAAACGCCCGTGCGTCAATGGCTTAGGAAGCAAGACCGTGTGTTTTACCACAATGGAATACATGCTCTAGTTGAAAGGTGGACCAAAACTGGAAAAGGACGGAGATTATATTGAATAGTGACAGATTAATCGTCAATGTTGTAGTTTTCAAGCTATGTAAATTGGATTCAATTTTCTTGGCAATTAAAAGAGAAAAAAAAAAAAAATAGGAGGCATTATTTTTTGACCCACCGTCGTATAACCGCTGCAGTAAGTTGAACAGCATTACCAGTGGCGAGACGTCACTTTCAAAGCGAGGGAAACGCCAGTAATAATTTTCATTAAAGTAAGAGAGAATGACTAAGAACTAAAGCTACTCTGTAGTTCTCTTACTACTGTACAGTCACACGCAGGCCCTTCTTGCATTGCAAGACTGCTCATACTACAAGAAGCCATTCCTGTTTCCCATCTCCACTCAGACGTTCCAAGTTTTCTTACAGCTGGCCCACACCGAGTGAATTGTTAATCTAACATGGAGAAAATATGCAATTCACACACTTATGCTAATAACTTAAAACTTCACAAGAATTTCCTGTTTCTCATCAATATATACAAATTTACGTAAATTATTATTGCAAATGCTATTGAAATATGCTTACAGTTGTATTTAAAACCGCCACATAAAATAAACTTTTCTTCACACACTATAGAGGTGTCACGTGACAAACTTGTTAAGCCGTTCCGAACTACCGAAGAGTTGCGATTGCTTCCGGAAATCTACGAAACACGGTATTCAAGATTACGAATGTGTAAATACAGAAATATTCAGTATTGAATGAGCTCCCTCAATCGGTCACTCAAGCTTAAGGAGCTGTCAAAATTGGCCGCAGCACCGCGGAAGCTCGCGAATAAATTTCGAAAATGTACCAGAGCAAATAAAACATTGTTTGGAATGAATTTTTGGTTCTTATTCTTATTCTCCTGTAATTCTTAGGGAAGCCGCGCTTCATTACACGCTTCGCCACTGTAGGTTACTAAACATGCTACCATGTATGCGTCTTCTCTTAACGTTTTAAAAAAAAGTAGGATACTTTTGTGTAGGTAAAATATTTAAAATCAAACCGTTGAGGTGCTACTGAGACCGGCAAAGGCGCATTGAATTTTCTCATGTAATTCAGTCATACATTCCGGCAAATATCCAAAGCGATGTCAGTTACAATTATTTCTTCCTTAACAATTACGGAGGTCTTACTTTGGAGTACTTGAAGCACACAAAGAGATTGCCTCTTGTCGACAATGAACGAAAACACATGCAGGAGAAGAAAGATGAGCAAGAAAAATAACCTTTATAACCAGATATCGATTTTGGGTCTCTATTGTTTGCATTACAATCCAAGGACCTACCTTGGGATGTCGTGGGCTCTTTGGTAACATGGTATTCGCCCTCGTGGTATGTGACCCCGTGAAGATCCAGTATGACATCACCATCCAAAGCTACTACATCATCATTACCAGACATCTTCGGCTGACCTTCCGATGATTTAGTTATAATGGGCGCCAAAGTCTTCATGTCTGTTAACAAAAACACAAATCATGGAGCAACATTAAGTATAGATTGAAATTGTTATAAAATACGGATGGAATACTGCATTTCATACAAGTTATTAGCTAATATTTTATGCTGAGTTACAAAGAGTTCACATTTTCCATTTCTAAAGCGCCAATTTGTGTGCGAGATGGCATATGCAAATCCGAAAGCCAAATATAGGCAACTTTCACTCATTTTTATTAACATGCTATCTCAAACTTGCCGGAGGTAATGTGACTGCCTCACATTCAAAAGGTCCTGATTTGAAATTTCGCTTGACAACGAATTATTTCGACGACCTACTCTTTGAAACCGAAATTATTGGTTGCCAGAAGCAAAGAATAATGATAGACGTAAAAGGAATGTTGGTTCTTTGTGAGACCCAGGGCAAGGTCAGTGAGTTGGGGAAAGTATAGTAACAGTGCCATGAATGAAAGGAACAGTGTCCTTAGAAGGTTTCTAAAGGAATTGTCACTTGACTTATATGAATAGGGTATTCTTTGGATCGTTTACAATGGCGACCAAAACAGCCACAAAAGGACTTTGTTTAAAAAGGAATTTGGAGAGTGAAAGTTATATATAAATACACATGCAGTTGTGGGGAAGAAGAGAGCACTCTTCGGCTTGTCGCCGATGGAGGTGGGTAGCGGCTACGAAGCCATCATAAAGACTTCGGCGTGTAGCCGATATTGGGGAAGAGTCAGACGTGAAGCCTAGGAGAGCGGTCAACCTGTTCGGTCTTGAATATTTGTCAGGTCATCAAAATTTATCGAGAAATATAATTAGCATTCAGTCACTATAAACCGTGATTGGTAACCCTCGGTCGGCAGCTTCCATTTCGAGGTTTGAAATAAGAAGCAGTGAATAAATAATTTGGAAACGGGCATTCCAGTGTTGTAAAACTTCCTTCTCACACACATCCACGCATACCCTGAGAGAAACCTCATTGCTCGCCGACTTCTGTGCTCACTATAATATTTGCATCAAATTGGCGTTCCAACGTGGAACTTGTGTACACCCATAAGCAATTCTGCTTCATCTTATTACGTCATACTATTCAATGAGTGTTTCAACCAATCATGGTACGTAGCCCACATTTTTATCACTCCCATAGCATTCATATATTTGTATCACCTCCCCAGCACTTCCTTTTTTGCGAGCATCATTTATTTTCTGCATATATATGCGTTAGTCCTTCTCCCCTCACACACACACACACACACACACACACACACACACACACACACACACACACACACACACACACACACATACACATGCGCGCACGCCCAATTTTAACAAACCAATTGCCACTATCATATCAACGCCGGTGTGCCGAAATTTCGTCCCGCAGGAGTTCTTTTATATGCCAGTGAATCTGAGGATGTTTTAAGCATACTTAAAAACTATCGGTCTGGGCCGGTTATGAACCCGCGACCTTGGGCAGTAGGTCACCATCTAACCAACTTAGCCAGCCAGACCTGCTTCACCAAAATAGACGACACCAACACAAAGAGAAAGTGCAGTATATATGTAGATGCATTAAGAGAATTAATTTAGTAAGTTAATACTTTATTGTATTTATTTCCTGTGATCTTTGTCACTGAATTTTGAAATTTGATATATGTAAGCCTATTAATACTGAATGAAAATTAATATCTGTGTCATACATCTGTGTCGTGCTTTAAGCTCTTGTAGAATACACATCATATCATTTGAGTTGTTACAAACTAATTAAGCTAAAGAATTTGTTCAACATTGTTTTCAATTGGTGGGCGTAGTGGAAGTTGTAACTGAGAAGTTCAAAGTCTAAAAAGCTTTCCTTTTCATAGTTTGTTTTATCCCGGAAAAATCATTTTTATGACACTGTATTGAATATTTTTTAAATACACACCCCTCAAAGATGATAGCGAACATATTTTTAAAAACTGTGATTACTAATATAACTAACGTTAGATTACATCACTCGCAGTGTAATATTAATTCTGAGCGATGTTTCTGGAATATCAATAATTTGCAAGTATAATTAGGGAACAGAAGCAAAGCCGATATATTTTGGCATTCTGAGTGACGTTTATTGTTTTTTTGATTACACATATTTATATACGTTTCACGTCTGGAAAACACATTTAGATTTTGTATCATTATCAACAAAATTGTGTTCAGTGCAAATTAACTTTCAATTCAGTTTGGACTAGAGAGCAACTGCGCTCAATGTGCCATTGCTTTGCTTGAAGCCACCACTATGATTGATGTTCATTCTTCTAATTACACAAATCAAAATATTTGTTAATTGATGTATACTTATCTTCAAAAGTTTATGTTAATACTTCTTTCTTCTTTTTAAAATCGATTTCGAAGGCACATTGCATTCATCCTCAGTTAAACAAACTCCGTTGTTAAGGAAATCTCGGTTACCGTTTTTTTTTGTTATGTTAACTTTTCAGCATTTCAAAGAACATGGTAACCGAGATTTCCTTAACAACGGAGTTTGTTTAACTGAGGATGAATGCAATGTGCCTTCGAAACCGATGTTAAAAAGAAGAATGAAGTATTAACATCAACTTCTTAAGATCAGTGGACATCAATTAACAAATATTTTGATTTGTGTAATATTTATTGCTCCGCTGTGACTAATATCTGTTTCATATAAACTTGCCCCGCTGAAATGTATCACTCCGCGTTCAACAACCCCCCCCTCGCCCTAATTGGCTAATGCTTTCGCGTCATAGGCCATAGGCGGTGCCTTCCCGTCACATTTAAACCCGCAGTAAATGTCGTAATAATTGCCGGGAAGATAAATAAAATCATACAAATAAGGATATGAAGGCATGCAAAAACACAAGTTTGTAATGAACTGAGCAAATTGAAACAGAATGACTGAGCAATGAAACTGAAAGAGTTTATAATGAAAGACCCTTGGCCTTTTCCACTGAGATTTTTAAACCAGCACACATACCTTTCAAAAATGCTTGTCTTTCAGTCTTAAAAGTCGTGTCACACCATACTTTACTTTTCGCGTGTTCTTCGTGTATATTTAGCGATTTGTATCTCGGTGCAGTGTGGTTGTCCTTAAATAGCGTCTTCGCCACACAGCAATGTCGCATCTGTCTTTTAGCACATTTTTCTTGCCTCTTTTTTCATTCACAAATCCCAGCTGTATAAGCAATCTGCTGAAATTTGGTAAATCTGCATCCTCATTCACAGCAGACAAAATGTTACTTATGTTAGGGAGTTCGTTTCTAAAGAAAAACTACACACATGACGACGCACAACACTTTTCACGTATTTTCTCAGAGCACGCACTTTTGTTTATTCCTGCTTTTGCCTGGAGTGGTAAGTTTTCCTGTTTCCTCAATTTCATGTCGCGATGTTCCTACGGATCTAACACTCACACCTGTAACTTCAGAGCTCATCTGTTCGACTTCTCTCACTGACAAAGACGGATTCTTCTCTGTGAGTGCATTAAACACATGCAACACAATTCTTTTTTCGCCTGTTTGTAAATAATTATCCTTGCGATACTTCAGCGAAAAACTGGCGGTAGACTCTGCCATTATACATATAATAAGTACATGCGCAATAAACGATCAATAAAATAATTTAGCTCCCGCACTCTCGAATGGCGATGCAAGACTAATCCAGTTCAAAACAAGGTCAGTGATAAAAGTCATATAAACAAATGTCACCACTACCGCTAAATCACGTGCTATCGTGCCATGTGCTTGAGAGCAAAGGAACCTCCTCTTTACTTCGTTTAAGAATTAACATGCATTTCAGATAAATCAACTCTGTTGCGTAATATATTTAATTAAAACAGTTACGAAAATATAAATTTGACAATTCTCTTCCAACATATAATGATATATCACCATGTTAAATAACGAACTAATTTTTACCGCACGACAGTCATTACCACAACAGCAACCAATGAGAGGTGATTAGGTCACGTGACCGTTAAGAGATACTGGGCAAGCTTACGTGAAACAAGGTATAGCTTCATTTTCTCTGTAATTCATTCTTCAAAATTTACAGTAAAGCAAAACCATCTCGTATCACGTGGGGAAGATATTAAGATATCTCTGATTGGTTGAGGTTAGACATGAATCGATTCCTACTGAATGGAAGCGGGGTAGGTAATGAAGGATGCGATCACCAGTTAGAGGCATTAGAAAATCCTCTCCAGGAGGAGTACATCACGTGACTGGAACTGCTTCTGCTTTATTTTGTAATGTAATTGTAGTATAATTAATGAAAATTGTGTGCAGAAGAAATGCCGAGTGGAAGTCGCTGTCGATTTGAAATATGATGGTGTTTCAAGGACTTTACTCAGGAAACAAACAATATACCTATAGAAGACCTTGCACAAGAGTAGTTCTACTCTTCCTGACCTTGTTTATGCAGTATATTATTATTATTATTATTATTATTATTATTATTATTATTATTATTATTATTATTATTATTATTATTATTATTATTATTATTATTATTATTATTATTATTATTATTATTATTATTATTATTATTATTATTATTATTATTATTATTATTATTATTATTATTATTATTATTATTATTATTATTATTATTATTATTATTATTATTATTATTATTATTATTATTATTATTATTATTATTATTATTATTATTATTATTATTATTATTATTATTATTATTATTATTATTATTATTATTATTATTATTATTATTATTATTATTATTATTATTATTATTATTATTATTATTATTATTATTATTATTATTATTATTATTATTATTATTATTATTATTATTATTATTATTATTATTATTATTATTATTATTATTCAGCTTTTTCGTGTATGTCTTCAATTATCAATAAACTTGTCATTTGGAAAACACTATATAAACACTAAGTATGGACAGATAATGTAAGTAAAGTACAGCGTACGTTTTGGAAGTTTATTCTTGGCTTGGGAAGGAGTGCTTGAAACTCCGAAGTTCTTCATGAGATAGGATGCGGAGAAGATGCCACATTTGCTGAAGTAAATGCTTTTAGAGACTGCCTGGGAATAATCAATGGGGCCAAACAGCTCTGTAAACAGTTACAGTGCGGTGAAAAAGGTCAGAAGATGACTGTGATACAAACAGGCATTGCAAACTAAAATCACCACTGTGGTACCTAATGAAATAGAAATTGTGTGGGGTAAGCAAATATACTTTGGAACTGGGTATGAAACAGCATGGGTTAGGTTGGCAGGATAGAAAGCTCTTTAGATTGTTGATATAAGGATCTGCCCAACAAGAACACTGGACATGTCTTGGCAGCAGCTGCACAGAGCGAAAAAATTAGGAAAGAATTATTAGAGATATTTTTGGCTTCCAAGCTGGGACTTGATCTCAGTCAAAACTGGCCAAACTTCAGTGAAGTATGTGTACTAAAAGACAAAGTTTTTGTGTAAATATAGCTTAAACGTATTTAATATTTGAACATTTGTGTATGCGAAAGAGAGAGGTAGAGAGATTCAGAGTATTTTTCGCTGTATGTATATGGATTACCAAACTAGATATTTTTCGTTTCTACCACATATATGTACTTTTATAGTAAATCCATATCCAGAGAAAACCGAGGTTCTAAGGCCCACTGAATAAATAAAAAAAGTTGAAAAAATGTCCAGGTGTGTGTATGCGAGCGAACAGCATATCTAGAAAATTAAAGCATGTTAAAAACCAAACTTATTTAAGTTCAGCATCTTTCAAGAGCATAAAGAGGTTTTAGAAAATGAATGAATGAGCCCGGAATATCCCATTAAGGGCAAGAACCTCCTACAAGAGGGGAGCTCAGTAAGTGTAGCTATGCGGGTAGCTATGCGGCCTAGAGGCTTCCAGTCAGATGCCTGTATAAGAGTGAGAGATGACAGAATGAGGGGGAAATAATGAAAGGAAAGATAGAGCAATTGATGGAATGGTGGCGGGGGAAACCGTAGATCCCGGAGGAAGCCCAACCCTGCGCCGTGTTGTCCATCACAAATATCACTCTGCGGTCGCCCACCTTGACATCTCTTATGTAAAAAGTACAAATGATATGCTACTTTATTGTAAGGACATGTAAACATATAGTTTCATAGGTCCTGCAGTCGAGGCGAACTGTGAATATTGTGATTTTTTGTACCTCAAGCCTTTTTTCTTTATCTTGCATCACCCTTCCTTGATGCGGCATAACTCTCAAGTTGTGAGTTCATTAGAGAAAATAGACCTTATCTAAGTTGTGTACACGGTCTCGTAAGGAGCTCTTTGGCATCTGCTCACAAATGGTCGATGACATATCAACCTTTTACAGACTAAACTGAAGGCTGGTGGATACTTAAAGACTTTCTTTCGTGTAGTTTAGGTTGGTATGTCACGATTTAACTTTAAACTGCAGATAATAATCACACTATAAAAGTTATAGAAGCACAACTCGCCGTATGTGCTCTCCCTATCATATTATTGGTGAGTCATTCATGAGATGCTGCAAGAAGAGAGAGTGCTTCTGGCAAGGTCAGAAGTAGGCGATTAAAAAAGAAAGGAAAATTCTTTGTATTACCGCGTGGGAAAGTAATGTGTTCCGTTTCATTGAGTAATAGCTTCATAACATCCGTTTAAAAGTACACTCGTAAAACTGAAACAAATTGGAAACTATTGAAGCAACTAAGTTATAATTTATACTGAATTTCAATTTATGGTATAAATTAAAAAAAGTAAATGCCAATGAAGTTGTGCCACAATTATTTGCCAGTTATATTCTGAATCCTTATTTTGGTGCTTCTATAATAACAATAATTACAATAGTAACAATAATAAAAGCTGTGGCAGGATAGCTCAAATGGCCAAGGTCTACCAACCCAACCGCCGACCTCCCACCTACATGCACATGATAGAGGAGAGCATCCAACTGGTAGGAGGAACTGAGTCAGCATCATGTGTCTCCCAGCCATTATGTTGCCTTTCGTGACCCACAGATCGTTATTGTAATTGTGCATATTGCTCACAATGCTGAATGGGATCTATTCCTCCAAATGGCCTCAAAAATCAGCAGCTCCAGGGTACTCGAACCTTGGCGGATTCAGTGGACAACAGTGCACGTCGCTGATACAACCAATTTTTATATTTAAACATTTTAAGGGGAAAATAGATGTCAAAAACTGCCAAACATAATATTTCTAGTTTTTATAGAACCTTATTATTTAAAATTTCCTGTTAATATTGATATTTAGTCATTGTAAGAAAACTTCTTATAATTTAAATGCATATGCACCTGCCGATTAATACTGTGAATTCAGCAAACTTCATGTAAACTTATAAACTTTAGCTCATGCAATTATCTCCATTGATAATTACTTTTAACTATGGCAGTTTTATTATAGGTGCTCAAACCAAGTGTTTCTTTCTATTTTCTCTATTTTTGATTTGAACAACTTTTTCTGTGAACAATATCTTCTTATTTAAACAACCTGCGCTCTCAAAAACTGTTGTGGATAGCTAAATTGAATTTATATTGATGAAAAGAAGCTCTACATTTTGTTATGCTCTACCTTGGTGTTAATAAAATTGATTATTTCGTAACAAACTGAAGCTACTAATAGTGAAGCAATAAATTTTATTACAGTAAAATATAATAATTGTGACAAACTTCACCTATCTGTTTGAAAAATTCTAACTTATTTGGGACTAGTTTCGCAAATACACCACTTGCTTTTTCAGTGGAGTTATTAATGTTGCTTGCTTGGTTACATTGGTTATTTACGATTTGTTATTTTAGTCTCTTGTACTACATACATTAATAGGGTAAACATTGTATTTCAACCAAATATTTAATAACGAGATTTCACCAGAAATACATGTTTTAAGACTCTCTTAATAAAAAAAACCAGCACTTTTAGACAAAGTCTCTCTCTCTCTCTCTCTCTCTCTCTCTCTCTCTCTCTCTCTCTCTCTCTCTCTCTCTCTCTCTCTCTCTCTCTCTCTCTCTCTCTCTCTCTCTCTCTCTCTCTGTGTGTGTGTGTGTGTGTGTGTGTGTGTGTGTGTGTGTGTGTGTGTGTGTGTGTGTGTGTACAGCATAACTAAAAAATGAAAAGTCGGTTAAATACCAAACTTGGTATTTAAGCTCAGAAATCTTCCATAGATACGACGAGCAGCTTTTCAAGAAAATCCTCCCCATTCGAGCTGCCCTTTACATGAAACATTTGTCGGAAATTTTGATTTTAGAAAAGGGCTACAACGATTTTGTTTAAAATACCGTAATATGTATGAAATGTTTAACTTAAACGTTTTGGGAAGGTCTTCTGTAGTCCTCTTAATTCTGTATGGCTTTTGCATAACTGAGAAATTGTAAGAACTAGACAAATCTTATTACACAAAAATGTAGATCTTGTTAAAGCAGAACGAAATTTCTAAGCTATCACAAGCGACTAGCATTAAAGATTTTTATCTAATAGTAAATCTAATAGCAACACATAAATTTTTAAAATGAATTGCTCACTAATTACAAATAGTATAATTAAGAAAATATCTATATTCTTAAGCAACTGTGTTGAGTAACAGTAGCCCTGTGAATGGACCTATATAATCCAATTTTAGCTAAATACCTTAAACAGCCTCTGGATAATAGATTATGATTTAGCAGATTTAACACTGATCAGTTAAGGCTACAATGTTTCCGAAATAACTATTATGTAACTTTATTTACAATTAATGATGCCAAAAACAGGTTCATATTCCCGAAAAATTAAAACTGCTTTATAATTTGTAATTCGCACTGTGTCTCTGTAAATTGGACTCTGCCCCCTTTTTGTGGCAGCCTGATACATCAAGGGATACATGAAGTTTATAGTTTTAGAAATTAAAATACATTCAGATAACTGTTCAAACGGATATTCGATCCAAATCTCTTAAATGTGAGGTGGACAACCTCACAAAATAATCCAGATAGCATTCAGCATAAACTCTTCTAAGGATAATGGATTATAAAGCTTTTAATATTGTTCTTAACAATGATCGTAAGCTTTACTAGTATGAATACTCACTTTTGAAACAATTAAATATTGTTTTGATTATACATATGAGCGAAATACATTTTAAACCAAAAATAAGTTTTTCAATTTATTCTTACATTTCCCCCAAATGATATGTGCTCATTACACTTTAAAGGTTTTAATTTTAAACCTCATTTTCAAATTTAGTCTATGAAAATTCTTCTCGTGGACCACATTCATTTGAATTCACTTTAAGGGTGGCCATCACTGAAATTTGGTGAAAATTATTTAAAAATAAAAACAAATTGCCTTTATATGTAACAAACAGTATATGAAACTACGATTTTAATTACATATTATGGCTTTTGTCACAAAGTCCTTTAACGTTTCAACATGTGACCATATAAATGGCCAGAAGTTCACGGCAACCAGGAAAATTCAAAGGGGAAACCGGTTCCACCTAATGCATGCTCTGCACGGGGATGGACTACGCTATTGATGCCTTCAGAGCATTGTTCCCCAGGACTGATATAGACATATACTTAAAGATTTACAAATTTCATCTGTATAGTTGTAGCCAGAGTTAAAATTATTTAAACCGAAGAAATGAAAAGAGTGAGCAAAGTTAATTGGATTACAGGGAATCTATACTTACCTACAACAAGAAAATACACGACCAGGACTGTGAGGAGCAGCACAGCCAGTGCGATAAGCGACCACCAGCCACGCTTCTTGTTCCTCCACCAACGGGGCAAGGAGTCCGACTCTGTTCTGTAGATGGCATCTGTGAAAGAGCCCTGGAAAACAAAAGAGAACATGTCACATAATTTTCATGACGCAAGTGTGTTGTGTTGTGGAGGAAATCAACCATGCCTATTATCCCAAGTTCAATTCGCTGCACATTTTTCACATGCAGAGCATATTTTTAAGGGTGTTTCACACTTGGGCGCTTTTGGAAACTTATACGATCTGCTGCCACTCTTGACTGCTGCCACATCGTTTCCACGGCCGGTTTACAATGGTGTCACGAAACGCGTCTCTTTAGCTAAGTTCCACTGAATTGTCTCATAAGAACTGAGTCTCATTTCCTAAATCTGCACTGATAGCCGAGCAGTTACAGCCAAGTATGTTGGAGCTAGACCTACAAAGGTTCGAATCCAGAACATTTTTTTTATTTGGAAATACGAAATGTGTATTACATTGTAATACAACTTCCAATTGCTAAGATTCACTTGATTTTAAGGCATGTGTGTTCACTATTTATGAAGCACTATTGTTTTAAACTAACTGAAACAAATGTTATATATAAAATCAAATAAAAATGGAAATTAACTTAGTAATTGGGTGTGTAAATCCTCTGTTTCTATTACTGCTCTCAGTGAAATTCAAATGCCTAGTGAAATTTTCACGAGAGGATACTTCGCATTATACAGCTCTAATGTCGCTTTATACAGATTCGTTTTGCAAAAACAATGTTCAGTAATGATTTATAAATCATGCAAAATAAGTGCTGATAGTGACATTAGTGTAAAGAGGGGTGTTTCCGACAGAAATGAGCATGCAATAAAGTTGCTCCACCTGTAATTTAGGCGACTAGAAGATTTAATGAAGGCGAAACCTCGTTACGACGTCTCAATTTCCCATCGAATGCCTCGCGGTGAGACGTTCTGTCCCTGACATTCTGCCTCCACAACAATGGGACAGGCTGCACGCAAGTCACGACCATGGTGCTGAAGAAGAACAGCTATCCGATTTGGGAAAGGTTGCATATTTCTCCGCCCCTCACGACACGCATACAGAAATATGCGCCCTTTCCGTGGGCGAGGATATTGGTCAGATAAACACACAAACACCCCCGTTTTCGTTTGCAGGTTAAGCAACATGCCAGCATTGATCCTTCATTTCATAACCCTCAGCTGTTAAAGGTAAGTGTTACATCGGCTCGCTTCATATTACACGTCTGTTATCAACTTACCTGCCAAAGTTCTAAAAAAGCGCAGGAAGGCGAGTTTAAATGTCATGAAGAATATTTGCTTGTTCTACCGAGGTGACTCATCCACATATTTCGTATAGATACTTAAAAGGGAACCATCGCTGTAGTCACATCGCTACGCGCCTAAAATTTAGTGGTATAATGTCTGCTGTATATAAAACCATGTGCACCAAAAATCTGCTGCGGAGTAGAACTGCAACGACCAAAACTGAGGCCTGGGATGTGCCGCATGCGACCATTTGCAAGTAGCTGCTGGACATCCCTCGTTAGTTCTGTGTTCTGTCAGGGGTAAACAATCCCTCCGTACAATGCAGTGCTATTATGCCTACATGTTCTGGACTCATTTTCGGGTACTTCCAGCTATACTCCGCACAGGTCCCACTTAGAGCAGATATGATGCCATCAAACCTTCAAGTGAATACATGTATAAACATATTGATAGTTCCCTTGTTAGTGTAATGGACCAAAATGTTGAATTACTTTATACTGACAGTTAATGTAACTGAGTCGGTGATTTGAATCGGGAAACAAGTTTTACTTCCATAAAACTGAGAAAACCTTAATACCATCCAAAGTTGGCATCTTGTGCATTGATTTCATACCTGACTTTCAGACTGGACACTGTTTGAATTTTTCAGTAGCCTCAATTTTTTATTTCAGTGATTTACGGAACACTTTTTTATATTTTAAAACTTATTTCTTTTATACAATAATTCGACAAGTATCTAGAATTTATTGTGATACTTTTCCAACAGCTGCTATCTTCTTATGGTTGATTGAGTTAACACTGCCCCACATAATTTCGAAGATGGCAGCTCTGGACTACTGTTGCCTTTTATCAACATGAGTTATTCGATAATTCCTTCAATATATTCACGCGCTTTGAGGAAATCAAATGAATTCTGCCGCAGGTTAGATATTTCTGTTTTTAAAAAGTGAGCTCTGGCGAGAACTACTAGGTCAAGCAATAGCTTTCGTTGTCTTCTTGAAATACTTCTGGTACCAGGGTTTGAAATCCATTTCTTCAGTGACTATTATTGCATTCATGAAGGCATTTGGACATTTTCGAGCTGATGATATTCAGGATACATGAAGGGCATTAAATTAAATGCGAGGATCTACTCCCATTAGTCCTGGACCCGTAGGACCAGAACCCGGGCCTCTCGGGTATATTTACCGTAGGACAGCACCTATTTTATAAACTGCCCCCCCACCTGCACACGGCAGACGGGACGGAAGTGGATACACCACTTACACGCCGGTCCTTAATGAACCAGCTACCAAATAACCTTGGTAGGGCCGCCGGTGTCTAGCTCACCAGCTACTAGTTCTGCAGGCTAGCACCCGGGACTTATGAGGCAACCCTCTCTACCCCCTCCGGGCGGCCAAGGCCTGGCCGGAGGTACACAATTTCCCGTGGGTGGCGGGAACACACTGCCCCCTCGAGTCCAACCCAATCCGAACAGCTCCCAGAGGGAGGGGCTCGAATGTTCGGCCCGAGGTTCCTCTAGTAACGTCAGAGGTACCACGAGTGCTAGGGGTCCGCAGCGCCCGCATCTTGGCAGCTGAAAGAGACGCATCCGTCCCCCTACGGGGACATGAAGAACACGCGTGTAACATACTAAAACCGCGCTCACATTGCAAGAAAATGGGACTTTTTTGGAAAGTGTTTACGGATGACATTGAACTTTCCTGCCATGGTTAAAGACAATATAAATTCCACAACTATGTGATTCATGTTTTATCCACCGTAAGAATCGCTTTCAAGAGGTCCCGAGTTTGAATCTCGGGCAGGGTGAGTTACCTGGAAAAGGTTTTTTCCGGGGTTTTCCCTTATCCTCAAAGACGAATGTCAGGTAACTCTAAGCTCCATGGACTCCGGGCTCATTTGAACATCATTTCACCCAATTCATTCACCGTCCGATATGACTTAACGTTGGAGGACGTAAATTACAACAACAACAACAACAACAACAACAACAACAACAAAGAATCGCTGAATAAACAGCGTCTTCACAGTTGGTGGAAGCTGATAAAGATAGTCTTGCAAAGGGGTATAAAATAACTAAGGCACAGGCTTTTGAGAATTCCAAATAATGTACCTGTTGGAAAGAAAAACAGAGATAAGAGGACGCAGGGGCACTTTTGCTCAGCGTTAACATCGGAAGCGCTTCGTTACGATTTCAATCTAAACTTAATCTTTTGTTATTTGATTTAATTATATTTTCAGGATATTTATTAGGACACCCATTCGTATCTTCACTCCCTTACTACCAAATTTAATATTGATCTGCACATGACTTAAAAGTAAAACGCCAGGAGTTATAGATCAAACCATTATCTTCACTTTGCCTGCATAGATAAATCTTAGAAAGTAACATTTTATGTATACATAAGTTGTATTTACTCAATTTGGAAGTTATGAAATTGTAAGTGAACTATTTTGATCGCTTGTAGAAACGCAGACGTTGAAATAAAAACAAATGAAACGTTCTTTATGTGATTTACGCTTGTTGAATGTTTATCCAGCAGTTCTTGTAGCTACTAGGACCTATCCTGATTTCTTTTAGCAAGGCAGATTACAGGATCGGCAAGTCTAAAGCAATATCTCACAAGAAGCACATTAATTACAGGAAGGGTTCTTGACCTCGATATATCGATACGGAACACAAGATGGGCTTCAACATCTCTCCGCGGGTGGAGTAGGTGAAAGGAACCAACCTGTTCAGTGGCGGCTTCTCGTTTTCCCACAGTTTTCAATAAGGACAGGGAGGGGTCGAGGACTAGCGAAAGTACAAACCACGAAAATGCATTACTACCTTGTAACTTATTTAAATTATTATAGTGCCTTCCCTTTTTCCTAACGTGTATAAAGGTCAACTAACAGTTTATCTGTTTACAAATTCCAAGATAAATCCTAGGGGCTTACTGTGATTTCCTCAGCCTCGGACAAATGAGAGGTCGTATCAACAAAGGGTTTAGAGAATGTTAAGTATTGAGATTGAATTAGTCTTTGGGTCTGAGAGATTAGGATTTAAAATAACAATAAATTTCACAGATAATTTCAAATGAAACTGCAAAATATATCGCATATACGGTTTATAACCTGCTAGCAGGCTTTGTTTTATAAATTATCTATTAGGTACAAAATAGAACTGCTGATATCCGACACATTTTTAAAAAAAATATATAGAAAAGAAAATTGTAATCGACTCCTTTTGAAATTCTGTTGAGAAGCTTCTGACAGAACAGTTACAAAATTGACCAGTGACACTGTAAACGATACTATAGTTTAGCTGTTCGAGTTGTATAATTTCTACGTGGTTTTCTCAAATGCATTGGGCCATAATATCCTAAATATCTAATGCGTTTTCTCTTTAATAGTATTAAAGAGATTTAATATATACATTTATGGGGCAGTATTTTGAACATTAACCAAGTTCTCGAGGAGGGAGGGAGAGAAAGAGAAGCAAAAGTATTGTTTTAGAAGCATCGAGTTCCTTCACAGGATTAAAAACAAAAACGAAATATCTCAGTTTTGCCTCTGGGCAATACTGCATTTCATTTGTTTTGGAAAGTATGGATGAATACACTAGATATATTGAAACATAGAATAACTGAATTTATTATCTATTTATCGAGTATTTTCTCATTCACTTGAGCTGCCCAACACTCGCCCCACGCTCGCAAATAATTCTTCCACTCCTGAAGCAAAGATAGGCAATAGCAATGACCAATTCACTTGCATAATAAGAGAAATGGGGCCCAATGTTTCACTCGCCATGAGTATGATAAGCACAATGAGTTGTAGGTATATGCGACAACCTTCGAGGTTTGGTAATATTTCTATAGCGTTGCTCCCCCTTCACTATCAGTTTACATTTCTCGCCTCTTACACTTAGGAGTATCCGACGTTTTACAGAACCTATACCCCTGTTTTTCGAAGTACATACATAATGAAAACGCTTTATGTAATATATTTTGAAGGTTCAGGCCATATTAAGTGGAGGGGTTATGAGCCGATTGTTAAAAAAAGAGAAACGACAACATAATTATCATACGTTGTATGATAACGCACATAATATAACTGCCATAATAATAAATAATAATTAAGAATAATACCTGTTTGAACATTTCTCTACTTACATACAATTCCATGTCTGCATGAGCAGACTTTAAGAATTTGCCGGTTCCAGGCAGTAACAACACGTTTTTCTACACAATGTTTTGAGTTATAATTTTGGGGGAAATAACTGGGGTTCAGTGCCAATAACTATAAAATACATATACGCACAGAACATAGAGCTTTGGCGATATTCCGTGGCCATTTAAAACTACAACTTAAGATATCGCTCCGTGAAGAATTAACCTTTCATTTTGAGAAAATACAATAATCTCTATGGTCGAGCGATCAGCGTTCAGGCTCCTCAATCCAGAGTCTGGGAGGGGGCAGGATTTTCTTTAACCAGAATCATTCTCTATACCTCAAGCAGTCTGGAAATATGAATATGAGAATAAATGTGAATGTGTTAGAGCAATAGCTAAGAAGCTCTACATTTCAGTAAGTGATAACACAATCAGAAGCCCTAAGTGATCAAAGAAGTTAAGGGGCACTTCAGGAAAGCAACTGTGAAAATATGTGTGTTCACGTAACTTTCTTTACTGATGCTTGTAGAAAATTTTCAAAAAGCTTATTCCTGACCTACGTCATGTTAATCAGATAGGGCATTGAATATTTGTTTTATAACATACTTATTTATGGGTACAATGAAAATAGAAGAGCACAGTAAGGCTTAGGCGACAGTAAAGTCATTTAAGGTCTGGTCATATGTCAGGCTTTGACATTTCTTTCTCCTTGCAGACGCACAAAAAGAGTAATGACTTCCTATTTAAGAAAAGCATTAAATGCTTCAAAACTCAAAGCAGTAACAAGTAATATCTCGTAAATGCTCATCTCCACAATTATTTAACAATAAATTGTGTACGACTATTTTAATGAGATCTATATTTTATGTGCGGAAGATTTTGTCTTAGGATTTCTTAGGGTTCATCAGTTATGTAAAATCATTCAAGGATATTCCCAGAAAATTCAAGAGAGAGAGAGAGAGAGAGAGAGAGAGAGACACACACACACACACACACACACACACACACGCACACACGCACACACGCACACACGCACACAAATCCAACGTGGCACATTTCAATCAAATTGTTAACGGTCATGTTTGGGAAAATCTAAAATGTCGAAAAGGTTTCCATGAAAATGGTGGTTTGAGTGGGGGATTTTTTTTTTAAATCTTAGTGCCGCGTACTTGGCAAATAATCCACGGCGTAACAGCTCGCAAGCAGGCCAGAGTCTGTTAACCCGACTGCCGGCCTCAGAGCACGTCCAGCAGAAATGTTGAGCTTTCTAGACCAGGGTTCGCTACCTGGCGCAGATCCTCAGTTTCCTCACCATGCTCAGTGGGCACCGGTCCTATATCCGGCACTTAAAATCTGCACCTCCAAGCGTGCATTCCGGGTCCATTCCATGGCCGGCAACAAAAGCAGACCTTATTACACCACAGCGCAGGACATACTTGGCAAATGCCAAGTGAATATGAAATTTTCATTTTTGAGTTATGCTGTTCACAGACAAACGACCTGAACGTTTTTTATTCCCAGGGCTTCAAAATGTAATTTGCATAAAATCAAGATACCAAACGTTGGGGTTTCATGCAATACTTTCTCTACATACTGTACGTGGTAGAGGAAGAGATAGCGAATGAATTGTCTAAGAATTCTAAATTTTCCGCGCTGAAACTGTTAACTGCACTCTTTTGTTATTGGACTTAGAACTGAAGTGCAATGCATCAGCAGTGCAACAATTCTTGAAGGAAAAATTCCAATAAACGTTCTGGAAAATCCAAGTGCAGAGTTAGGAGATTATCTACATTAGCATACTTGTTTTTCGTGGAAATTAAGCTTTGCACTTTTAGCAGCAGGATGTTCGTTTGAGAAGATGCCGCCACTGGGTGTCGTGACCAGGAGTAGGCTATTACACAAAGTTGCCTCACAGCCGACAGTTGAATAACGATGAAGCTCGCTCCCGCCCGCATACATACATACATACCAAAACAGCCGGGAGCAATTAGGATGCCTGCGTACCATTCACCAAGTTCGGGCGTGGATCAGCAAAGAGTAGGCCATTGCCACCTGGGAGTCACAGGTATTATCCTGCTGACCTGTTACACCTGGCATTCCAAGCTTTAGGAGCATTTCAGATCCTTAAATGTGTACCGTTTAGCAGCCCTCACATCGGTAATAATACGACATACCGGATGGCGTGCATAATTCTGGATTACACAATTTATAGAGTCTGCTTTAAAGGTTGCACGGAACGGAACAACGGAAGTTATTCTCCACAGAAGTAGGTAAAACCAGAAAACTAAATTATACACGCACACAGACTCCATTTTCAGCACTGTCTTTGAATCTGTCAAAAAGAAAATGCAAATGACCTCGTTAAATTTCATTTTAGGTTAATTTTTTAAACCACAATTTAATCTTCCAAGGCCCTGTATATGCGTGTGCTAAAACTAACGTTGGGTAATTCCAAGCTTCGTATTTTAAGTTCAGAAACCTCCAAGAAAGCGACATGAAAGCTTTTAAGAAAACATCTTGTCGTTGACAAAAGGGAGTGCCACATTCTCATTAAAGTTAGTAAGTTGATGAAACATCTGTTCTTACTTACTAATATATTACTAACTATAGTCTTCTTTTTCTTCTTCCTCCTTCCAGATTTAGGCCAACGACCAGTGTCTCCTATTTCCGTAGGTTTATAAAACTTGCTATCCTAGGTAATGTACAGGGTGGATTCTCATTACATGCTCTTTCCATTGCTTCTGGCAGTTACATATTTGAACAACTATATTTTCAACTCCCAATTGTGTTCTTGTATCCTGGTTTATAATCCTATCTCTTCTAGTTCTCCACCAAATAGCACATAAAGTACATTTGTGTTGCTTCTTTTGTATTAACTTTTCAACGTCCAGGTTTTAAGGCTGGCTTTAGATACTACATTATAAAGTCCCTGTTTTATTTCCGTTCTTGTATTTCATCCAAAACATTTCTTAATACATATATTCAGTGTGTTATATTTTACTACACTTCTTCATTCATTCGTCCCAAATGAAATTCTGACATATGACATCCCAAATAATTAAAAGTGGATATCAGTTCTATTATTTTGTTTATTACTATTACCCTGTAGATTTTTACTCGTCTTCTCTTTTTCCCCATACATAGCTACTAAGTATATTATCTTTTGAAGTACAATTTAATTTCCATCTCTTATACACAATTTTATCGATATTTGTTCCATATTTACTGGAAATGCATGTTTAAGATAAAAGATGCTTAAATCTGTCCTGGTTTCCTTTGGTTGCTGAAAAGCTTCGTAAGTTTGGCGACCGCTGGTATAAAACAAGAAACCTGCCTTTGGCTGAATCCCTTTTGTGGGCTGATTTTGCTATTGCCAGATGGTTACCGATTCCTTGTCTAACTTGCTTAAACTTTCTCTTACGACTCGTCAGTAAAAACATAAGTAAAGATGGAATCTTCCTCCCCACATGCACTTAGGTTCGTAACCATGAACAGATTTACTAGATGATGAAGTATATTGGAAGGAAGATTTTGGCAAGTAGTGGTTTCTGTCAAACTGTAAAAGGGTGTTTCACGAGGGAGTTTATCAATAAATTTATAAATATTGCTCCAGCGGCACCAAAGCTTTGTTCAGAGCGCAGATGTGCCAATAGCTAAGAGTGATTTATTGGCTGATGTCAATAATAATTCGCAGAGGGAGGGGCTGACATGTGTAGAACTTTCACTTGGAACTTTGCTTATTTCTATAGTCAGCAACATTAGCAATAGTCTTTCTTTATTTCCTTGCTTGTGCGTGTTAGATTTTGTTGCCGCTTCTCTTTTATTAGGCATATTCAAAATCATTTATGCGTACTCATTGAATAGTTTTCTGGAAGATACTTAACTTTCGGACAATTTTAGGAAATTAAATATGTAGTGCTTTGCATTATCATTGGTTTTACTAAATGAACATGATGTCGAACTACCTGCTGAAATAAATGTGGACAAAAGAAAGCACCACATTCAAACTTGCAGCTGTTGATATTCTTTGTGTAAGTTACTTCTTATCGGTTGTTGATATTCGAAGATACTTAAAAATTTTAGACATAGAACAAAACAAATTATAGTCATAGTTTTCTCGAAATTTTCTATTTTTGATATATAACTGATGGGCTAATGGGCCATTACACTAAGCAAAAATTAACATCTTTAAATGTTTGTTTCCTTCTTTGCATATATGTGTGTGAATGGATATTTCTTTGCAACTGATATTCAAAACCGTCCCATACACACAAGAGTAGACTTAGCTGCTTTACCTAAACCGAAGAGGAATATGGAAGACAAGCAAAATTGGAAATACAGATACTCCAAAAATATTCGTCTAATCGTAACAGATAGAATATAACAAGCACAATCAGAAAAATATGGATAAAAAACGAAAAATAACTATTTCTATACATCGGTTGATATCTAAATTAAAAAATAAAACCCAATTTGGTTTCATATATATCCCATTTGATGTCAAATAAGCATTCGTCTAGTAAACAAGATCCCAGGTATGGTGTCTCGCTGACACGCCCTCTACCCTTTTCTTATACAGTCGTGTTTCTTCCATTATCGTTGACAGTTCCATCTCTGCTTTCAAAGCAGTTGACTGCTATTAAGTAATATGGATCGAAAACGTAGTGAAACTACAAAACAAGAGAGAGAAACTTGCATCAAGTTATTTAAAAAGGAAAATATTTTCAAGAAATTGGAGAAACCATTAGAAGACCTATCAATACTATTATATACAGGTTTGATCTGAACAAAACTTACGAAAATGAATTAGGAAACGGTCTTCCTGCAGTTCTATCCAAGATGGAGAAACGACAGTTACTTAGAAAAGTAAAGAAAAATCCTAAGCTAAGTGCTCCAAAACTTGCTATTGCACTTCAAACACACACAGAAAAGTCCGTTTCAGCACAAACTATAAGACATGTGCTATATGAAGCTGAGTATGGAGGCCGAACAGCCCGTACAAAACCATAAATCAGTAAAATCAACAGAAAGAAGCGAGTTGTTTTTGCAAAAGAACATAAGTACGATGGATTTGATTTCTGGAAGAAGGTTGTACTTATTGACGAGAGTCAATTTGAGCTCTTTAAGTCAAAAGGGCGAGTAATAGTTTGGAGGAAAAAGAATTGTGAGCTTCAGGAGAAAAACATAACAGCTTCAGTTAAACATGGAGGCAGTTCAAGTACTTGTATGAGGCTGCATGAGTGCAAATGGTGTGGGGGATTTGTGTTTTATTGATGGAATTATGAACCATAAAGTTTATATAAACATCCCAAAAAACACATCTGTACAGAAGTATCAATAATATGGGTCTTTCTGAGGATTATATTTTCACACAAGATAATGATCCAAAACACACAGCTCTAGATGCAAGGCTATGGTTGTTGTATAATACTCCACGATGGATGCCGCCACCACCGCAAACCACAGACATGAATCCAATAGAGAATTTGTCGAGTATACTGGACAAAAGTATTAGGAATCGTCAGATATCTAATATAAAGGCTCTAAATAACGCTCTACTAGAGGAATGGCGTAAAAGTACAGTGAAAACAACACAATCGTTGGTGAAATCCATGACAAGGAGAATGCAAGACATTATAAAGAGGAATGGAGGACCTACTAAGAACTAACCGTAACATTCTACACCATTTGCATTATGCAGACGAATACTTATTTTGCATCCTATATTTCATATATTTACTTTTGAATGTTTAACTATGTTTATGTGAATAGATAATGTTTCTTTATTGTTTTCTCTTTTTCACTAATCAATAAATAAGACAGTATACCTGCTTTACTTATTATTATGATTTTCTACTATCCATACGTTCTTAAACTTAAACTCATGCATTAGACGAATACTTTTTGGAGTAACTGTATCTGACATATTCTGCATTTTCGTAAAAGATTATATACTTAAATTTCATGATAATATCTTAATCTGTACGATTTAAATTAATTTTGAAGGAATTATTTCAACGTTGTGTTAATATCATATCCCTATGTACATTTGAAACAACGCAATTTTGGGTTATTAGTTCTCGGTATACAAATAAACCTCAGAACGCTTTAAAAGCAATAGATTAATATTGATCTGAAAGCAGCACGATAAACATGTTTCATTGTGCAAACTTTGCTTTGTAATTGAATGCATCACTGTTCCGAAACTGGCACATGAAGATCGATAGCTTAAATATTTTGATGTGAAAAAAAGTTACTTGACTTTTCATTGTGCTCCTATTACGCCATCTCACTTAATATTTAAATATTTTATACTTTAAACATGATAAATCGCACAAAATAATTTTCTGTGAATGCTATACAGACACTTGGAAATAAATAACACACACTCTTCTTGTTTCGATTTCTTAAACTCTTCTTCGATTCTTGAATAATACTGTGTAATGAGCATACTTCTTACTTCTACTTTGTAAGTTTCACGCCCTTTAAACATAATCAAATCAAATACATCATTGTTTGTTATGACGCGGTCGTGCTGTCACTTTTAAACACGTTTAAAACCCATCGCTCAAGGCTGGGTTTGAACTAGCAACTTTGGGAACAGTAGCCACCCAGTAAACCGTCACCCCGACCGACGAACATCATACCGGTTGGTGAATTAATGAAACTGATGAAATGAATCATCAAATGTGTATGAAGTTACCAATTCTTCGAATTATTCTACAAGTGTTTTCTGAGCATTATGGACAACCTTAGAACATTCTCGTAATTAATCGAGGTTATGAATCAAGCTTTTGGCACACGAAGCAGACAGCATAGTTATTTTTAGGGTGGCAGAGAGTGTAATACCCAGCCTTAATTCTTGAGAAAATAAACTTGCTTATCTTACCTTATTTTCGGTTTAGCGGGATCATTTTTTTTCCAGATGCAGCACAAAATTGATTCAAAAGAAATTTCCCTGCTATTTGACACACAGCATTGAGTTTAACTGCCAAAAGGGGTCTTTAATTGTTTTTCTTAGTATCAAAATACATATTTGTATGGATCAGTAGCTTAAATTTATAGTTTGTTACCCGATTATCCGTACTTTTAATGCGGGCTATTTCCGGTCCCACCTAACAAATTAACTTGTTAGTCAATTATTCAGAGTATGCCAAAACATCCATGCTACCTGACTCGCGTCTACTTTTAACAATCGATAACCATCAAGCGCATTAAAACAAAAGAGAGAAGCCTTGCGAATTTATGAACAGAAAGTGTCCATAAAGCGCATGTTTCGCATGTAGCATTTAACAAACCGGTTTCTATGTAAAAAAAGAGCCACCGGCCCCTTGGAAACTTTCTTCACAAGACTTTTGGTTGCCGACCACCGGATTTCCAATCCCTTTAGGCCTATGCATTAATTATAGTCACGAAACTGTTGACATCCACCACACCCTAATTACCCCACGCTATATCAATAACGCCTAGATCGTGTTGATTGTTTTAAAACAGTTTCGTTGGGCCGTATTTGTTTCTTTTTGGGGCCATGACCTGAAACCAAGATGGCATTCTTTGATCATACCGTGTTTCAGCAAGATTTAACCCCACTACTATCTCTTTGAATTAATTACTGTGTTCTTAAGCCAAGCACGCTAAATCTCAAGTCCACGGGAGGGAGAAACACACGCCAACATTCATCTTAATAAGCGCTTCTTTGTTTAGTAATCCTGGTTATTCGATGTGGCTCCGTGGATAATGAAATTATCTGCACGATTAACTACTGTGGAAATGATTCATACTTTCCCACCTTCATGTTCTATCTATCGCACTTAAAAGGCATATTTATAGCCAGCTAGAAATATTTCTGTAACAGTCCTTAAAATTACACCAGAAATCAACTTGGAATATTTGAAAGTAAAATATAAGGGATACGTTTTCTTAAGTCTCTAGTTGTTTATTTCTTAGGGACGGGGGCAGATATAAACATAGGTTTGGGTCACAGGAGTAGGCACTCTTTGTGAATGTGTGATAGAAAATGGGGCACCATATGGCGATCAGAAAGCTAGCAGCAGCTGCTGTAGTGAAATGAGAGTAAGGCTAGGAAGTTGAGGAAAAATCCTTTATCTCCCTAGTGTCCGAAGATGAGGCCAACATAATATGATTTATTTATGGACCAATTTAACGGGATTATAAGAAAGACGACAGGTATGACTGATGCAGCTGTACGAGCGGAAGAGCTGAAATGAAGATGGGGAGGGCACATCGCCAGAATGGACCCCGGCCGATGGACTCACAGAACAACAATATGGAATTCGAGAACAGGACCAAGATCGTAAGGGAGACCGAAGACACGGGGGACAGACGACTTTAGGAGGACAGCAGGAACACTATGGACGAGACAAGATAAGGACAAACATGGAGAAAACTGGAAAGAGCAGCCACCCCCAAATACACCACCTCCCAGTTTTTATTAGTGTTAGGTCAGTGTTAAGTTGAATTGCAGTTTAAGTAGGATCAATGTAAATGACAAAAATCGGGCTGCGCAAGAGGGAACTTAGATGATGGATCAACAAATTTAGAAGAGTTCAAATTATAGAAATGCAAGGGCTGTTCAATAAAGAATGATCACAATTCTTTTTGACAACGTACCTTTACTCATCCTCATAATTTTCATGTTCCTTCTCAAAATAGTCTCCCCTGAATGCGATGCCCTTGTCCCAGCGTTTCTGCCAGTCTTCAAAGACATGCTGGAAACTATTTTTGAGAGATCATTCAAAATCGCCTCCGCAGCCTTCACCACTGCTTCTGATGATGGATAATGCCTCCCACGAAGGCGTTGCTTGAAGTTCAGAAATAGAAAAGTCACATGGGACTGAATCCGAACTATAGGGAGGGTGAGGGATGCACTTCACGTTGATTTTTGCAAGATATTCAGCAACAACAGTTGCGACAGTATGCGACCGCGCATTATCGTGGTGCAGCATCCAGCCCGCTTCACGAAAATGTGGACTTTTGCGCCTGATACGGACCTGCAATGTTTTCAGGACATCCCTATAGTATTGTCCAGTTACTGATATGTGTGCAGGTACAACATGATAAAACATTCCATGAATATCAAAGAATGAGATGACCATAAGTTTCCCAGCAGAAGCAACCACTTTAGCTTTTTTGGGGGGTTGGTGATGAAGGAGATTTCCACAGTGAGCTTTGCTGTTTGCTCTCAGGATCAAAATGATGTAGCCAAGTTTCATCAGCAGTGATTACGTTTGGGAGAAACTCCAGATCTTCCTCTAACATTAACTTTAACTGCATGTTACCTCCATTGCAGCGGTAGGCGATACTGAACATGTCTCAACTTTCCTGGTTCTTACAGGCGGGGACCAGGAGTACCAACACTGAAACTACTACGGCGTGTTTGTTTCACATAAGGCTAACAGAATATAATAATATTTAATTTTAAAGCGAAAATTTTTGAGCGTAAAAAATTTATGATCAGTCTTTATTGAACAGCCTTCGTATCATACATCCATCACCTTAAGCTTAGTGGAACATAGATTATGGACCATAGAATATAAAACAGTCTAAATAGATCTAAGTACACAGTGTATAGAATATAGAACATTAATAGTCATCACAGTAGATAAGGAGGTACCGACAAGCAAGCATGATTCTCTTAGGACTTGCTACCCTAATGAGCTCACAGTAGCAACTCCCTGCACTAGCAGAAGGCCTTTGACCTTTAGGGATGGATTGGCTATCACCAACACCATTGTCGTCGTCGTCATCGTCATCGCTATCATCTTCATCGGCCAGAAAATGAAAGATTTTAATCGCCCTTTTTTGTCTTCTTACCTACTCTTTAATTTAAAGGTTCTTTATTCAGAATTTTTATTTGAATTTTTTGCCTCTTTTGGCTATTGTTTATTTAAAGGTTCTGTTTTTAGCATTTTCGTTTTATTAAAGTTTCTTATGCAACTTTAACTTCTATTAACCATATTTTTCCTGTTCAATAGTCCAGCTTAAATACCAATTTCTAATATGTACTCCAATACTGGCTACAACATGTAACAAGTGAGAGGACCCTTTCTATTGTATTCAAGTCATTAGCACCAGCAGAGAGTCTAGTAAACCCTCTCTGAATATCCCCTTATTTTTGACCAGCATCGTTACAATGAGTTCGACTAGGGGGTAAGAGTGGATAGATTGGTTTCGCTGCAGTTTCATAGTTTGTGAAAGAAAACCTGGCCACAAACATGCCAAAAACTAAGCCTATTAAAACGTCTTCTTGTCCTTTTTCCCAATATTTAGGTCATTTTGGAATATTATAGGTCTTTGTAAAGGTACTTTTTAGACAACTTATAGGCCCTCAACTTCCTAGCTCTAAAAACGAATTTATGATACTTAAAATGAAGAGGAAGAGTTTTACATTCTTTGATGACTGCGTTAACATCTTTCATCACTTGCAAGGGGTGGTACTCGTCACAAATACCTGAGATATGTGTTGGCATCATGAAAGTGGACACAAAGTGTTAATGAATATATACATTCACATAAAAGGGCAGAAAATTTTCCAAAATGGCTTTTTCATAAAGCCATTGCTCCTGCCCATTGGACAAGAATTCTGTAAAATTTTCATAACAACGTTGAAATATCTCATACTCACTCCTCTGATTTAAACATAGCAGTGGCTGGTTCTTGACACATTTATCTCAGTAATTTACTTTTGGGCTAAATACAGCGCTAAAGAATTATTTGAGGTAGCACGCAATCATGGCGCCAATGTTGCAAAAAAGTATACATCTGGAGTAATACTACATATATTGAAAAGTGACTGAATTTTCATCTCTGTGGTCTAAATTTTCTAAATTTCTGAGCATTTCAGTCGATGAGATGTCAATCGAGGTTTTGACCTAACTCCTTCGGATATTTTCAGAGTAACCGATTCCTGGTTGGTGTAAAACTGGAGTTGTAGAAGTCTAAGAAAAGGAATTCGCTGGATTAAAGCCTAAGCATATACTAGCTTGCCCGTCTCGGTAGCGTAGATGGTAGCGTGTCTGCCTACGTTCAAGAGGTCCCGAGTTCGAATCTCGATCAGGGTAAGTTACCTGGATAGGTTGTTTTTCCGGGGTTTCGCTTATACTTATAGACGAATGTCGGGTAGCTCTAAGCTCCATGGACCCTGGGCACATTTGAGCATCATTTTACCCATCTCATTCATCCTCCGATATGACAACGTTGGAGGACGTCTCGCAGGTGACCTCTTATCATAAATAAACAACGTCAAGGTAGAAGCAACACAAAGAAACGCTATTAAGAGGAAAGACAAGAGTGTAGCTTGTGCTAGGGGTCCCGGGTTCGATTCCCGGCGGTGGGGATGGGGATTTTTCTCCGACCAAGATAATTCCCCATCTTCCCCAGAGTCTGGAAGTATGAATGAGAGTGTGAATGTGTGTGTGATGTAATGATTAAAAAACAACCTAACTGAAAACGAGTTAACAGCTTCGATATGTTCCAAAGGAGAACGGCCGCCGATATGACCATAGCAGTTAAAGGCGGGGTAAAAATGGAACAAGTAAAAAAAAAAAAAAAAAAAAAAAAGTGTAGCTTATTTTCTACCCTTTTTCAACACAGTAACACAGATGGTAATAAAACAATATAAACAAAAACACATAATTCCAAGAGTACAGGTATGTAACAAATCTTACCCGAACACTTTGAAATTTGAGAAACATTTTTATTCGCAACCTTAACTTCATATTTTTGTCTTCTACCTATTACTGATAAGCCTCGACAGTAAAGACAGATGTGTCTTCTACCGGAACACTGACGACCATTGGAACATAATATGGGTTACATCATTTTTTGTGAAAATTGTATTGTAAAGATAAACCTTTACGATATGTAGACCTGCTCATAACATTTAACCAGCGAATCTTCGTAAAACAGTAATTGTCAAGATAAAAATGCGGAAGTATTTGCAACACTTCACACCACGGAAGAGACAGAATTTCGTATCACCAAATGACTTCATGTAATAGACAGCCATCTGCAGGTTCTTTTGACATAGCGATTAAGGCTTTCTGAAAGTGACATTTAAAGTGCTTTCAGAACAGCGGCGCAGGACTTTGAGGACCGGTTTTGTCATAGGGAAACATCCAAGAGGAATATTACACAAAGTAATGAAATTTAATACTTAAAGAACTTTTACAACTGCACGGTGTAGAAGTGTGAATTTAATCTCTCAAACTGAGGTCCTGACTGGAATCTGGCTTATTAAACAGCTTGCCAAATATTTACTCGGATTTTCTCACGGGCCTTAAGATAAATAATTACTATCGCGCCATTCTTGGAATCAAACATGATGTAAACACATGTCGTCATTAACTAGTCCACAATACGCGGAAAACCAAAGTACACCATAAAGACACTACCTGGAATATACACAATTATTTGTGGCTTTTCAAAAATAAGTGTTAATCAGAAGTTAAAAGTTCGGTTAATATTGAATATTAAATAATAACTAAAGAAGGTTGCAGATCAGTTTAATTCTGTGCTCTGTAGTTACCTCTCTTCTGCATTCCTACGATGATGACATTCAGTAAGGGCTGCTTCTACAAGTACTGAACTCGAGGAACTTGGATGCAAATTGTTTTCTCTGCACCAAGTCCAGAGATAGATAACACTAATTTAGAGCTAACTCATATAATTTTTAAAATATGTGTGATATCGTATCATATGGTTCCACAATCTACAGATCAAGGTGAAATGGAATGTAGAAGAAAAGAGACAAGAGCTTTTAGTGGTGAAAACTTTGAGATGTAATAAAACATCATTTGAATCTGAGGAAATGGGAATGAAGTCAAATCTCATTATTACCTTTTCTGTAACCTTTTTATGCAGAGATAGTGTTTTATTCCACCTAAAAATTTGTAAACAAGATTTCAAGATACAGGTATTTTGAGGTCCTTTGAACTCCAAGAAGTATTTGTGGCGGAGTGGAAGAGAGAGAGAGAGAGAGAGAGAGAGAGAGAGAGAGAGAGAGAGAGAGAGAGAGAGAGAGAGAGAGAGAGAGAGAGAGAGAGAGAGAGAGAGAGAGAGAGAGAGAGAGAGAGAGAGAGAGAGAGAGAGAGAGAGAGAGAGAGAGAGAGAGAGAGAGAGAGAGAGAGAGAGAGAGAGAGAGAGAGAGAGAGAGAGAGAGAGAGAGAGAGAGAGAGAATGAAAAATTGGAGAAATAAAATCTTCCACGGATACAAAAATAAGACTAGAACGAATTTCGCCTCATCACAATGACAGGGGAAATAAAATGATAATCCGGAATTTTCCTGGAAGAGCCTAACTACTTCTTATCGATTTTTTTACAACTAGGAAATCAAAATATATTAACAAACTCTCACTTCAGAAAAATGTGGAGGCTATTAAAATATACAATTTATGACAATCTTTTGATAATGCTGGTCGTATTAGAAATATCTCATTATGTACGATTAGGAGAAATTTCTTGAATATAACGTTACCTACAGCTCTGAATATGTTCCTCAGGACTTTCAGTACAAATTTGAAGGTTGTTTCTCCATGTTGTTGTATGTACCTATATTTAACTTGAACCAATTTCTAGACAAAAGTGCATTAATAAGGAAAGAATAATCACTTCTAGATGAACGCAGCCATAATGATATATTATATGCATGGGAAGCATTGGGTAGAAAGATATGTATGAGTGTATCACATCAATTTTTCTGTTTTCTTGTTTACTTTAACTCAAAAACTGTTTCGATATTATCTCTGATAGTATTTTCCTTTGAGTTTGGATTTGCAGTAATAAATTTGCACATAAAAGAAACATTTTTGCAAGAAAAATAATTAACCCTTTCGAAAGTATATATGCAGTTCTGCATTTGGGCAAGACTGAGTTATACCAACCTTCTTCGCTTTGTGCTAAATTTTTTTAGAGTTGTTTGAGACTGAATGCTTATATTACTTGTCTTATTTAAAATATAAATTTTACCGTGTGAGATGCCTCCGCGGTAACGTATGAGGCCCGCATCCGGTAGGCCCCGGGTTCGATTCCCTTGACCGTCCACCCTAACCTTGGGTTTTTTCATGTTTTCTCAGGAAGGTAGGCGGCTGTTGGAGTGTTTTCTTTTCTACCAGGAACTACTTTCCAGCGCTTCCCCTTCACTTCGTTTCTTTCTCATATTTCAGGTTTACTAAAGTTTGTGACGTAAGGTGGCATCCGAACAATGGAACTAAAGTTTCTTCAAAGTGAGCACAGACTGAACACAGGCGGCTGCTTGGTCCATAGGTCGTTCATGGTCTCTGTAGGGAGCTACAGTGTTGGAACGCCTTTCGCGCATCGCTGTGCCCTCTATAGTTGCCTCCATTCCTTTACCTGTGGGGCTGGTGGCCACAGTAGATCTAAGTGAGGCACAGTGCTAGCTATCCTTCGTTTTATAACCTAACCTAGTTTTGCTGAATATTATTTATTTTCTACATATTTTATGTGGTTTCAGTGGGAAATTCATGGCTATGTGTTACTTTCCCACTGTACCCTTAATATTTGCACTTCATTTTTGTCTTTATATTTACACAAGATTCACTTTGTAACGCTATTTTCCAACTTAGCCACTTCTACATTTGCGACCTGCAGGTCTTACCACACTTGCGCATTCCCAGATGAATGCAGTCATATTTTTATTATTTTAATGACGCCATAGCAACTGACGCAAGCATTGCCTCTGTACAGATGAATCATTGCCTGCTTTAATCTGTGCAAAATTAACATCGCACTATTAACCTCGTAGTCATTTATGAAGAATTTACTGCAGCGAAAGCAATAGTATACGATGCGGCAATGCATGCGACACCGTTTGAAGAAATATTTTGAAACAGAACTCTTTCAGAACAACTGGTCATTAATAAGGTGTTCCCTCCAGTTTATAGTTCCCTTATAAAAAACAGGTGCTCTAATCTTTCTCTTTTCCGTATAATGGATACTCTCCTATATAAAATCATTTATATACAAATCATATATATATATATATATATATATATATATATATATATATATATATATATATATATATATACTTCTTGGTGTGCGATGAAGACGGACCAATTGGACAGAATTTATAACTCAAGGCTGTGAAATTTCGGATATATTAATATACTAGAACATCGCAAAATAATCGCATTTAATTTTTCAGACTAACAGCGCCGTAACAGATTGTTTTTTCATTTATGACACGAAATCGCTTTGTGAAATATGGCAAAGAGTTTCGTTTCCAGCTCTATACAGTAGAACCTTGGTGCGACAGTTCAATGAAGGCAGAACATCGTGTGACAACAAACCAAGATAGTCACGGCCTCATACCAGCCGGTCTGATGACATGATTCAGCGAGTGGACAACGTTGTTTTGGAGGGTCCCTGATTGAGCATTTTCAGATCTTCATGCAGGATTGTGTACACAGATCCCACGGAAATGCCAATTTTGGAGGCGATGTCTGCAACAGTCTTGGTTTGTTGTCACACGATGTTCTGCCTTCATTGAACTGTCGCACTCAGGAACGCACATTAGACACATCCATGGTACCATCACCACATGCCTCACTCAACTGGAGATGAATTTCAATAGGTGTAAGTCACACCACGAAAATGGAGAAAACGAATGATTAGACGCTGTACTTGCAATGAAATCGTCGCCATTTTAAGTATCAACAACAGTCCTATCTCTAGTTGCTGCCACTAGAGTTCTATGCATGGTACAGTGCTGCCATCTCTGTCACGCATTCATAAAGAGTCCACGTGTATTTTAAAAAGACCAGACGTTCTTATCTGGTCCCAGTCCTCAATAAATAGGACGTGTTATAACTTGAACACACTTCGCACTGCATGATGCAATAATGCCTTCCTCTGTAATCGGTTTATAACATACTTCGATTTCAATGTCCTCTTCATTAATATCGGAACAGTCATAGGTATTTTTAAAAATGTTTATAATAGCTTCCTCTTCAGTCATGTTTTCTGACAAATCACACACAGAAGGTCACAACTTTTTCCATGACTTTATCAAAGTTTCTCTTCCAACCTGGCCCCAAGCAGGTGAGGTGAGTGCAATGATTTCGCTCGCTGGCAAGAGAATTCAAGTTATGTAACTACTGACAATAGCAAATTATCGTGTGTAAAACAAGTCTTCATTTACTATACTAAGCAATTTTTTTGTCAAAACTATTCGGGTTATTCGGATGTCTGGATTAAAGAGTTTTTACTGTACTTAGAAATATTATATAAAACTCACTCTAGGTATGTATTTTCATTAGTTTTCGTTGCCTGATTTCATGGTTAGTATGAGAATAGCAACTTTCTTCGATATAAAAAAATAGCTCTGCAGTAAATTACCAGGCTCGCATTCCAGATCCAAGGTTCGATTCCCGTTCGATTCCGACCATGCACTGTTCTTAGATATTCCTGGCTAGTAGGATTATTTCTCAACTATCACAACTTACTTTCTATTATTTCCTGCTCAATCAGTTTTTTCTCATCTAATATATGTGCTTTTAGGTTTAGTATTGTATGAGGTGATGGACAGATGGCGTATATGCTTGCTTATAGAAAACAGTACTACCCGTGAACACTTAGAGAACTGCTTGGTCTATCTCTAGATAGCTCCAGCAGTGGGACGAGTCTCCGAGCACTTTGTAGAATGTTTATCGCCGAGTTGTAGCTTCCCAATGGTAGCAGCAATGGATCTTTGTAGATCTAATATATTTGGTTGTATATAACCTTTCAGATACCTTTTTGATGTATTCAGTTTACAGAGTGACTAAGCCTTCACGACCTACCTTTATCATATTAACCTTTTGACTTGAGGGACAGGTTCTTCTTACAGGTGCAGCTCCTCATTAGCTATGTGCGAATGTTCTACAGACGCACGGCTTCGTGAGCAGTTACAGAGGCAACAGATTGCTTGCTTTCCATATTTGTTTATTGAAGTATGCAGTTTGTATGGAGCATTTCGAAGAGAGACGTCAACCTTCCTTCAGCATTCTGTTTCTTTTATTCTTATATACTTACTTTAACTTCTTGATCCCTACACAAAATACCTAATTTGAAAATTGCCTGATTTCACTAAATTAATTTGGGTTAAACATAGCAATTGTCTATCTGACAGCTAACGGACCACATACGGACCCCGAAGGCTTTCTACACTTTGGAGGAATTAAAGGCTTGGAACTGATAATATAATTTAAAATATCCAAATGCTCCAAAATAAAACATTAACACTGCTTTTTCGTATTATTTTAAAAGAAAATAATAGAGAAACTTCACAGTATAACTATTATACTTTTTTTTTCTATTTTAATTACCATAGTTGACATATTCTGCAGTAAAAATATTTTAAGAAATAAACAAATTAATTAAACCTCAATTACTAATGTTATAACCAATAGTAAGTAAACAAATATAACATCTTAATTTCTTCCGTGTTTCACTTATTTACAAGAAATATTGAGTATTGGCCATAACTTACGTGCTAACTTGTTTTATTTTCATGGGGAGGTAAATACTCCTCAAATAGTGTAATGGGCGGCATCCCAGTGAATCCCAAGAGAGGTAAGGACGATGAACTTGAAATTTGAACTTATGATTGCTGTTTAAAAGCAAATAAAAACCTAAGTGAAGTATTTATTTACATCGTATGTTAGTCCAATAACAACAATGCACTAACAAAACATAGCTTTTCTAGCCTATGGCCCCAGATGTCTACAGATAAAAAAGGCAAACATCATAGAAACAACATGAAAAATTCAATGCCATGGCCGGGATTTGAACCACGGATCTCCTGGTTTCCGTCCAGTCGCTCTTAACCTTTGAGCTACCATGACCAACGTGCCGTCCTGACATTAAATTCTCCACTTGACTCATATATTTCCATCGCACTAGGAGCCCCTAGTGGTCTACCGGGGAAATATATGAGTCAAGTGGAGAATTTAATGTCAGGACGGCACATTGGCCATGGTAGCTCAAAGGTTAAGAGCGATTGGACGGAAACCAGGAGATCCGTGGTTCAATTCCCGGCCATGGCACTGAATTTTTCATGTTGACTCTATCCATCAAATATCTTGGCCTATTTACGGCTAGTGTGGAGAAATGATTAATTTCCATCAATTAACTAAAATCATAGAAACAATGAAAAAATAGATTTTCAGATATAGTTTTGGATTTTCACAAGAAGAATGTGAAAGAATTGAAGAATAAAATCTATTTTGACAGACATTGTTTTCATTGAAGGCGCCATTTCCTTTGTCCAGTAGTACAGCTTCAACGAGTGACATTGTATTCTTGCTCCAGTTTTTCACATAGGTAGTCCTCTAATTCTAATTGATCAAACATTTTATAAGAATTTTATTACACTAATGCTTCAGTGTCTAACAGATACAACCTCGAGTTGTACACAACCAAAACTTTGCTTTGTATCTATTAATTTTCATATCTTTACAGTAGACAATCCTGTTTATTATATTGTGAATTTTAGTGCACTATAATTCATTATTTTAAACTGTGTTATTATGACTGACTATTGTAATGTACATAAGCATTACATCTAAATACGGGATACAGAGCTGTCCTAACAAAATTTAGATTTTAAATTCCCACTTCGTTTTTTATTTTGAACTCGCCTCCACACTTTCTTGCTGAAGTGATTCCCATTTAATGTTTTGGATATCGACGTTATAAAGAATTTTTTAGAATTTTACATATAGTTGCTGGCCGCTCCGTGTCTGAGTGGTTACACCGCTTGGCTCTCACCAAGGCGGCCAGGATTCGATCCCAGGTGACCGCAAAGTGAGATTTCGATGGACAACACGGTGCTAGGGCGGGTTTTCTCGGGATCTCCGGTTTCCCCCACCATCTCATTCCACCGGTGCTCCGTCTTCATCTCATGTATTATCAGTGTCACCGCCTGCGGTGTCGCATGTAGTAAAAGCGGGCGTTAAACACTACATTTATATAATTGCAAATTCTATTTCTTTCTTCTGTTTGAGCTTCCAGGTGTAATGCATCTTTGAAATTCTGGAGAACGGTTGAGCGGAAAACCTAGAGAGACAATACTCAAGAGATTAAAGGAATTGAGGACGACATGAAGGTACCTGGGTTCAACATGTTGAGGGCGTGTTTGGGCCACTTCTTTTCAACTTCTGCAAGACCTAACCTTAGGGTCAAGGAGGACACCGTTACGTCGTTGTACTTACTCCAAGGCGATCAAGTGACGTTACCCAGAATTCCATCAGCGAAAAGACTGCCGCTACTGTCTTCAAGGATAAACAACGGAAGCAACGGCTGCTACTAAATGGGTGTGGGAACTCTAGTGGACAATTATGTTTCTCAACGTGACTAACACGTTTGTCTAGCGACGACAATCAGTGCGAAACTGGTGTACAGTCAGTAATTAGTCTCATCAGGAAAAACATGTTCATCGCACAGTTTCTGAACCTCCTGAAGGCCTGAGGGACTTTTTGAAGAGTAACGGCATCTCTAATTTGGCCTTTTAAGATATGGTGAGGTAATCCATAAAACGAGTGGCAAAAACTGATGAGTTGCATTCGCACGACTTTTTCTATTCATTTATGCAAACTATTTCTACAAACTCTTGTTTTCCTATCTACTTCTTCTCAATCACATCATTACACGTTTCGTTGTAGTTTTAAGGATAGAGTAAATCAGGTTTTCAAAAGCGAATCGCTATTTAATGGCTTTAAAATTCCATGCACTTTACACAACCACGAGAAAACAAATCTATTTACCACTTGAAAAGAAAGGAAAGTAAAGAGGTTAGATATTCGAAAATTCAAACAAATAACAAAGCACATCTCATCAATGACCATCACCGTAAAACCTTTTTTTGTTTCCTTGACAGTCAATTTTTTCTCATAATAAGATTGTGTTTATCGTTTAGGATTTATCACTTATACTAAGGTTATTCGTAATGTAGAGGACTTCACTCGTAAGCAATTCAAGATTTTACAATGTACTTGTCATACAAGGTCCTTAAATAGATGGTATTTCAATTACCTACGACAGCCATTCTTGAGAAAATAAAAAATAACAAAAACTTTCACTTGTGAATAGTAGTTCAGGGTGGAGAGATCTTATGGAAATTTTTAGTGTGATATGCTTGGAAGATGCTGAAATACCAAGTTTGGTATTTAACCGACTTCTCACTTTTGAATTAAAAACACACATATATGGATCTTTTTTCTAAAATGCTTGTTTATTTATTTTCTTATTCAGGAAGTCTCAAATTTCCGGTGAAATCTTAAGATCAAATTTTCTAGTGCAGTGCAATAATATCAAAAATAAAGAAAGTATATTACAATGGTATATTTACATTCAGCTTTCCATATATGTGGTTCTCATGATACTACACAGGTGACATCAGCTTAAACTGCAAATTTTCTATTGAAAGAAAACGCAAAAATAAATTTTGGGAAAAATGTACAAAATTTGGGAATGATCTTTCTAATTATATTATAGGGCCATTCAATAAATAGTGACAACTACACTCGAATTTGTTACTGTCATTGATAAATTATGTGTTATTACAACAGAAAAAGAAAAAATTGTGAAACCTGCAAGTTTAGATAATAATCTCATTTACAACTTATTTGTTCTGAATTTAATGCACTTATCTGTGGTGTTCAAATGTTTAAATGTGGCTAAAGCATTTCGTAAACGTAGGGAAAACATCCAATGGAGGTAACAAATGGTTTTAGCCCGCCTCAGTAGCGTAGATGGTAGCATGTCTGTTCAAGAGGTCCCGAGTTCGAATCTCGGTCAGGGTGATTTACCTGAATAAGGATTTTTTACCCTGGGGGGGGGGGGAGGTTTCCCTTATCTTAAAAGACGAATGTCGGGTAACTAAGCTCTATGGACTCTGGGCCCATTTGAGCATCATTTCACCCATTCGTCCGATATGACTTTAAAAGTTAAAGGACGTAAATTAAAAAAAATGGTTTTAGCGTAAGTGCCTCTTAGATCTACAGAGTTTAAAGCAGAGGGATATTTTTATTTAATTAGAAATAAATTCTCTAAAATCCATTTTCTATATCTAGAATAATATCGGCATTGAGGTTAAACACTTATAGGGATGAACACATAGTTTATAATGGACAGCTAGTGAAATTACTCACAGTTTAAGCAAACATTAAATAAAATAAATGTTAAACTGAGTAGAAAGTGAATGATAAGCCTATGTTTAGGTTTAAAAAATATTATTCAAAATATGTAGAATTGCAAATTACATTTTTTGAAATTGTTCAAAGTTTTCACTAATTTTTGTCACAAAATTAGTGACGTGATGAAAATGTTAAGGGAAAAAATCTTCCTTCCATGCATCCTTCCTCCCTTCCCTACTTTCTTTTCTTCTGAACAGTGACTTTAGAGATTTAATATTTTCATTTATATTCAAAACGCTCAAATATGTTAAAAAAACTTCAACATCCACTCTCAAACATAAAATATAAATGCTTGGCAGCTTTTAAAAAGCATGCAGTACTATTTAATGGATATACCTTTATAAATATGAAGACACCAACTGATAAATTTGGCTTTACTTCTACCTGTAAGCAATTCTAAATTTCTTTATTAAAATGTCGCACACAGGTTGTAACTTTTGAGTTCAAATTCTATAATGATGGAATTTCCTTAACTTATTCGATTCTTTCTTCGTTGCATAGATAACTGAAGGGAAATCTCGATTCAAAATTTTACGCACAACACAGCCCGTAAGTTCCGCTTCATTAATGCTGTCTCCCAAGCAGTTTTCAATTACAAAATTACTTCAGCGTGTGCCATTCCTAATTACCAAAACATGTGGAATTCTGTCTTTAGAAATAAAACTTGACAAAGAAATATTCCATTACAAACTGTGTTATACCACGTAATACTATACTGACATTATTATTTGTAAAGAAAGCAAAATTGACTGTTTTCTATCCTAATTTTCTTTTCTAACCTCAAACAAGCACCAACCTGGATTACATGCCCCTGACTGTTATAAAACTCGAGAACAAACAGGCGTGATCATAGAGTGAATCTTAAAAGCGGCTATTGGAAAACTTTTTATGTCTACGTATATGCCACATTCTGCTGAAGAAGATCTCTGTAATTTTATCACTGAGAAACGCACATTGCGGCGTAGGTAACGACCTATGTTTCCATAACCACGTAATATCTAAGTTCATCTACTAAACCAATCATTTCTAGAAGTGCCTTGTGGCAACGTGGGCAGTCTCTGCATGAAATCTGTTTTCCTGAGGTTATGTTTGTGTTTTCAGCACATTTGAGAGCAATTTCGCCCTGTTAGTGACCTGCAGGGGAAAAATATTTGCTTGCAAGTATAGGTTTGACCATTAAAGACGTTTATTTACAAATATCAGGTAAATGAGTACTCTTACCAGATAAGTTCGGAATATCTGGCAGTAAAATACAAGTATATTGTTAGTGAAGTCAGCTGTAGCTCCTGCCTTAAGTCTACAGGGAGATACTCGTAAGAAATTAGCTTTTAGCTTTATCTGCGATTATTCTCATTCAGTTATCGTATTTTGTAATGTCCCATTTATACCCTGCCTTTAACTGCAGTGGTCATATCGGTGGCCATTCTCCTTTGGAACATGTCGATGGTGTTAACTCGTAAACGTTGGGTTGTATCATTAGATCACGCACACATTCACACTCTTATTCATACTTCCAGACTCTGCTGAAGATGGGGAATCGTCTTGGTTGGAGAAAAATCTCCACCCCAGCCTGGAATCGAACTCGGGACCCTAGCACGGCAGGCAGATGCTCTACCAAGTGACCTACGGGGCAGCCATTTATCGTTTTTGTTACTGGTCGAAACATTTTATTCATAGCAATCGTATTTAACTTTTAAGGTTAGTTAAATGTTATGTTAGGAGAACTTTTGGAAATATTAATCCTTTCTACTGTTTAATCCTTATTATCATTTGTCACCCCAATTGTGCTTAACAATCTCTCTCTGAACACACCTACGCGTAACTAAAAACTGGAGGCGAATTATCCACGCCGTGTAGAGAAAATTGACCATAGCGATCACGTGTCGAAGAGAATCGACCGGCAATTGTCACGATGCCATATCACGAGGTTTCAGCACGAGGTTCAGACGCCCTCCTCTTTTCATTTTCTTTCATCAAGGGCACACGTGAGCAACGTGGGGTCTGTCCTCATGGTGGCACCCTTTTACATAGCCGGTATGTGATTTAGCTACTCTCGTCGAGTGTTTCGGCAGAGTGTGTGGTAGATACTTATTCTTCCTGAATAATAACGAAGCAAAATAGTTGTTAACCTTGATATAAATCAGAAGCTTGTTTCTTTTGTCTAAGAGAATACAACAATAGATCCTGACAGCATCCATTCTTTGGAATGCTTCCTCGAGTTTAGGTGGTCCCAGATGTTTGTGCGTGAGGATTCTTGAATGTTAAAGCTAGACGGGATTTTTGAGAGCTAACACAGTTCTTCCAGAGCCACGTGAAGCGAAAATTATTAAAAATAGTAGAATGTAAGGAGTTAAATTTCAGGAGAAAAATATGGGATAAGAAATGGGACAGTGTGAGCAAAGAGGTAGTGGCGTTACGCACGTTAACGGGAACGGGTGAAAAGAAAAATAGATGTATAGGAGAATTCTTATATAAGTTAAGAGAAAATCAGATTAGGGTAAAAGAAGCGAAGGTCAAGAAGAAATGACACCTAGCTGCTTAGGAAAAGCAAAGGCTTATGACCACCCAAGTACATAACTTAAGAATAAATTAGCAGTTGTTCGTATTGAAACTTAAGAAGATAATCACATCTGGATGAGAATCCTGTAATCTAGACTGAACGTTCACTATGAAGTCTGGGGTAGAATGGGTTGCCTACATGAACAGTACACTACGGCTTCGTACAGTGAATTAGGATTACTACAGAGGGGATTCGGCACCGAGACCTGTGGTTTATTGTACCTAAGCCCCAAATGGGGCATTCCCCGGGAGGAAGGATGAAGTGAGAGGAGAAAGAGGGCGGCCGACGACAATGCAGCGAGCATAGTCCCTACTATTTGCCAGTTTGAAACTCCTCTGGCAGGCCAGCACAACAGGCATCCCACTCGCTGTGGTCTGGTCGGTCCGGAGACCAGGTGATGTTTACCAGAAGCATATCATCCTGCCAAGCAGCACCGACACTTCTATTATCCTGCTACTCTAAAGGTTACCCTGGCTTTATCTTTGTTAATAGAAACCTCTCAGATAACGTACTGATTACTCCACGTGGAGTGAACATCTATCTGTCATTTGTGATTCCTGCGCAATCCATTAACTGAAGTGATATGTTCAATGGTGCTTGGCAAGGTTCGAGAAGCGCGCCAGAACCCCTCTCACTCTTCCGATAGTAATGCATTATATGAGAGATTTGTATTAACAAAGATAAAGCCAGGGTAACGTTTTGAGCAGCACGATAATATCCTGAAAGAGACCAGATGAGAGATGTGGAATGATAATGAAGATGAAATGGAGGGACGGGAAATTCGGGGATGTAAATTAACTTACCCAGCATTCGTCTAGCGATCTGGGAAAAACCCCGAAAAAACCTATGGATCAGCTAGGTCGGCCACGGGAATCGAGTCCGGCCATCCCGAATGCGAGCCACAAACGAAACCGCTGAGCTTTCCTCCTCGGTCGTTCAATGTATGTGAATGAATGCATTCCCGTATTTCCTTAAAGTGGAACATAGGGCCTTATGAACCGCGCAACCTTGCGGCCTACGGTAAAGGGTTGAGGGTTAGAGGTTGCCTGATCAGAGAGGTTTTGGGATAAGTGATCAGCTCATTGGTGGTACAATGTATAGGTGTGACATTGAACAAAATAATGGATGACGGAGGTAAAAGTATTGTAGACTAGAGTTTATATTGGTGTTAACGGAAAATTGCAAGGACTCAGACTATGTTTGTTATATTGAATGTGAAAGTGTTTTATCAAAGTAAAGTTCTTTGAAGTATTTCAAACAATTCAAAAGTGCCTTTGTACCTTCAGTTATAATTTCTTTGGGTAGCCATTTATGTTATATTGCTTGTTCCTTCGAATATGATTTAAAAGTTGGGAATCGTGATAAAGCTGTAGTTTTCTAAAATACAGGGAGAAACTAATTATCTCTTTCATTTTTTTTGCAAGAATATCCAATCATTTTTCCCATTTTATTTTCTTTCTCTACTACGTACTTAAAGACAAAAGCCGTCGAACTGAGCCCTCTTCAGAAGACTCCTTAAATGAGGAACTTCGAGATGCCCTAGGACTTTTCTTCCTTCTTGATGTACGGTAAGCAGCCGAAGTATTATATTCTATCCAAAAATTCAGTGTCGTAATTTCAACGGAAGTTGATATTGTTCAGGACATTCCAAGGATGCGATATATAGATTTAGAAAATCCTTCCCTTTATTTCTAATTTTCTCAAAAATGGCTTTAAGAGTTTATTTAATCAATTTTAATGGCAAATAAAAGGTATATCTTGAATTTACTGGAAATAACAAAGTCCTCTTTATTCTTGATTATTTTTACATTTATTTATATGCTTATTTTAGTGAAGTAAGATCTTGTTTACATCTTTCAGTTTACCAGTTACGTTATTCAAAGTGACGAGTGGTTTTGAAGGCGTCCTTAGAAATGTTAATATATAAATTATAAACTATTATAAACTAGCTTAAACATATGATGTTTCAATCAAAATTGCAGAGCAATTTCTGAGAAATTAAAAATTGTTCCATGTAAAAGGATTTTGGTGAAGGGTGACTTTTGAAAAATCTTCGTTGTCGCATCCTTGGAAGATTATGAACCTAAATACCAAATTTTGTATTTAACCGAGTTTGAGTAATGTTATTCACAAATAGATTCACGTGTTCGCATGCGCATGCGCGCACATATACACACACTCTCACACATGTTTCAAAAATGTGTTGTATGGATACAGGGAGTTATAAAGTATGTATTTCTACAGAAATCTCGGTTTCAAAGGAATACAATACTTCTATTTATTGCAAATATGTGATAGAGACATGTAGACAGCATCACACACCCCCAGCCCAAATTTAGCTTTCTTGATCGGGATTAACTGCCTATGGTAGCTCCTCAAATTTATCATGCTGAGTGGGCACGAGTCTTAACCGCATCCACGAAGGCTGGGGTTGAACCCGGATGGCTGGAAATCAAAGCGCAGCGCCCTAGCCCACTACGCCACGGCGCAGGACTTAACAGAGAAAGCAAACTGTAATTTTGGGGAAATTATTGTCTCTAAATCGCCGCTATAAAGCCAGAGGCTATAGTAGTACCGAAGGTAAGTATGCGGAAGGAAGTGTCAATTCGCAATGAGAAATTAGGTACACCTTCATAGCTGACAATGCAAAGCCCAACCATCGCCCCCTAAAGGCAGAAAAATGGTTCTGCAATTACATGCCTCGACTTCATTTAACAAAATACATTTGCATAAGCTAGAGCTTGCCAGCCGGGTTGTCAAGGTTACTCGTGCACAGTCACGAGCAAGACTACGTGATTGTCATTACGATAATTATGAGGACGACAATGTGATTGCATTCCGCACCTAAATAATGCAAGGTCCTATTGCGAGCGAGGCCAGCTGCAACACATACCTTTTCCTGAACCGAGAACCTCGTAGGCGACATCCTGGCAGTTCTCCTACAAGAATTATTATCGCTGTTCGTTTAGGACTTGTATGGGCGAGTCGCGCGAACATCCAAGAGAAGGGCCGTGCAGGGGAGTAGCCATTTATCTATGAAAATACTGGCATAATGCCATTCTTAGACTTGGAAGGCTAGAAATTCCTTAAAATGCAGGTATGCATAAATGAAAATCAATTTGTTACCTATATATAAAAGTGAAGTGAAGTGACGTTTGTTGGTCTCGGAAAAACTCGAGAACGGCTGAACTAATTTGTCTAATTTTGGTTTTGAAATATTTGTATAAGTCCAAGGAAGATTTAAAAGTTGAGAAAAAACCTGAAGTGATAATGGATCGGGTTAACTAAATATAAAAGTACACACGCAAACTTTTACGTAATATTGCACCTTCTTTAATTTTCAACAAACAAAAGCATTACGATGTAGGCTCCTTGCCAACATCTTAAAACTATTTCACTTACCTTATTTTATAAAATAACGTTTGACGTTTGTTATCAAGACCGAAATATTTTTATGTAGCATGATTAATCTTTTCAAAGTTTGTACACAAAAGTAATTTCTAAACGCTCTATAACACTATAAATATTTGATTACGGACATATTTTAAAACATTTGTTGAATCTTTGAATGCCTTCTTTATAACTTGGGTTTGCGAATTCGTGAATGTGAATTGATACAAAATTATTGAATTGCTTTGTGACTTTGTGAAGTTCGCAGAAATCTTTTTACTATGCCAAGATCGTAGAAGTCAGTCAAATGTGCGACGAGCTACGTCACGTGCTGACTGCACTGATGAGCAGCGAGACGCAGCTAATGCTAATGTGTTGGTATGTCATAATTGCGTTCTAGAGTATACGTTTCTTCTGGGGAAGTTGTTTTCGTACAAATCAGGTGACAGTTATAAACTAGAATGACGTAGTCAACTACCCCGTAGAGTTTTTAAATTCATTAGAATTGCCTGACTCCAACCTCACAATTTAAAATTAAAAGTAGGTTAAGTTGTAATCATGCTGCGTAACTTTAACCAACCACGATTGTGCAATGGAACGAAACTAGTTGTGAAAAAGCTAATGAATAACGCCATCGAGACAACAATCAAGGGAAAGTACAAAGGAGAGGATATCTTGATCCAGCGTATTCCGATGATTCCAACGGATTTACCGTTTGATTTTAAGATACAATTTCCCTTGCGTTTGGCCTTTGCGATGACCAAAAATAAATCACAAGGGCTGTCGTTGGAAGTTTGCGGAATCAACTTGGAGTTTCCCTATTTTTCTCATGGACAATTATAAGTCACGTGTTCGCGCGTGAAACCATCATCTTTATGTACTTACGAACCACAAAAAAGGACCAAAAATATTGTTTATCAGAAAACTTTAAACTGATTAACTTAATTGTATCTGTGTTGTATTTAATTTCACCCCAAATTGTAGAATAAATAACTAACTAATCCGAATTTGTTTTATTTATACAGATAAGCTCAGACAACTCTTATTGGCGGTATGAAGTTCGCCGGGTTAGCTAGTCATTCATAAAATAAAGCCGTGAACCTCAAAAAGCTCACATTTCTTATGAAATTGAAAAAATAAACATATCACTTATAAACTCTCAGAAAAATAAACAAACAATACTCAATACTTACAGCTTTTAATTTAACTCATATCATTTTGCTTCAATTCACGTTGTTGGCGTACCAATTGGAGCCAGGGATACTTTCTATGCTATGCATCATTTTGCAGAAAATATAAACTAAATAATTAATTTATTTACACAGTGGCCTTCAATGTTCTTAAAGACATGAGCTATAATCGAAAAAATAATTTATATGTGGCATATATTCAAAATGAAGTTTTGAATGAAGTTTTATATTTGTTTTAGTTAAGGGCTATTTCCATACACGTAGCAGTTATTTGTAGTTTACAATTTCAATTCTGCATTTGTATCCTTTTGTTCTTTGGCATCCTTTATATAGTACAACATATGAAAGAGCCGTTCGTTCCTAAATATCAGAACAATTGTGGAACACGCCTCTTAATCACATGCAACAGTATTTCACTAATTGGTTAAACACTGCTTATGAGTTGTAAACAGCAAACGAGAGCGGGAGGGGTACCACCAATTATTTTTAGAACTGAAGTTTACCTCTATTCCAAAGTTTGTAGGTGTTATAATTCTTTTTGTTAAGTGGTACAAAATTCATGGCACAAAACGGCAGATGTTACTATTTTTAAAAATATGTTTATTTAAATTGCAGCTACTGCATCTGAAATGATAAACTGATTACCAAATTAAAGACGAAATTCTAGATTAAGACTTCATAAAATACTAAACGTTGAAGTTTTAATTTAATCTAAGTGTAATAGCCAAAACTCCAGTAAGCAGGCAAACCATGCGTGAATTGGTGCATATGTAAATTAAAAATATGAAGTTTAATTATGTAAGGTACTTTGTTTATTTTACGCCATAGGCATAGATACTGTTTCATAATAATTTCGTTTTTTTTAAAGAAAAACAATTATTTATAATGAGATCTTACAATAAATTAACTAATTCTGAAAATATACGCCATTAGATTCCATGGTCTTGAGCCACGATGGTACCAAGCTCTGGTTTTTTTATGTGAAGAATTCGGTGATACCCACTTGCACTGCTTCAATGTTATCAAAATTTCTTCCACGTAGAAAATGACCATGGGTCGAAAAAGATGATAATCTGATGGTGCAAGATTAAGGCTGTATGCTGGCTGTGGTAGGGCTTCGATTCCTCCCGACTCTGCAATTTTTCCCATGGTTTGTTCCTGCAGAATGGGGTGTTTTAATGTCCTGTCGCAATAGAATTATATTTCGGTTAACTAATGCTGGGTACCTCCATCTCAAAATTTCATGAATTCGTTCCAGTTGTTGAGACTAAAGATCAGCATCAACCGCCCTTCATATTCCACCAGACACAACATTATTACATTCAGCATTACTTTTAGACCAAACGTATTTTTTTAAACAATGACTTCGGCAGGTTGGCGGGGATCAGGGATTCGGTAATATATCCATTTTCCATCACAAGTGACAATTATCCTGGCAAATCTCATCCATGGAATTACGGATAAGCTGACGACAGATATCCACTCTACGTTCAGCCTGTTGAGGTGTCAGTTCATGAGGTACAGATCTACATCTTCTGTATAATTTTCCAAGTGTCTTAATGTGACGATGTATGGTTCTTTTGATGCACTTTCTTGCGGATTTTCTTGCAAAATATGGCGTGTATCCGCATACCTTAGGTCTTACAGAACATGGTAAATCGGTAGTGTATTTGTCTCCATTGTTGAAACGTTGGAACCATCGTTGTGCCACACTCACTAACGACACTTTCTCCTTCCACTTCACATATTCTTCTTTATAATCTTGTTTCCAGTAGTGTTTCAGAAGAACTGTAAGTTCAAACTTGAGAGTTTGAAAGTTCAAACTTTAATATCTCCATTTTGTGATAGTTTATTAACAACTGAAGACTGATACATGCTCGCAATTTACGCAACACTAACCATGACATCTTATAAATAACATTGCCAAACCAAAGAAACCCACTAAATTTTCCAAATCACCAAAATAAAAGAGAAACTGACTTTAATTATGATACCACCTAATATTTTTCTAGTAACCTCTAAATCCATGTGACAGCATTCCTTTACTCTATAAATCGAATACTTTGATCCCTTGCAAGGAGGTTAAATGAATTTAATTTAGGAAAATGTTAAGGATTGGTCAAGCATTACATTTGTAAACTCTTACCTTTCCCAAAGAATGACAGTTTAGATCCACGCAAGTATCATCCGAAAAGTCCCTGTTCAGAAACGTGAATGACTGGCATCGACCTTGCATCCTTAATATCATCTAATGACCGGCAGTACCGTATTCAAGGACGAAAGATCACTGACCATAGGGCTCTTTTGAATACATTTAGGTATCAACAGTAATCGTTGTTTTCTGTTGCACTATATCACATACATTAGACGTTTCAAGAAGCAAATCCATCATTTGAATTTTCCACAATTCACAAATAACTTTACATACAAAAGGTTCAGGTTAGTTAATAACTTATTTTTGTGGATTATAGGATGAATGATAGATAAGTTATTTAAAGTGAAATGTGCAATATTTAATATTAAGCTTATAACGAAATGAAAACGATGTATTTCTGTGTATCTTACTGAAATTTAAAGCAGGAGTATCTGGCACAAATTCATTTATTGCAAAAAGACATGAACTAAAACAGGAAAAAGTTATTTGTGAACAGAAACAGGTATTATCTTTTCTTTCCTATCAAAGAAGGATTGATAGTTCAATTAATTAGTTACCTCAGTATATGGCTTTCAATTCAGTCACATTTTTATTGGTATATATTGTGTTAAATTCAGAAGTTGTGAGCAGACCTTAAAAGTTTCAACATCTAAATGTCACTTAATTTTGGATACATTAATATCATGAGAATGTTTAAATACGTTAATGATGTCAAAATAACTTCTATATAGACTAATTACTTCATAAATGTCATATTGTACACATAATGCATTATTAATCTTGCAGTATTTATAAATTACTTAACCTATAAATATGTAATTATTGGTTCCGTTATAAATTACAATGCAAACGTTTTCGAAGGTACTTTTCTAGACACGATTACTAATTCTAAACCAACACAGACATACTCGTGATTTCTTTCTGGTTGCAATTTCTAATTGACTCACTTTGTGCTTTACTAAACATTCTCGTACTTACATCAATGGCAACGTAAATTACTTTATGGTGTGATGGAGCGATTCTAGCGGCAGTATATGCAAACGCTTAAGGACGCTTCAGAAATGTAAATACGCCAACTTGATATATCTAGTAAACAATACTTCATTAATCAATGTAAGATAATTTCATATTGTGCAGCCTGGAATTTAAAAAAAAATGTTCGAATGGCTACAATGAACAAAGATGGTTACTACTGCCATAGCAATGCATCTGAATTTGTTATACTCAAACGCAGAGACAATAAAAGTTATGTAAGTGAAGTTCTTACTTAAACTTGCAAGGTTTCAAGAGGAAATAAATTAAATTATTTCATTGACGTTCCCTCATAATTTCACCGAGCAAAGTGATGCTGTAACGTGTACGACTAGCATTTAAGAGATCCTAGGCTCGATCCCCATGGATGGCTACAATGTTTGGCCACATGAACCAAGATGGTTACCACTGTCATAGCAATGCATCCGAGTTTGTTACACATAAACGCAGAGCCCTCTATTAGATTATATAAGTGATGTTCTTAGTTAAACTTACTAGGTTTCAAGAGCATTAACTTTGTAAACTTTAGTTTTCGTGGTTTTTCTTTGTACTAGGGTGCTTTCGCGCCAACCTCCCCACATTTACATATTCTGGGCATAGGATAGGGTGGGCAAACTCCATCAAGTACTTGGGAGTGACGCTGGATATGGGTCCAACTTTCCGGGACCATATTCGGGGCTTGGGTCATCGGGCGTTGGAGGCTCGGCTACGTTATATCCGATGATGCATTCCGGTATGCCAACACCCCAAAATTTGGGCCTCTTTCAGGCTTTAGTGCTTCCTCTAATGCTCTATACATGTAAAGTCTGGGGCATGTATGCCGGCTCCAATCTGCTGCTTCGGGCTATCTGTTCTGTAGTTCGTGAGATACCTTCACAAAGCCTCATTCTCCGTTATTTGGAGGATGAAATTAGGCGCCGGGCTACCAAATTTTACGATCGTTTACCATTACATCAGAGCGCCCTAGTTAGGTCTCTTGGATATTATCGTTCCAGTGATCGCCGCAAGTGGCAGTACCGGCTCCCTCGCATGGCTTGGGGACACTACCGCTAACCCTAAGGTACATCTACCAACCTCAAAATTAAACCGCCCAAGAACTAGTCTGGAAAATCAAAATTATTTTTTTTTCTAAATTTTAATCGCCACCAGTGGTGCACTATGAGTCGCTGCACCCGGATCCTCAACCGTTGAGGAGCTTATGCTACCTCCTTTCTTTCCCCCACATAAATTTCTCCCGTCACCCTACAAACCCCTTATACCTATCATTACGTGGTTAAGTCCTTTCTGGGACAGGTACACACCTAGGCGCTGTCCCTTACTTGGCAAATTGCAAGAAAGGACCTCAGCCTGCCAACAGCACTACGACGACGTACTAGGATACTTTCATATCACTACTTCTTATCCATCATTTATATTAATTCTTCTATTTCCTTGTCATCTTTGGATGTGCTTTCAGCCTCGTGTATGGCGGTGTTGTGGGCATTGTCCTCACATGAGAGACGACACTTGTCAACTCCTAACCCGGGATGTTGGTGGCTGCGCAGCGGGTCGTGGTATCAAGAAGATCCTTCGCCTCTTGTTACGGCATCCGCGTTCTCTGTGGCCTGTCTGCCTCCTGCGATCGCCTCTTTCTATCCCTTCCTATTGGGAGGCGTTAGCCGCAACAGTTCTGTGTTGAGATGACAGTGCGCCTGATGTTCCTCTCCGTTGTTTACCCTTTACCCTTACCCCATAATTTGTGCAACAGCGTTACATTAACTTGATGAAGCAAGTGACAGTGTCTGACAGATATTAACTATTGTATTTTGAAACAGGCTATGTGCCGAACTATGAATTAACCGCAGGGTAAGGGAAATAAATAACGTTCATGCCAAACCTTTCATCCAGAACTGACAACCGCCACAGAGCAACATAAACACTACGATGATTTTGATTATGACAGCAATAAATCCTCTTAGTGTAGCTTGAAGAACCAGTACATATACCAAAGAAAAAAAGAAAAGAAGCGAAAGAAGAAAAGATCAAGGACAGGTCGTAACCACAACAATGAATGCAGTACAGGGCAATCTCCCGGATTCGAAGCGCTGTTCCTTTCTTTTTTGCACAGCCACGAGATTTAACGTATTAAATCAATCGAAATGCACGATGACGCCATAGTCACAAAGGATGCAATATTTATACGCTTTTTTTAGAAAGTGAAGAACATGCTCATTACCTTTTATGAGAACCTTTAGCTCTTTTTGTTTTCTGTAGATGGTGAGAGGATAACGCATTCTATCAAAAACTCCATACTAATATTTCTCTGGAAATGCATATTTTCAGGTGAGCTGAATAAAAGGTTCTTACAAAAGCCCTGCTCAAGCACTAAAAACAAAAATAGAATGTTCCAATTTCTTTATGGCATGTTGAGAATAACATCGAGTATGTGTGTGTGTGAGAGAGAGAGAGAGAGAGAGAGAGAGAGAGAGAGAGAGAGAGAGAGAGAGAGAGAGAGAGAGAGAGAGAGAGAGAGAGAGAGGAAACATCATAACTCAAGAACGAAAAGTCGTTCAAATACTGAACTTGATACGAAGTCATCATTCAAGGATATAATACGAAAATTTTCAAGGAAGTCCCTACACTCCAAGGTAGGTTTGCCAACTCTCCGTATTATACGGAAATTCCCTTATTTTGTGAATTTTTTAAAGTTATCTTCCGTCTTCCGTTTTCATTTTGTCCGGGAGATCGATTACGTGCTTCAGAAAATGACACTAGGTTGACACTTAAATCTACCGCGCATTTCCTAAAATATTACTTACGGTTATTTTGTGTACTACTGACTTGTATAAATAGTAACAGCGAAAAAATCGATATTGTATTGTAATATTGTAATATCGATATAGATAGATATAGATATCGTAATGTCGATATAAAGAGTAATAGTGAAAGAATCGATATTGTATTGTAATATCGTAATATCGATATGAAGAGTAATAGCGAAAGAATCGATATTGTATTGTAATATCGTAATATCGATATAAAGAGTAATAGTGAAAGAATCGATATTGTATTGTAATATCGTAATATCAATAGCATGACTTAATCGAAATGAGACGTTATCTCGACGCCATTTCCCTTCGTTGATTTCCCCTTGTGCATTAGTTGAAATCAGGTTGAATTGAAGACATTACCTTGGTTTCTTTGTTGTAGTAAATTCATTAAGCAGTGAAATATGGATGGAGCTGGACACAAAATTCCTCCTCTATTAAGGGAAATATGTTTGTACCACAAGTGGAAAGAAACTTATTTATGGCTTAATACAGTAAAAAAATCTGTATTGTTTACTTTGTAAGCTCTTCTTCAGCATTATGACAATGGCGACAATTCTGATTGTTTACAGCATGAAAATACCGATGGCCACAAACGTCAAGTTCGGGGAATTAACTCTTCCGGAAAGATATTCGGTTATTTTCAAGTAGTGAATCTGACAAAATTGCAGTGTCAATGCTCCATTACCTTTAAGAGTTACGTCAACTTTAAAGATTTTCAAAATATTCTTGTTCACTTCGAGGTTGATATAAATGAGGATAATCTGTACGACGAATTCTGTTCCTTATATGATATAATAAGCTCAGGAAGTCCTATTAAGTGTAGTTACGTGAGAATATGGGTAACTGATGACTGAGGCAAAATTCAAAGGTACTTGAGGTAAAATTCTTGGTTTTGTTCTCAGTATACCAGCATATAATGCTCATGCTGAACTAATATTTTCAATGATGAACAACAAGTGGTCTGATGATAGGAATAGTTGTAATGTACATATAATAATAGCTGAGTTACAAATTGTCAATTTTGATTACACTTGTCAAGAATTTGTAGAGTATGAAACTGTAATCGTTAACTTCAAGCTGATGCCAAAAGTGTACAACAATACACTTTCAAGTAAGATCCATAATTTATGTTGGTTTTTGTTTATTTGATGTGCAACTAGTTTAGGGATATATTAATAATTAAGTACTTTTAAACTTAACTAGTCTTCCTTATTTTAAGACAAAAAGTTGGCAAACTTGCTCCAAAGTATTCTTTAGTATTTTCTTTTAAATTTAATTTAGCGGTCGCCTGGGATGGAATCCGGGCCGCCTTGGTGAGAACCGAGCGATCTAACCACTCAACCATGGCGTGGCCAATATACTAGCCTTCAAGTCTCTGTAAATATCCTGTAAGTACTGTTCATTCCCATATATTTACATAACTCACCACAAAATGTACCACTCTATAATCTAGGTATGTGTGTCAAGGAAGTTAGTTATCCGTAATATTAACAGTTTCTGAAATATTCCTTTTTTAATGTTTAAGCTTCCTGGCGTGAAGCCTAAATTGTTCGTCAGCTATGAGCCTAGGAAACTCAGCAATTTTCCTTTTTTCATTTCTCTCTAGTATCAACTAATGACAAAGTAGAGTCGAATGGTAATACTTATAGTCGATTATCGTTTTTGCATTTTGAATGTAATCAGCTAGGGCAAAACTAAGACCATTCTGCTTATTTTAAATTCAAATATTGTGCATTAACCGCCAACTGGGGAACTAGAGGCTAGCACGAAGGGGAGAATACTGTCCACCAACGCAAAGTCCCTGAGAGGAATGTGCCACCCTTACACAGTGGAACAAGGACATCGAATGAGTGTGACAGAGAATGCCTGCTATACAAGGAACAGAACTGTTAAAAAACATGAGCCCTATTCACTCTGTGAACCAAAACCGAGAAGGTTTATTCACAAAAGTAGAAGCCGTCAGAATGTTTTTGAATGGTCTATAACTGAACAAACATGGGGTGTCATAAATCTGTCGATGGAGGGTGTAGGAACCTTCTCCAAACCCCCTGCGCCTCATTCTCCGGAGACTTTCTCTGCAGTGGTATACTAGAGAGAGAGAGGGAGAGGGGGAGAGAGGGAGGGGGAGAGAGGGAGAGGGGGAGAGAGGGAGAGGGGGAGAGAGGGAGAGGGGGAGAGAGAGAGGGGGAGAGAGAGGGGGGGGAGAGAGAGGGGGGAGAGAGAGGGGGGGAGAGAGAGGGGAGAGGGGAGAGGGAGAGGGAGAGGGGAGAGGGGAGAGGGGAGAGGGGAGAGGGGAGAGAGGGAGAGAGGGAGAGGGGAGAGAGGGAGAGAGGGAGAGAGGAGAGAGAGGAGGGAGAGAGGAGAGAGAGGAGAG